>SPJY01008996.1:0-11191 GCA_005191435.1 Raddia distichophylla
GAGAAGTGTCGATCCAAACATTTCATCTTTTCATAGCTAGAACTGATGTTGAGGAACAAAATATACACAAAATCACTTCAAAGTTCAGATTAAATCTACTAGTACTTGAATAGTTGAGGACCCTAGAGCATCAAAAACAAGTTTAAAAAATATATACAAAAAAGTTTTGATATCTTTGATAAAAACTACTAAAAGATCCTTAAAAAATGACTACAAAATGCTATAGTATATGACTTGTACAAACATAACAAAATTTTAAATTTAATCTGATTTAAACTAAATAAAAATGCCCAAAATGTATGCGCTGACGAGTGGACCTTTGTGTAGGCCTGCAGGAGAGGTGACGGTCCATGAATGGCCCCTGGGGAACTACCTGTGATTCTGTGAAAGCCCCCCTGTCCATGAGGCCATGACCAACAAGGCAACAAGCGAGCGCCTGCTGGACGGACGCAGATTGATTCTGCTCTGGGTCGAGCCCGACATGCGGTGGTGGCGCCTGATCCTCCCCCTTGCCGAGCCGCACACACAGGTCTCCGTTCCTCCTCCACGTTGGCCCCCTCCCCTCCATCATTGTCAGTGCAGGCATGCAATTCTTCAGACGGAGCAACCGGGCCCGCTCCCAGTCCCACTGCCCCAGAACTCCCAGTGCCCTGCTCCCACTTACAGTACACTCACACTGCTGATATTTTTTGTAAAAAAAAGGTGATAAATTAGTTACCTGACAGATGCAAGAGTCCAAGCATTTTCTGTACTCTTGCAGTTTATTTCCGCTCCGAATCGTGTCTGCCGTACGATGGAAAAGGACTGCTTCACGTGCGTCGAGTTTGCCTTTTCCGTGCGCGCGCGATGCGCAGTGGTTGGTGGCATGGTATGGTAGATCTGATCATCTGATGAGTGGAGAGGCACCGCCTGCCTCTCTTGGATTTTTTTTTTTTCTGGCCCATCGCTCCATCAGCATTCGGCAGGTGCCTGCAAGGAACCCTTTCCATTTTTCAGTTTAACACCGTAGTAAAGTGAGGGCACAGACCACACAAAATTGTTTGTTTCCGAGCGATTTATTGGCTGGCAATGATGCAGGGGTGTATGGTTTATGACTCGGTAGCTCCGCTAAAAATTTCAGTTATGACTAAATCCGAGGCACAATGAAATTATTGATAAAATCGTGGTGTCTGGATTGAAGCCAAATTTTGTTAGGGCATGTATGACTACTGTTTGGTTCAAAGCCAAATGAGCTAGCCAAAGTTTAGTAAATCATACTGGAGTACGTGTATTATTTGGTTTATTGTCACATACGAGTGAATTTTGTGGAAAAAATCAAAAAAATACTAAATTAAATTAAATCAATAGCTAAATCAAGATATTTGGTTTTGCTCGCGGGCAGTCGCCTGCGTCTTGCCGCGCGTTCACTGATAGCTGGGCCCGAGGGAGGCGTGCACGCGGACAGGCGACTGCCACGTAGCTGCTCCCCAAGATTTTAGATGAATTTAGAAATTTGTTTTCCATGATTTAGACACAGGAGAAAATAGATGTTACAATCAGAAAATCGAAACCGTTCAAATAAAAAGGCACAACACATCAGTTGTTGTTTTCATCAGAGGCATGCATGCAACTTGCGAACAAATTAATAGAAAGAAGACGTGAAGGATGGAACAAACTACGGCTGACTGCCTGACTGGTGGGACATGCATATATGCTTTGCATGGCGCATGTTGGTGCGCCTGCAGCTCGCCTCGCAACGTGTTGGAAAGCATTGGCGTTATGCGCACCAAAAGATGGGTACAATTCAAACAATGGCCAAAATAGCATTGGCACAACCAAAAATTGGTAGGTCTAATTGGCAAAATAGCATTGGCACAATCAAAAATTTTTAGGTCTAATTGGGATCATGGGGTTGTTTGGATTGTTGCCGTCAGTTGCCATGCCAATCGTTGGCTCACCTTGATGATTTGGAATGAGTTTGGTTCACAGCCATTCATTAGCTTGCCAACGCAAAAAGTTACGGTGCCAAAAGTTTTCAATGCAGCATGAGCCAATGGCCCGGGCGGCCGCCCACGCCTTTTGTGCCGAAGCACCAACGCGCGCGAGCCCCACCGACAGGGTCACAGCTGCTTAGCGAACTAGTTAGCAGCCAGTGCGATTCATTTTGATTGATTTTGTTTTCTTATTTTTGTATATATTTCAAACAGTGTCCAAATTTCATGAAATAAATTTTATAATTCATATTAAATCATAATCAACCCATTTTTTTAATTTAAATTTTTTAAAATACTTTTTATATTTCAAACGGTGTCCGAATTGCATTAAAAAAATTGTATAGTTCATATAAAATCATAATCAACCTGTTTTTATATATTTTTTAATATTTTTATATTTCAAACTGTGTATAAATTGCATGAAACAAATTTTATAGTTCATATAGAATCATAATCAACCCATTTTCTATATTTGAATAATACTAATTAGCATATTTCATTGGCAACAAACCAAACAACTACCAATTCTCTTATTATATTTGGCATGTTTTATTGGCTATAATCCAAACGACCAAAATTTGCCAATAAATTGGTCATGCCCTCGAATGGCATGACCAATTAATTGGCATGGCCATCCAAGGCCACGAACCAAACAGCCCCCATGAACCAAACATGGCCACAATTACAGACTAAATGAGCAATGAGTCCCACAAACCATTCTTACTAGACCATCCTTACTATAGTTTACTTACTAGTTACCACTAATTACCACCAACCTTCTGTGGTGAGTGACATCAAATGCTTGATGAGCCTGCTGCGGTGAAAATCTTATGCATTCTTCAAGCAACACATCTGCTTGAAGAACCAGTTTTCAATGAAATTTGGCTGAATCAAATTTGTATATGTATTTGTGGTAAATTTAAATTTGATTTTATTTAAAGGCCAATTTTCGGCTTGTTCCGCTCCCATTTTTTTCCACAATCCGATAAGAGAATCCATGCTCGCAAGTAGATGTGCTAAACTGCTACGTCAGATTTGTCGATTTGGTGATAATTTCCTCAAATTTGACTATTTGAGATATCTGGGATCCATCTATATCTCCCCTCTAAAGCACTACTGACTCCCATCTATTCATCACTCTAAACTTCCTTGACAAATTACACTGCACTTTAAAATATTCATTCCCTCCAACAGGCCCTCTATATCTGCTACAGAATTAGTAGGTATGAGAGGATTAATGACGGATCCTCAAGAACAAATGATTGATTTACCTATTCAAAGCAATTTACGCGAGGGGCTTTTTTTGATAGAATATATAATTTCCTACAACGGAGCCCGCAAAGGGGTTGTAGATACTGTTGTACGAACAGCGGATGTTGGATATCTTACACGTAGACTTGTTGAAATAGTTCAACATACTATTGGGTGTATAAGAGATTGTGGTACTATCTGAGGTATTTCTGTGAGTCTTTAAAATGGGACGCCGGAAAAACTTTTTGTTCAGACTGGAGGGTGGAGATGTTCTGAACCCCTCTAGTTGCCGACAAGAGCCACGGCTCACATCAGCCGTTGCTCCCGTACCTGTTCCTGTGTGTGATCTATGGCCGGTGGCTACTGCCTACTGACAGAACCTTGGACATTTCCTGAAACGCACCCGCAGCGCTCGGCACGGTTGCAGGGCACGGCAAGTGGGCTAAAAATTCTAATCTCATCACAGGCATCCTCTGTTTAGGCAAGCGGTGAGCCTGGCAGGATTCAGGCGGTGCATCCGTGCATGACTTAATAGAATTTAGAACATGTGGTAGGGAATCAGTCCCCTTGCTGGCGCAGATCATGCCGATTCGTTTTGGCTTCTTCGGTGCATCGATCTCTGCCCAGTGACCCCAATGGCAGCAAGCAGAAGCCCTTGTAGCGTTCCCAGGCAGATTGATTCGATATGTTAACGGCATGAAACAGGCTGCTACTGGCGATGCATAGTTTGGAACGTCAATTGCCCGTTTGGTGCCACGGTGAGATAGACGCATTGAGATATTATGATACTATTGTTAGCTCAGGCTGCTATAAGGCTTCAAATGTGCGTATGTTACTATGGCAGTGTTTCTTTCCGCGTTCTGCTGCGTTCAGCGTTTTGGTTCCCGCGCGATGCTACAGTAACTTCCGCTTTTGAATGCACTGAAGCGCAGCGACGGAGCTAAACGCGCGGGAACCAAAAAACGCGATTCGCTGGTGGAAAGAAACACAGCATATATATTAAGGTCTTGCTCAAAGCAAAAAGGAAAAATACCCGAAATCCGAAATAATCAACAGTTAAATAGAAAATTAATAAAATAATCCACTTGAAAAAGAAATTACGAAAATAGCACCGGGACCCGCCACCGGGCAAGGCGGCCGCCACCCGGCGTGGCTAGCACAGAGTTGCCGCCACCCGGCGTGGCTGCAGCAGAGCTCCCGCCACCCGGCGTGGCTGCAGCAGAGCTCCCGCCACCCCGCACGGCAGGTGCTCTGCCCCCGCCACCCGGCATGGCCGCAACACGCACGAGCTGCATGCAGGTTCCGTGGGTTAACCGGAATTAAGTTAATCTAACCAATGTTATTCCTACTATATATGTTTGGTTTAATGTTAAGGGCTTAATCCACCAAACACCTTATGTCAAGTAGGATTAAGTTAAACTAGTCAACCCTTTTTTGTTCCCGTAAACTCACGATTAATTAACCCAATAAATTAGCTCTGCGCCGGCCACATCGGGTAGCGGCAGCTCTGCTGCTGTAACGCTCGGTGGCAGCAGCGCTACGCTCGCCATGCCGGGTGGCGGGACCCAGTGCTATTTTTGTAATTTCTTTTTTCAGTAGATTATTTTATTACTTTCTATTTAACTGTTGATTATTTGGGGTATTTTTCCAAGCAAAAAAGACTGTGTTATGCAACACATGTTAAGAAGAGAACTTTTATGGTACACGAAAATGAATGTGAGCCATTCGTTTCTCTCGATCCAACTGTTTAATGGTTCCATTTTTTTTTACTGCTATATATGCAGTTTTTTACTAGAAGTGTAGTATATTCCTACGAGGGATAAAATTGGCATTTGCTACATGTAAATGACATGGCGTAAGTGGTTATCACCATTAATATTTAATATAATTTGTCTTCGTACCATCAAAATTTTAGATATCAATCTTCAAATTTGCCTAGTTGTCTAAGGACTTGATCTCTCCATCTATCCCCACACCGCTGCGAGACTATGACCCAACAGCTAGAAAAGTTTGATAATCTCATTACTTGGTGTATGCCAAGATTAGAAAGAAGAGAATGGCCTTTACATATGTAGGCTATTATTGATTCTCAGGGAATTTTTACAACAGTAAAAGAGCTCGTTCAGAAAGAGAACTAACTAAACATATACGAGTAAAATGGTATGATGGTAACATGGTTCAGTTAGGAACAAACACCCATCTTATTTTTTCCAATCTCATCCAATGGGTGAGATGATCTTTCTTTCACATAAAAAATTGGAGAATGTTGTTTAGTTTAGTACCTACTACTATACTAAAGGAAAAAATTCAGCTGTTGCTAGAGTAAAAGAAAAATAACCCACATCGATGTCAATGTTCTCTAGCTTTAAAAAGAATTAAATGCCGCCTACTCTAAAATCAGCGCAGTGCCATGGCCAAAAAATTGTTTTCAGAAACAAGATCACAAGTTGACCACAGTTCACACCAAGTCAAAGCAACACGAATGCAAGATCAACAAAACCACTGAATACAGTAGCCACCTTCATTATTGTTGTTATTAGCATCACCAAGCCTTAACAACCAAGGCTTTCTGGGTGCAAACAAATGAACATGAAACGATCAGGCTAAGCGGAAATGCAGAATACAGCAAGTGATCAGGAGGAGGAGCAAGAAAATGGAAAACGGTGGTGGCACACTGGCATGATTGATCATGCAATGCGTTGTTCGCTTGATCTAAAGAACCCGGTCGGAGTTGGACGGCAGGCGGCGGAAGAAGTTGAAGCCGGCGGAGGGCATGTCGCCGCGGAACCTCGGGTGGCGGAGGTAGTAGAACCCCATCCCCAGCAGCAGCACCTTGAAGGGGACGGCGTAGAGCACCAGCGCGGCCAGCAAACACACGACGGCGAACACCGCCGTGGCGCGCGGGTCGCGCCAGGACAGCAGCGCCTCGACGCGCTCCCCCTGCGCCGCGACGTCGCCGAGCAGCGCCTGCGCGCGCCCGGCCACGGCGCGCAGCCGGTCGTACCTCATCCGCACGATGTCGGCTGGGCGGCCCGAGGGAAGCCCGTCGAACTCCTCGTCGAGCTCGTCGGCGCTGACGCTGTCGACGTGGGAGAGCCGCGGGTCCATGCCCGTGGGCTCGCGCGGCCGGCCGCGGTAGCGCCAGAGCAGGACGAGGAAGATGTAGAGGCAGACGGTGGGCAGGATCATCTCCGGGCAGAGCACGACGGCGACGAGCAGCGTGTGCACGAGCACGGTGGTCGGCGGGTGCTCCCACGTGCGCACCCGGTGCGCCCACCGCACCGCGGCGGCGACGTGCGAGAGGCAGCCGACGACGCGGAACCAGTTGGCCTTGCTCCGCCGCATGCTCCACGCGTGCGTGTCCGTGTCGAGCAGGTACTGCACCACCTCCGGCCCCAGCGGCGGCTCCGACCGCGCCAGCCGACCGGAGACGATGCGCATCGCCGTGTGCCGCAGCACGTCCTGCTGCGCCGGCCCCAGCGGCTTCACGTAGTGCATCCGTGGCAGCAGCGGGCTCCCGTACGCCTGCATCAGCGTCAGCCACGACGGGCAGGTGAACCTGATGGCCAGCTCCAGCTCCCCCATCTTGCGCACGCCGACGGGGTGCACCGCGGTGAGCGCGTAGCTGTTGGTGTACACCCGGTTGGTGTCCAGCGTCGAGAGGCGTATGCGGAGCTTCCCGATGCGGGCGTCCTTGGGCAGCTCGCCGGCGCCGGCGAGCTTGTACCTGGCGTTGTCGAAGACGGCGATGGTGAGGACGGTGCAGGGGTCGAACACGTCCCACGCGTACTGCTCGTTCCACCGCGGGTTGAACTGGTCCAGGATGGTGCGCGTGCGCGCCCACTTTGGCCCGTACTTGAGCACCACGTACGCGTCCGTCGACCCGCTTGCGCCGTCCTTGGCGATCTTCATCGGCACGAGGTTGGCGGCGCCGCGGACGCCCACCTCCAGCATCCCCACCGGCGGCTTCGACAGCTGCTTCGACGCCGCGCGCACGTCGCTCGCCACGTTCGCCGCCTCGTCCAGCACGTGGTACCCGCCCTCCAGGCAGACGCGCACGTGCACCCGCCCGGCGTACGGCCGGGCGGCGTCCCCGCAGAGGTTGAGCCACCGCGACGGCGGCTCCACCCGGTCGTCGGAGCGGCGGTGCACGGTGGATAGTGGTACGCGCGCCTGGCCGACCGGCTGCCCGGAGAAGACGTCCTCCACGGCGACGGTCAGGAAGGGATCGAACGGCTCGGCGGCGACGAACAGCAGGTCCTCGTTCCAGCTCGGGTTGGACGTCCCGGTCGCCGCGCTGCCGAGCGCGACGCGGCCAGTCTTGAACACCTGGGCGCCGAGCTGCGCCTTCACGTACAGCTCCGGGAAGGCGGGGCCGAACGGCTTCGTCTTCGCGTCCGGCGGGCACGGCAACCGCAGGTCCTGCGCTTGGATGACGCTGAGGCGCAGGTACCAGAGCTTCGGGGAGAGGTACGCCTTGGACCGGGTGTGCACCAGGTAGCCGCCGGAGTCGGATTGCCACGCCTCCTGGAACGCCTCGTCCACCTGCGTGCCGACCCACACGGCGAGCATCACGTCGCAGGCCGCCGCGCTATCGTCGGAGGCGTGGCCCTCGAGGGTGTACCACTGCGGTGCGAGCGCGCTGTCTGGCGGCGACCGCTTCGGCACCTCTTGTAGGTCGAAGGAGACGAAGCCAAGGTTGGCGTCCGGCGGGGTGGGCTCTCCCTCCGCCGCCGGCTTCTTCGCTTCTTCATGGACGGTGACCTCAAGCGAGGTGGCGGTGAGGCTATCTTTGTGGAAGGCGAACACCAGGTCCCACTCGCCGGCGGCCGTGGCGGCACGGGTGCGCACGGTGTGGCTGCCGATGGACAGCTGCGCGTACAACGGCCGCTTGTCGCCGCCGCCGTGGTGCTTCGCCTTGAGGAGCCGGACGAACAGGTAGGGCACACGATCCACCAGGTCGTAGGACGCATTGCCATTAGAGGCGGCCATGCTCCGCTCTGCGGCGCTCTCGGGACGGATCTCGAGGTCGCCGGCGACTCCAGCGGCGGCCAGCTCCATCTTCGACGGCGAGGGCGGCGGCGCTGCAGCAACCTCCTTCTTGTTTTCCTCCTTTGCTTTGCCTTCCTCCTTGGGCTTCTCGCCGTCCTTCTTTCCTTTCTCAGGCGACTTCTTCGTGCCGTCCTTCTTCTCCTCCTTCTTGTCCGCCTCTGGTTTCTTTTCCTCTGCTTTGGCGTCATCTGCTTTCTTCTCCTCGGCGGGCGCCGCCTCCGGCTTCTTCTCCTCAGGCGCCGCCGCGGCAGCCGGCGTCTTGTCCTTCTCTTTGCCCTCGGTTGCCTCCTTCCTCTCCGACGCAGCATCGGCCTTCTGTTCTTCTGCCGGGGCAGGAGGCGGCTCGTCGATGAACCAAATCTTCAGCCCGATCTCCCCCTTGATCTGAGAGAAGACGCTCCGCTTCTCGAGTGGGTAGTAGACGAGCGCCTCGTCCCCGGCTTTGGCAAACGACCCGCCGGCCACCTTGACCTTCCCGAGGAACGTGCCCCCGCGGCGGCCGCCGCCGCCCCCCCCGGCCGCGGCGATGGCCTTCTTGTCGTTGTAGAGGTTGAGCTCGAGCGTCTCGCCGGCCATGGCGTCGGGGTCGTGGACGAGGAACTCGAGGCGCTCCCCCCACTGCGGGTTGAGGTCCCGCGGCCTGGTGGCCGTGCGGCGGCGCTGGCCGTCGAAGTCGACGACGGCGTACGCGCTCGCCGTCCCCTGCCCGTCCTTGGGCATGAGGTTCCGCGCGTGGCAAACCTCCACCACCACTCGCCGCCTCGCGCCCTCCACCACCATGGCGGCTATCCCCAGCGCCGGAAAAGGAAAGGGCGGCCGGATCTCGGAAGCTTCTGCGGGTGTTGCGCGCGGTGTCTGGGAGAGTGGGAGAGAATGCGACCGTTGGAGAGGGGAGGCTGGACTGGAGCCTGGAGGAGCGGAGAGTGTCACACTGTCACTGGCAAGAGAGCGGCAGGGAGGTTTAAAAGGAGGCAACGGATGGGAGTGGTGGGGCCGGCGCCACGTAGGACGGCGGTGGATGCCACATGGCGGGCACGGAGCGCTGTCCGGTAGCGGTGTGACTTTGAGCAGAGTCGGGGAGGTAGACGGTCTTGATGGCAACGGCATTGACGCGACAGCTACACCGCGACGGCGCCGGAAATATATTGACTGCGCTTTTCTGTCCCTCCTGTTTGGTTCGTGGTTTTATACGGTTTAGTTTGGTTGGGTTGAAAAAAAAATTAAACCGTGAATCAAAGGGGTCTCTCTTTTATTTGCTTTGTTTCGGCGTCTTCAACGGTCTAGTATATGAACTATGAAGTCCATCGGTTGGTTATCATTGCGACTCGAGATTTCTCCGAACCTCGTTTCGGTGTGAAATTCTAGCTGACATACAGTGAACTCCATGGGAGTGACGAGACCGAATACCACGGTTTTCAAAATCGGATCGGTGATCGAATGGATAAAATATTCTGTTCACAGTTTACTCATTCGGCCACTGTTCACTGACTTCATGCATAGCGCAGCAGTGCAACATTTCAGGTCTCAGCATCTCACAGGTCAATAAATCGTATTTAGGCCTTTTTTGTGCTTTTCAATCCGGCTAGCTTTTAGTTGAAAAGGTTGAGAAAATAGAAAAGTGGCTTCAAAAAGTTTAAGATAATTTTATGATGTTTGAAAAAATCCCCCACAAAGTCTAAGAAAATGACTGCAAAATATTACATATGATTTATATAAAAATGGTGAATTCGAAACTGTTTGGCTTTTAAGCTGAATAAAGAAGGGCTTCAACTCCATCTCATCTTTGACTCCTCGTTCTAGAAAGTCAATGGCTTTTTGTCACCTGACTAAAGCAGTCGTAGACTGTAATATCGAACCCTAACTCTATGTTGCAGATGTAGCCAATCATATTGTCACATCCACAAACCATAGTTGTCGTTGCCGCACTCCTTAATCCTTCTTCTTCCCCTTCCTCTAGACCACCCATCCACTTTGCTCATTTTATCTACGGAGATCCTCCTACCTCGACACCAACTCTGTGAGGATCCTTCACCTCAGTGCTAGCGCCTCCGTACCACCCCGCCTCTACCATAATGCCTTCACCTCAGTGCTAGTCTCCCGTATCGTTGAGCTGCCTACGGTGATGTTGTTGGCTTCCCCCATCCCTTACCCCCCTCCTTGATGAGGTGTCGCTGCCCTCCCCAACCCATCCGGTTCAATCAAATGTTCGGTTCGACAGTTTGTAGAAATCCAACTGGTTCTTTTGGTTATCTCTAATTTAATTACGTGGACAACCTTTAAGGGAACCATGCCACTGAAAACGTTGATTCCGGTTTTTAAAACAAGGCCGAATACTAGCATGTTCCAAGTAGTTTGCGTAGTTAATTAGGCCTAAAATTCACCCAATTAATTTGAAAAGTTGGTCTTGGGGTTTTTATCTTGTTTTAAAAACGTAATCTACCTATAAAATTCTTTAAAATTACGTAACTAAGGGACATTCATTTTGATTTATTTTCTTATCTTTAAATTGAAAATTTTAACACTTTGACTTTTGTTGTTTGATAATGCTTGTAGTTGAACGTTCGTTTGCGTCGGACGCGCGCTGCGCTGGGCCGGCCTGCGCACGCCAGCCCACGGCGAGTGCGCGCGCACGCTGCTTGGCCAATGGCCAGATTGACTACTGGTTACGCGAAAGGTGTAGTGAGCTAAAAACAAAATCTCAACTAACTTATGTTGAAAATATTAGGAATTTTTCAATATTTTAATCCACAAAATTATATAAATCATGATTAACCAATTGAATATTTCAAATTCATAACCAAAGGTACTAGATAATAACGAATTATCTATCTCATACACAAAGGCTAATGAACAAGAAAAAGGCCAAATAAAGGCACGGTATAAGTAAATATACCTTTGAGCCGGTGCCACCACAG
>SPJY01009022.1:0-26822 GCA_005191435.1 Raddia distichophylla
TGAGCTCTAATGGCATATGAGACTTAGTAGGGAATTTCGTGATGGGTCTACATCAATCTAGTGTTTGCAAAGGGAACATCAAAAAGTTCAATGCAAGGCTTGTAGCGAAAATCTTCTCCCTAAGACTTGGAGTTGATTATAATAATACACTTTCGCTTGTCTCATCTAAGTATTCGTTGATGATTGTCATGGTGCTCGTAGCTCACTATGATTAGAGCTTAAATAGATGGACGTTAAGATTGTGTTCCTAAATGCGTTTTGAATGGAGGAGTGTTTAAGCAATGATATAAATTTGATTAAGTTATGAGAAGTGGATAAGTGCATTTATGTTAAGGGATTAAGTTAATTATTCTAGTGCTTTATTATGTTGACATAAATTAGCTAGCAGTGATAAGTATATGCTGCATTAGAACAAAATTTTCTTTTTTTTTAAAGTTAATAAGAAAGATCCTGGTGAAATCTCATTTATTTTTGGGAATTGAGATTCACTGGGATCGGTCCAAAGGCACATTATGTGAAAATGGCCTACATAGACAAAGTACTTAAAAGGTATAATATGAGTCCTTTGTTTCGCCGCCTCCTATCGTCTCCTCCTATCGTGAAGGGCAATAATTTTAGGACATTATAACGTCCAAGGACTCATTATTAATCTGCAGAATAAAGTTGATTCCTCATGCTGCAACTATCTAAAGCATTACAAACACTTATTTGTATATGCCCTGATCTAACTTATATGACTGGGATATTAGGCAGCTATAAGTCAAATCCCGTATGGACCACTGGAAAGCCATTAAGAAAGACTTGCGTTATTTTGTAGGGCATTGAGAACTACATGGTCACATATAAGAAATTTAGTTTTATTAATTATTTTGCAATGTGTGTGTATATTAAGAAAGAGTAAAATACACTGGTGGTTCCTAAACTATTAGTCGATTCTCATTTAGGTCCCCATTCTATGAAACTGCAGTTTTGGGTCCCTAATCTTTTTATGTGGGCCCGCTATCAACTGGTGGCTAATTGGGGGCCACCGTCGGCAATGAATTTGTTGTGGGGTTATGCGTGAGAACCAAGCCAGATGGTAACACAAGAAAGGGATTATACATGTTCGGGCCCTCAACTCGGAGGTAACACCCTAGTCCTGTGCTCTGGGATTATGTCTCTACACGAATTCACAGATGACAGAGACAATGCACTTAGATGATGATGAGGATGTTGAAGATGATGATGCCTATGGCCCCTACCCCTCCTTTTATATAGCGCAGGGGGGATAGAGTTACATGGTTATACCCAGTACGTGGTACCAAATTCAGTTATACCGGCGCATGATATGCAAGTATGAATCTCCTAATTACATGGAGCTTGACTATATCCTCGGGAGCATCCTTGGTGCTCAAGCCATGTGTATCCCGAGTGTTCTCTATCCCGATCTGCCGACTTGGGTTGTCCCCATCTAACTCTTCATGGGCCTTCTAGAGGATACCCGAGGCCCATATAGTCCACAGTAGCCCCCGGGTGCTTTACGATCGAGTCAGATGTCCAACCGACTGGTTTCGTCAACATCTCCTGTAGTTTTGAAAAGAGATTGTAAAGAACTTGAGAAATTTCAAGTCTTTCATGTTAGAAGCAACGCCTGGTTCGGCAATACCAGAACTCAGCTTTTCGGCCTATTTGGCACGTCGCCTCAACAAATAAATTTAGCTACTTGGCACCCACTCTCGCATCGCGAAAGCAGCAACCGGCCCATCATGGAGCATGCCTTAAGCCACGCATTCACAGCATCTGTCTTGCAGCATTCTATGAGTTATGTGTTTAAAGAATGCCAGCATCAAACGCCCGGCCTTTACTTACAAGAGCCAGCACTTGGCCAAACATGGGGCACATCTTTCAGCCGAGTGGTACCTGTCCCGACCGGAGAAGGGATCAGCTGTCGACCCACTTAAGGGCGTACCAATTGGATGCAGTTTGGCCGAGAGGTATTTGTATCCGAGTAGCGGTATACAACTGGCGACCTTAAAGAAAGGCATACCTCCGAAACAGTACCCAAATTTCACCAACACCCAGCCTTGAACATGCAAAGTTGGCTAGTGACCCAACATGGGGCATGTCGTGAAACATTTTTTTTTTAATGTGGCGCTTCCAGTCATATGCCCTCAGGGGTGTACCGACGCCGAATTATGCTCGACGCTAACACATTACCACCACCGTTGGTGGCGTGTTAAGAAAGCCTGTTAAGAGGATTGCCCTTTGCTTATTTGTCCTAAGCCCTTTTTAGGGAAGGCGAAGAGTTTTCACGCCTTTCTCACACAGTCGAAGCGTCACGCGCCTTCGCCAGGAAACGCAACCGCACCCACTCCCGTCCCATCGCCATGATGGTTTTACTGTGTTCAGAACAGAGAACGAGACGTGTCGCTTGAACTTCTTAGTGTAAAAAAAGACCCAAATGCAATGCATTACGCCTCATTCAGCCTTCAAGTTTTTTCTCCCCTTTTCTCTCCAAGCTCCTCCCTTTCCTTCTCCACTAGCGACAAGATGGAAGGTCAAGGAGAGCAGATGGATGAGTGGATCACGGCTGTCACTGAAGACGCCGCTGCTGATGCCGCCGCTCAAGCCGCCTTGGGCATCATCTAGAGGCAGTTTAACGAAGTTACTGCGGAAATCCGCGTCAAAGAAGCCATTAGGGTTCTGATCCGTGGGTTTCCGCAGCTATACCAAGTGCGTTTCCAACTCAGGGATGCACTGGTAGGCGCTATGCTGGCAGATGGATGGTTTTAGAGGTGCTTTTAGTAGGCGCCTCGCCCTCCTTGCATGGAAAGTTGGTCCTCTTCTTTTTTCTTTTGCTCTTCTCCGCGAGCCAGCAAGGAGCCCAAGCTCATTGTGCTGCGCCGCGGAAGATATTTAACCCGGCCTAAGAGCCGTAATGAAAAAACCTTTTGAAGAAATCATGAAGTCCTTCATCTTGATCTTCTCATTTCTATTGTTAACTATCGAATTCCCGATCGATGACATCTTCATCCGAATAGTTAGAACCACGCGTTTCCCAAACCGGTAACGTCTTAGCGAACCACTCGAGGGATATCACTCGGCAACCCGAGTGGTTATCTGAGCTCCCTTAAAGAGGCCGCATTCCAACATTAGACAAAGCCCGGTCCGAAATGCGCAACGTGGCCCTTTAATATTTGGGAACAGGGAAATTAATCGCTTCACCCCGCCCATTTCTCGCGCCAGTCTTTTCGTCCCCTCCAACGAACTCCGCCGCTAGGGTTTTCCTTCTTCGCGTTCTCCGCCGCCACCTCCGATTCTAGCAATGGCTCCCCCATCTCGTACTGCCCCGAAGACGGTCAAGGACGCTAAGGAGTGGATGAAGTCCATTACCACCGACCGGCGGTTGGAGAGGCTCGTATCTGCCGGAGTTTCGGAGGAGCTGATCTCATGGCGCGCCGCCATCGGTGAGTCCTCCCCCACCCCTCGATCTGACAAGGTGGTGGTATTTCAGTCCTTCTTTCCTCACGGCTTCGGTCTTCCAAGCTCTTCTTTCTTCAGAGGATTATTGCACTTCTATGGGATAGAATCGACTCACCTCAACCCCAACTCAATTTTTCAAATTGCGGTCTTTATCCACACTTGCGAGGCATATCTCGGGATTGCACCCCATTTCGATCTTTTCAGTTCTCTCTTTCTTCTCAAGCTCTTCCCCAACAAAATTTCTCCCAGAGCCGTTGGCGGCGCTGGATTTCAGCTACGGGAAGGGGCCAAGAAATTCTATCTCGATCTTCCCATGAGGACTTCGAACAAGGGATGCCATTCTGAATGGTTTTATTGCGCCAATCTCCCCCTAGTCCTTCCGTCATTCTCAGGAGAGTGTCCCATAGTGCGCACCTCCTGGTCCTCCCTCCCCACCGAAGGCGAAGGAAGCCAAGTTAAGGAACTGCTTCCCCTCCTTGGGAGACTAAAGACCATGGAGCTAACCGGCGTTGGAGTGGTTTTGAACTACAACTTCCGCCGTGTCCAGCCCATCAAAGAGAGGGTGCATCTCGGATTCGAATATTCCGGATTCAAAGACGCCACCAGGGAGAGTGAAGAGCAACTCCCCCACAAATCTTTGATCAGCCGTGTGACTGAGCTTTTCGCCCCGGGCTCAAATATAGAGAATGAGAATTGCCCGGGTCCATACCGTTTGTCAAACCCTCCTCCAGCGGTAAGTAAAGAACCCCTCTCAACTCTGATCGTTGATAAGAAATTCCGCTGTAATTGACTCAGCTTAACTCTTGAGCAGGGACGTGCCGCATTCTTCTCCACACATCTGGTCCCCGAAGCCCCCAGCCACAAGGAGGCTTCGCTCAAGCGTCCTACAGAGGACTCGGCTGATGCTCCTCCAGCCAAGAAAGGCAGGGGGATCGTCTTAAAAGATTCAGACGAGGATGAAGAGGAAGAGGATGTCCCGCTCCTGCGCCGTCGCCGTCAAGGTTCAAGGTCTAGCCCGGCTCCCGCTGAGCGAGCTCCAAACCGTCCATCTCTCCCGATTGTCAGCCCATAAGCCACATCAGAGGCAAGAAGGCCTTTCGGCTCCACCCCGAGTGGTCAAAGCACTTGGATGGGAGTCAAATTCATTTCGTTGCAAAGGTTCTCCTCGCAACTGCATCCTTTTATTGATTATTGAAAGATCACTGTCATTAAATCTTCATCTGCTCGTAGGAAACCTGTCTTGGGTACCTCACGGGGCAAGCGCAGCTCCAAGACAGCAACTCCTGCTCCTTCACGATCCAGTCCTCAAGCAGAGCCCACTCAAAATAAGGGTCCGGCTCGGGACGCAGCGCCTCCACCTACAGCTCTGCCATCCCCTGCTGCTCATCGATCCTCGCCAACTAAAGAACAAATCCCAGCCCCGGCTCCAGAGAGCTCGGAACCAAAAATCGAGGAGATTCCTTGCCCTACTGTCGATCCCAAACCTCCTCCACTCCGATTGAAGTGGAGAAAAGAGATTGAAAGTTACGAGGTCGACGACGAACAGGAGGATGACGAGTGGGAAACGCTGCAAAATGCAGCAAAGTTCAGTGCCCATATGCTTGAGTTAACTTCCCTCATGCCTTGAATCGATATTTCAGCCCGTGAATGTGCCTGACCCTCCCTCCTGCCTCCGCATAGTGTATGAGTAAGAGGGCCGCACAGAAGACTCGGTGCCTCCACTAGACAGTTAGCCAACGGAAGTCCCGAGATGAATTCGACAACGTGCTGTATGCGCAGAAGTCGCAATTCCGTGGTGAAATTGAAGAGCTCCGGAAGGAAATCAGCGAACTTCGGCTGCGCCACGTAGAAGAGGTTAACACCATCCAAGGTGAACATCCTGCCGAGTGATGTCAGATTCGACAATGTCATGGCATATTTCTTACGATCGATCCCCTTTTGCATACTTCTGTATAAATCTTTAAAGGAGAGCAATCAAGTGATGAAGGCAAGGCAGAAGGCCATGGAGGGAGAAGTGTTCCTGGCCAACACCCAGGCTGAGAAGTCGACCCAGGAGCTGAAGGGTAACTCTCTAACTCCGGCTCTCCCTGGCTCAATCCCACCGGGACCCGATTACTTTGTGATGATCAACTGATTTTGCAGTCTACCAGCAAAAAACAAGGCCCAATTCCAGGTCTACGACGAGAAGGTGAAGTTTGCCATCGAGCTACGCAACCGCATTCTAAAGGCAGTTGCTCTCGTGCTCCAGTACATGTATCCCGAAGAAGAGCTGCCATCAGATGCTGATGTAGTGATAGCACGACTCGAAGGCGCCCCCACACAACTCAAAGAATTCGCCAAGGAAGCTGCGACAATTTGCATGAGCCAAGCTTTGTCCATCATGAAGTCCAATTACCCTGACATGCACTTTGACGCCGTGTGGGAGGGCTTTGCTTGCTCCGAAGAAGAAGCCTCTGCCCTTATGGAGGAAGCCCGAGAGACCTCCGCCATGCTGGTGGAAAACTTGAATTTGTAGATGGTTTAATCTCTGTACGTTTAATTGATCCTCGATACAACTGACCTTTTTTTTGCCCAAGTACTCGATTTATCCTCTTTTCGTGTAACGCCTCTGCCGACTGGTCTAGCCCCCGAGTGATAGGAATAAGCGCTTGGCCTTCTCCCCATGCACATGTCGAGTGGCTAAACATAGTCTGTGACAAATATGAGCGCCACTACTCATAAATTTCATAATGCCCGAATGCGACCAAGTTATGTAAAGAGAAAAGAATTTTATTGATAAGATTGGGTGCGGTGAATCCGCACACTATTTAGTGTAGCCCCCGACTTACTACTTAGTCGTGAACGGCTGAGTAGCAAGTCAAATGAGCGACTCATTAACAATATTTGGATACAGGACTCACGAATAAAAACGACGTAGCTGCTCGATGTTCCAGGTGTTAGGCACGTCCGATCCATCTTCTCGCTTCAGCCGATAAGCCCCCGGGCGGGGGTCACTTCATCGATCACATAGGGGCCTTCCTAGAGTGGGGAGAGTTTATGCTCGTGCCTCTGATTCCTTCGAAGGACCAGATCTCCTTTGGAGAACGCACGACCTAGTACTTTGCGCTGATGATAACGACGCAGGCCCTGTTTGTACTCAGTCGATTGGATCATTGCTGCTTCCCTGGCTTCCTCAAGCCGGTCAAGGTCTTCTATCGTTCCTTCATCTGACTGGTTATTGTTGTAGCTGCCAACCCGTGGAGAGCGGAACTTTAATTCAGTTGGGCGAACCTCTTCTGAGCCGTAAATTACGAAAAAGGGTGTCTGCCCGGTCGCTCCTCTTGGGGTTGTTCTGAGTCCCCAGAGGACCGAAGGTAACTCCTTGACCCAGCACGTGGCATACGGCTTTAGATGGTCGAAGATCCTCGCCATGAGCCCTTGAAGAAAGAATCCACGGGCACGTTCATCCTGTCCGTTGCTCCTTGGGTGAGCCACCGAAGCGTAGCAGATCTTGATGTCCAACTCCTCGCCCAATCTTAAAACTCGCTGCTCTAGAACTGAACACCATTATCAGTAATGATTCGATTAGGCACGCCAAAATGTACTACAATGTCCCAAAAGAACTCGCTTGCTTTAGCAGTCGTGATGTCCACCACCGGTTTGGTTTCAATCCACTTCGTGAACTTGTCAATGGCGACGAAGAGGTGAGTAAATCCACCTTGTGCTCACTTGAGAGGCCCCACCATATCCAGATTCCAGACAGCAAACGGACAAGAGATCTAAATCGTTTGGAGATCTTGGGCCGGCATATGAATCTGTCGTGCAAAAAATTGACAGCCCTCGCATCTGTGTACTATATCTTCTGCATCAGTTATGGCAGTCGGCCAAAAGAACCCCTGTCGATAAGCTTTCCTGACCAGGAAACTTGCTGCCGCGTGATGACCGCATTCCCCCGAGTGGATATCATTCAATAGATCCCTGCCTTTTTACTCGGATACGCAACGCTTTAGTACCCCGGAACTGCTTTTTCAAAAAAGCTCGTCCCCGACTACCATGTAATTTTTGCGTCGGCGTAATATGCACTCAGCAAGGCTACGATCGTCTGGTAGCTCATCATGGAGAAGATAATTCAAATATGGCTGTGTCCACTCGGGGTTGATTGATAATACCTCTGACTCGTGTTGCTCCTCCTGCTGCTCTTCCGGGGCTGCTGGTTGTTTCATAGAAGGCTTGCACAATTTTTCATTGAAAACACCAGTCGGAACTTGCGCCCGATTGGATCCCATCCGCGCTAGCTCATCTGCTGCTTCATTGTGTTGTCAGAGTATGTGAGTCAGCTCCAAACCATCAAATTTGTCCTCCAATTTCCGAACCTCCTGACAGTATGCCGCCATGCAGTCGTCGATACAAGACCACAGCTTTTGAAACTGATTGACCACGATTTGGGAGTCCCCACGTACCATTAATCTCTGTACGCCCAGCGATATGGCAATGCGTAGCACATAGATGTGTGCCTCGTACTCGGCGGCGTTATTCCTGACTGGGAATAGGATATGAAGGACGCATCGTAGCTTCTTACCCGTCGGAGATATGAGCAAGATCCTAGCCCCTGTGCCGCTGAGCATAAGGGAACCATCAAAGTACATTGTCCAGTACTCGATATTCTCCTTTACTGCTGGGGTCTGGGTCTCTGTCCATTCCGTGACAAAATCGGTGAGTGCCTGAGATTTAATGGCTTGCCGAGGCTTGAACTTTAGCTCAAAGGCTCCAAGCACAACTGCCCACTTCGCAATTCTCCCGGTGGCTTCCCGATTATGAAGTATATCTCCAAGTGGGAAGGAAGTGACCACCGAAATCTCGTGATCTTGGAAGTGATGCTTAAACATCCGTGATGTGATTAGCACATTGTACAAAAGCTTTTGAATATGAGGGTACCTTGTTTTGGAATCACTCAATACTTCGCTGACGAAGTAGACCGAGCGTTGTACCGTCTGGAGGGAGCCTTGCTCATCCCGTTTCACCACCAACGCACTGCTGACGACGTGAGCCGTGGCGCCGATGTAGAGTACGGGTGGGACCAACACCGAAGATGTTGTGAGAAACCTTTTGAAATCTTCGAAGGCTTCTTGTGCTTCCGCTGTCCACTGAAAATCATCTTGCTGGCTTAAGAGCTTGAAGAAGGGCATGCCGCGCTCCCTGAGTCGGAAAACGAATCGGCTGAGTGCCACGATACATTCAGTGATCTTCTGCACATCCTTCTGATTGGTCGGGGGCTTCATCTTCGTGATGGCGCTGATCTTTTCGGGATTGGCTGTCGGGACCTAAAAATGGAGTCGAGTCCTTGTTGTGTTTTACCCGTTCAAGTCCCTGGATCACGTAGCTTGAACACACAACATACAGCTCTTGGATCACAACCATAAGCGTAGAAAAACCATTACATCATAGTACTCGCTAACATGGCATTATTACAATAAGTCTCAGGCACTACGATCTTTACATAACATCGCAGCGGAAGTCTTCAATCACATTATTAAAACATAAAACACTAGCAGAAGTCCTAACTCCACAGGCATACTGTAGAGAGCAATGCTTAGATAGCTAAAAGTTTTCGTCCTGGATCCCGCCAGCGAATCCATCGTCTTCATAGTGCTCTTCCTCCGGATACTCCTCCGATGGTCCAACACCTGCTCGTTGGCACGAGCAGCTCGCATGAAAGGCGGGGGTGAGTACGCGAATACTCAACAAGCGATGCTGACTAAATGCAACTAAGGCTCCGTAGGAATGTATGAAGGGATCATTTTGCATAAAGCCAGCTTTTCAAAGGTTTTTCTAATATTTTGAAATATGAGGAAAAACGTAATTTAAACAAATATTTTGTTTTTCAATTTCTTTTCTTTCCTTCGGCCGCAGCCGGAAATTTCCCAAGTGGCTAGATCTTGGTTCCCCGCCATGAACCTACACCCTCATCACTCACAGTTCCCCACTGTGAGGAGAATAAAACAAATCTCTTTTGAAAAACATTTTGAAAATCAAACCGAACACTACCAAAGAGAGGCAGCTCCCCGTCGTCCGCCCTTGACCATGGGCATGGCTATCATGATAGTTTTGCACTCTGCAGAGGTTGCACGCTTTACCCACGAGACAGGATTTCCCGGGCCAAAGGGTCTTCCTGACAAGGCATTTGGCAGTCTTCCTCCTAATCCAGCAACCCCGCTCCCAACAGCACAACAGTGGGTACCATTGGCCATGGCTTAGTACCACACTCGACTGGCTGCGGGTTGCACCACTGGCCTCAGCATAGTACAACCCAAGACAATTGCCCTCAGGATAGTCCCACCGAATGGGCACCGAACTAGAATTCCAAAAGCTACTAGGCTAGGGCCTCCCCACATAGGCACTCAATGGTCGCACTATAGTACTTAGCTCCACTACCTCAAGGAATCAGTCCTTAGCGATCGGGGTGGGTCCTACACTTGGCCCAAATCTCGTGCAACATTGGCCTCAGCATAATGCACACCACCTTGCATCCAGCCACCCCAAATCAGGTTTTATAAAATACCTTTATCCCAATAGTTCCCCACTATCATCTACACCCATTTTAAAAAACACAGGCACAACTGTCTGTTCAAAACACACGTAATTCATCATCATGGCAGTTTAAACAGGTGCATATATGGACATTGCAATTCTAAGCAATACTAGTGTGAGCAAAACCTAATTTCAATGGAGGACTATAATATAAGACTTTATGTTTTGTCCTATGGCAGCAAGGAATGTTTTAATATGAACTAAATAATTACATGGGATTAGCTACTCTATATACATAGCGATTTTTAATTTTAACATACATGCACATTTCAGAATCATCTATAAATGCATTATAAAACAGTAGGTGGCAAGGTTCAGCACTTGCCTTGTTGGGCACCGTGGACACACTCCCTCAGTGCGTCGGCAAATCGTTCCTCGTCGCCCGATCCTAACGTACGACAATATCAGAAAGAAATTCAATAATGCGAGAAATCCAAAATTAAATGGATGCACATGCTCATGCAAATTTTACAGAAGATACAAATCTGTCTAAAGGTAGTTATAAAATTAGTTTTGTAATTTTTGCAAACAAACATTAATTACAATAATTGCTAAAGTACTTATTAAACAATAAATCATGGATAAAACATTATGTCCATATATAGTACCAAATTTTACCATCAAATACTACATAATTTTATTAACATAACAAAATTAGTTTGGTAATTTTTGCACTAATATTTTAATAACTAAAAATGCTACTAGTTTGATTATTCAATAAAGCACACAGAAATTAATATCAGTTGAATCAGCACCAAACTTGGCTGTAAAATACTAAACATTTTTAGGAACATAGAAAAATTGGTTTCATATTATTCTGAGCTACAGAGAATTTTAAATAATCGTTTGAACCTTCAGCCTTTTTCTGGAAAATCACGAAATTGGAAAAATGCGGTGGGCCGGCCCATATTACTGCTTCTTCAACCTCTGGCCATAGCTAGTGGGGAGGGAGGCGTGGGGGGAGGCGGCGCTCCAGTGAGGGGCGGAGGAGGTCGGCGAGGGCGCAGCGGTCTCGCCAGTACCGGCGGCTCGGCGCGAGGCGGCTGTTGGCGATAGTTATGCTCAAAGAAATTAATCCGCAAGCGGACGGATATTGCTTGTAGTTTTCACCAGGAGTATTCCTAGAGTTATCGAATCCATAGGGAATGAGGGCTTAAAGAGACAATCCTCTATATCTTAATTATTTAAAATACCAGCTAGTCTAGGTAACGGGGGTTAGGATAAAAAGAACCGGTGACACACACACACAAGATAAATATTCACACAAATAAAGAGAAAGCTACTCTAGCTAGATAGACAGTTGGGAGGACAACGAGACAAGTTTAATAAAGTTCTCAAGATCGTGTGATTCAGTTTATTAAGTGAGCTTTGGTATTCAAACAGTGGTTCACTTGGTATTCGTCGTCGGAGCTCGGACATTCACTACCACCCGCTATCCTGAATTGGAATCCCGAATGGTTATGATCATTCCGATAGGGCTCTACTGGTCCAAAGCCGGACGCTGTGGGTTACGCATGAGATAATTAATATCTACAGATGGATAGAGCTGTCACCACCTACCACATATACGTGGGCCCGGGTGTAAACCGAGTTAGTCCTAGTCGCAGACACCACGTCTCCTACTATTTCTAATCAGTCTTCCTCAGTACCAAAAAGAAGTTGATCTAGGTTCAATGCCTGGCTCTTCCAGTATATGAGTGAGAACCTAAACTGATTCCAGACGAATACAAGCTACCGGTAAGGCAAATCTACACAACTCATTTATATAGATATACTCAACTCAAATAAAGCTCAACACATAAGCAATGAATGAAGTGATCTCACTAATTGAAACAATTAGGAAAGGGTACAAGAGCTATTACCCGAATTCCCAAAGACACTTCCGAAACTCCGAGCTTCAGCCCGACTTGACTCTAACTCCCAACTACTACTAGACTAAGAGCTACTCTAATAAGTGCAATGAAAATGATGTGATGTGTTGTGTGTTCTCCTTGAAAGTGAGGTGAAGGGGTCCTTTTATAGTGTTCCGGAGCCAATGAGAGGGTGCCACGACATGGGACACTTGTCATCTTGCCACCCTCCAAAGGGGAATCCGAGGAGCCAAAGGGGGGAGGCCGGCCGGCCTAGGTGAGTCGGGCGACCCACCTTTGTGCCATCTGGCCATTCAATTTGGCAAGGATACTTCCTTGATGGTGGAGATTAGCCCCTTAAGCCGGTGGATCAAGTTGACATCCGCAAGTTAGGAATCCAAGGGAATCCTATGCTCATTTGTGAAGCAACCGTGTCCATTTGATCAAACCGACTGCAATGGATGGTATAGATGTCTTCAATTTGTGCTTCTAAGCCACTTGGGCAAAGCTGGAGCCGGATTGGTGACGTGGTTGGGTCGGCCGACCTAGGGTGGGTAGGCCGGTCTGGCATTTTGCCCGGTTCGGCTCTGGTTCTTCCTATTTTATACCTGTAGACCAAAACTCACCAAAACTTGTGGAACTTTATTAGAATAAATAAAATGTTAGTATAAACCTTGATTTTCCCTTCGAAATGCTCGGATTCTGGAATATGTTAACGTATGAAGTTGGTGTTTATTTGACGTCAACAGCGGCCTGAGGCAACGGCGCGGCCTACTCATGGCGGCGGCGGCTTGGCGGCATGGGGGCTAGGGGAAGGGGCGGCTTGGCTTCGTGTGGGCACGGGGAAGGCGACGATGGCGGCGGCTTGGGCTGGGAGTGCCCGAGGCGGCGGCACGATACAGAGGCAGCACGGTGCCATGGGTAGACGGCGGGAGATCCGACGAGGTCAAATCTAGCCCAATCGATCGAGGGGAAATATTCTAGATGTCGTAGGGATGCTACTGGGGAGAGTAATCGGAACATTATTGCACGGCTGTGACGGATTCGACACCGGTACCTTCGGGCGTCATTCCGGACAGCTGCGGCTCTGGTGTCCAATCGGAAGGGTTCCGGTGGTCGTCTCCTACGGTTCAAAGGCAAAATGGATTCATGGGAGATCAAGGTAGGACATGATGCCAAGAACTCAGCAATAAATCTTACCTGTTGCTCCAATCAAGGAGAGAACAAAAAGTGGAGGGAAGAGCTCGGGTGTGGGGATTTATAGAGGATCAACAAAGGGAGATGGAGAGGTTTGGCAGCACAAATTCTCTCCTTGATGATCATTAAACCAGGAAGAAACTGCTAGCACTATGTGTTGACACCCAAATTTGGCAGGAAAATCAGATATTAGAAATAGGCCGATGTCATCGGAACTATTGGGGAAACCTTAAGATACACATGATCTCCTTCCTTGAAGGTCAAATCTCAGTGACGATTGTCTGCGTAGCTCTTTTGTCGGCTTTGAGCTGTCTTCAACCTTTGTTTTATCACTCTAACTTGCTCATCGGCTTCCTTGAGTATGTCAGGTCCAAAAACCATACGTTTGCTTGTTTGTTTCCAATATAGTGGTGTTCTACACTTCCTTCCATAAAGTGCTTCAAAGGGTGCCATTTTTAGACTAGCTTGATAACTGTTATTGTACGAAAATTCCGTGTAGGGAAAATACATGTCCCAATTCTTGGCATTAGCTAGAGCACATGCTCGTAGCATATCCTCGAGTACTTGGTTAACTCTCTCAGTCTGCCCATCTGTTTGCGGATGGTAAGCTGTACTAAATGCATGGTTAGTCCCCATCAAACTATGGAGTTTCTCCCAAAACTTTGAAGTGAATTGAGCTGCTCGATATGACACAATCTTCTTGGGAACTCCGTGCAGACACATGATTCTAGCCATATAAAGTTCTGCTAGCTTATCTCCAGTGTACGTAGTCTTGACCGGTATGAAGTGTGCTGACTTGGGCAAACGGTCGACATTGACCCAAATGGAATCGATTCCTGACTGGGTTCTCGGCAAACCAACTATGAAATCCATGCCAATTTCTTCCCACTTCCACTCTGAAATTTTTAGAGGTTGCAGCAATCCGGCAGGTCGCTGATGTTCTGCTTTAATTTGCTGACACGTGTCACACAACACTACATATTTAGCTATATCCCTTTTCATCCTTGTCCACCAGTAGGATTCCTTAAGATCGGAGTACATCTTGGTACTCCCAAGATGAATAGCAAACTTGCAATCATGTGCTTCCTTCAAGATAACTTCCCTCAATTCCTTCTTGTTTCGTACGAATATCCTTTTCTCGTACCAGAGAATTCCTTCATCATCGACTAAGAATCCAGGCCCTTTCCCGTTGCTCAGTCTATTCTTGATTTCCGTTACTTCTTGATCTTCCTTTTGTGCCTCTCTGATTTGGTTTGGCAGGATAGGCTGCAATTCCAGCATATTAAGACTCTAGGATTCCACCAATTCCAAGCTCAGCTCCTCAAATTCTTTATACAAAGGCGGCTGGCTTTCTAGAATCATCAAGGTATTGCAATAGATCTTCCGGCTTAGAGCATTAGCTACTACGTTTGCCTTTCTGGGGTGGTAGTGAACTCCAACATCATAATCTTTTATCAACTCTAACCATCTTCTCTCCTCATATTCATGTCAGGCTAGGTGAATATATTTTTTAAACTTTTATGATTGGTGTAGATCTCAGTCCTATTACCGATGAGATAATGCCTCCATATTTTCAACGCATGAACCACTGCAGCTAGTTCCAAGTCATGCGTAAGATAATTGGTTTCATGCGGCTTCAACTGCCTTGACGCATAAGCAACAACTTTTCCCTCTTGCATCAGGACACATCCAACTCCTAATTTAGAGGCATCACAGTATATTTCAAAGTCCTTATGGATGTCAGGTAAAACCAACACAGGAGCAGTGGTTAGCCTTTTCTTTAATTCTTGGAAACTTCTCTCATAGGCTGGCGTCCAAACAAACTTGTGATTCTTTTTGAGCAATTCTATCAATGGCTTGGCTATTCACGAGAAATCCTCGATAAACCTTCTATAGCAACCTGCCATTCCTAAGAATCCTCTTACTTTCGTCACTGTCTTAGGAGCTTGCCAATCCAGTATATCCTTTACCTTACTTGGATCAACGGCCACATCGCTAGCTGAAACTATATGACCTAGAAATGAAATTTCCTTCAACCAAAACTCGCATTTACTAAACTTCACATAGAGTTTATGTTCTCTAAGCTTCTCCAACACCATTCTCAAATGTTCTTCATGCTCTTCTTCACCTTTAGAGTACACTAGTATGTCATCTAAGAAAACAACGACAAATTTATCAAAGAATTCCATCAAAACCTTATTCATCAAGTTCATGAAGTAAGCCGGGGCATTTGTTAATCCAAATGACATTATTGTAAGCTCATACAATCCATACCGAGTTGTAAATGTCGTTTTGGGTATATCTTTCTTTCTTATCTTCAGCTGGTGATAACCAGATCTCAGGTCTATCTTGGAAAACACTTTCGCTCTCCTGAGTTGATCAAACAGATCATCGATCCTGGGTAACGGGTACTTATTTTTAATTGTCACTTCATTTGGGGATCTATAATCCACACACATCCTCAAGGTTTTGTCCTTCTTGACAAAAATCACTGGAGCTCCCCACGGTGATGAACTAGGTCGAATAAATCCTTTGGATTCCAAATCCTCAAGTTGTTTCTTCATCTCTGCTAAGAGATTAGCTAACAACCGGTACGGTTTTTGAGCTTTGGGTGTGGTTCCCGGGGTTAATTAAATGATGAACTCTATGTCTCTGTCTGGTGGCATTCCAGGCAAATTTTCGGGAAACACATCAGGGAACTATCTTGCAATAGGTACATAGTCTAAAACTATTTCGGTTAACTGATTTAAGGTCCTTGCTGCTTTCGAAACAAAATCAGAACAAAAAGTAACTAATGTTCCTTCTCCATTGACCAGGGTTATAGCACGGTTGGCACAGTCAATTTCCCCTCGATACTTGGTCAACCAATCCATAACTTCTATTGACTGTGATTCTAGGACAATGAGGTTTGCTTGGAACTTCACCTTATTGACCTCTATTTCCAACTTTGGATAGACCTTGTCAGTCCTCATGGATCTTCCAGGGGATTGTATAATCAAGGGGGTCTTAAGGTTTGTCTCATCCAAATTATTTGAGTCCACAAAACTTTTCAAAATAAATGAATGCGATGCACCAGAATCAAATAGAATTATTGCTGGTACTGAATTCACTAGAAACTTACCTAGTACCACATCTGGAACAAGCTGAGCTTCTTCGGCAGTGATGTGATTTACTTGGCCTATTCATGCTGAAGCTCTTGGGGGTTTGCGCAGTTGCACGTCCTTTGCCAAGGGTAGGGGTACGTACAACTGAACCCAAGTTGAAAGGAACCAGCTCAATTGGTTTCTTTTGTGGACAATTATTTCCGTAGTGTCCCCACTGGTGACAAGTAAAACATTGAATTCCCTGCTTGGTAGAGTCTCGAGGAGTTTGATATGACGAAGGTTGACGAGGCGTCTGCAGCTGCTCACTGTACTAAGGAACAAGTGCTTTGGTTGCATTCTGCTACTGGGAACTGGTTTGCTGGTACTGCTGAAAACGGGGGTCTCTAACTGCTCGACCCTTGACTGTTCATCTGCGAGAACTTCCTCTTGCGCTTGTCTTGACAATGGCATTGTATATCTTCCTGCACTAGTGCCTTATTGACCATCTGCTGGAAAGTAGAAAAGTCATTCGATGCAATCAGGGATCTAATTTCAGGATCCATCCCTTCCATGAATCTCCGTATCTTATCAGCTTCCGATGCTATCTCTATACTAGCATAGCGGGCAAGGTGGTTGAACTTGCTCAAGTACTCGTTAATGCTCAGATTGCCCTGCTGGAGTCTTTGAAACTCACTTCTCTTTATCTCCATTATTCCTTTGGGTACATAAGCGGCGTTGAATGCCTCAGTGAATTCATCCCAGGTGATAACTGCAGGGTCTTCATGAGATGCTCTAAAGTTCTCCCACTAGACAGCGGCATCACCTTTCAGCTGGTATCCCGCAAAACTCACACACTCTTCATTAGTGCATTGCTCAAGGTCCAACTTCCTCTCTATCTCCTTTATCCAGTCCTTTGCCATTAGTGGGTCAGTGGAATCAGAGAAAATAGAGGGTGTAGTCCTCATGAATTCGCCGAAACGGGATGGTTGGTAAGGTGGTGGTTGAGCTTGAACTTGGGCATCAATATTGTTCAGATTGTTCGCAATGGCTTGAAAAGCTTGGAGATGCATAGCCAATATTTGATCCAATTGAGGTTGATGGGCAGGTGGAGGGGGTAAATTTTCATTTGCTTGAGCTTCAGGCGCTAGATTAGCATTGGGTTGAGCGGCTGCTGCTGCAGGGGGTTGACCAATAGGGTTCTAATTTTGCCCAACGACTGGCTCTGGCTCCTCTTGTCCAGCAGGTTGAGCATGACCTCTTCCTCGGCCACGCCCTCTTCCTCTTCCTCCTCCAGGATCCACCATCTGACAGCAGTTTTGAAATAGTTAAGAATAACTAAATGAAAGGGATTCTAAAGGAAATTGCAACATCCATTCACGACAATATTCAAAAGAAGAGCCATTAAAACGACTTAAAAAGGTTCAACATCCAAACGATAGTCACATTACAAAAGCCATGCAACTATCAAGATTACAAGAACGCCTTATTTCTTATTATGGGGTGCTACAACTCGAGACCAGGACAACTACTCGGAGTCGGCAACATAGCCATCCTCGGGGATCTGCTCCTCCTCGTTGCTACTAACGATGTAGGTCACCTTGGAGTTCAGGGAAGAGGTCGCAGAGAAGCGCCTACGTGCGTCACGACGCGGATGAATTCGACACTGGGAGGTGGAGCGTGCAGCCGGCCTCTTGTCTCTGACCTCAGCAGTTGGAGTGTAGGTCACTAGAACCTTTGATGGTGGCGGCAGACCCTTCATCTCCAGCTCGTGGATCTTCCCCTTAGCCTGAGCCAACTTCCTCTTGTAGTTGCTAACTTCCCCCATGAGGGTGCAGTATCCTCTATCCAAGAAGTTGAGGGCCTCATTGGTGTGGTGCTCCAGTGGATCATGTCCATCACTTCCCCGATAGTAGTTGGAGTTGTCCCCCCCTCCATGCCTTGGAACCCAACGGAAAGGGGTGTCGGCAAGTCGGGCAGCGTAGCGTCCTGCAAGGAGAACCATCGCGTAGTAGGTGGCCACTTGCATGGTGGCCTCACGATCCCGACGCTTTGCGGCAATCCTCGTCGGTACGTGTGCAGCCCCCTTGTTGCTGGGCCGGATGACCATCTCGGCCACCCAAACTAGCTCCCTGGCCTCGTTCTCCTTCTCGAAGCAAGTGTACTTGGGGGCCTCATACATTCCTAGGGTCTTTGTCATCTCGATCAACTGATGGACAACACTACCCATACGGCTACCATAGGAGTGGTACACCTTCGACATCTACATGGTTGAAATTAAGAGAGGATTTGTAAACATTTTTAAATGAATGACAGAATGACTTAAGTGATGAAAGTAGTACAACAAAATAGGTAAGAAACATAACAACCATAATTTTAAAATTAAGTTGATAACAATTATATTGTCCTTAATTGGTTCCACTATCTAAGGTTGTCCTACAGTCTCGGCTCTGATACCAGCTCTGTCGGGACCCGAAAATGGAATCGAGTCCCTGTTGTGTTTTACCCGTACAAGTCCCTATATCACGTAGCTTGAACACACAACATACAGCTCTTGGATCACAACCATAAGCGCAGAAAAACCATTACATCATAGTACTCGACAACATGGCGTTATTTCAACAAGTCTCAGGCACTACGGCCTTTACATAACATCCAACGGAAGTCTTCAATCACATTATTAAAACATAAAACACGAGCAGAAGTCCCAACTCCACAGGCATACTGTAGAGAGCAGCGCTTAGATAGATAAAAGTCTTCATCCTGGCTCCCGCCAGCAAATCCATCCTCTTCACAGTACTCTTCCTCCGGATACTCCTCCGATGGTCCAACATCTGCTCGTTGGAATGAGCAGCCCGCATGAAAGGCGGGGGTGAGTACGCGAATACTCCCAAGTGAGGCTGACTAAATGCAACTAAGGCTCCAAAGGAATGTGTGAAGGGGTCATTTTGCATAAAGCCAGCTTTTCAAAGGTTTTTCCTGTATTTTGAAATCTGAGGAAAAACGTGATTTAAACAAATATTTTGTTTTCAATTTCTTTTCTTTCCTTCGGCCGCAGACGGAAATTTCCCAAGTGGCTAGATCATGGTTCCCCGCCATGAGGCGCGCAGGGAGGTGGCGCTCCGGCGAGGGGCCGACGAGGTCGACGGCGGAGCGGCGGTCTCGCCAGCAGCGGCAGCTCGGCGCGAGGCGGCCCGAGGCGACGGCACAGCGGTGCTCGGCGGCTGCGGCGGCTTGGCGGCATGGGGGCTAGGGGAATGTGCGGCTCGGTTTCGCGTGGGCACGGGGAACACGATGGTGGCAGCGGCTTGGGCTAGGAGTGTCCGAGGCGGCTGCACGATATAAAGGCAACGCGGCGCCATGGGTAGACGGCGGGAGCTCCGGCCCAGTCGATCGAGGGGAAATATTCTAGATGTCGTAGGGATGCTACTGGAGAGAGTAATCGGATCATTGCTGCACAGCAGTGACGGATTCGACGTCGGTACCTTCGGGCGGCGCTCCGGATAGCTACGGCTCCAGCGTCCAATCGACGGCATTCCAGTGGTCGTCTCCTGTGGTTCAAAGGCAAAATGGATTCATGGGAGATCAAGGTAGGACATGGTGGCAAGAACTCAGCAAGAAATCTTACCCGATGCTCCAATCAAGGAGAGAACAAAACGTGGAGGGAAGAGCACGGTTGTGGGGATTTATAGAGGATCAACAGAGGGAGATGGAGAGGTTTGGCTACACAAATTCTCTCCTTGATGACCATTAAACCGGGAAGAAACTGCTAACACTAAGTGTTGACACCCAAATTTGGCAGGAAAATCGGATATTATAAATAGGCGGATGTCATCGAAACTATTGGGCTGCATTAGGATGTGGGCTTAATTATCAAAGGAAAGAGGTATGTAAAAGATGATTTCGATAATTGCAAGACTCCGGGAGAATTACGAAGCTTCGATCGGAAGGGGTCTTCAACGGCTTAGTTGCGATGAATTAGGTTATGTCGGTATCGGCTGTATAATTTCACTATAAATAGGGTCCTTGGTTTCATGTAAAAGATATACGACATACACAAAACACAACCACTCTTATTCGAATCCGATCGACTTTGTCAAAAGGCTTCAACTCGCAGGTAGAGCTATCTCAATGAGATAATCGATTCTCTTCTTGTAACCCGTATGCATGGCTGCATCGCGTCGTCTCATGTCTACAAAGCATGTTAGTTTGTCTCGGTTTTACCGATCTATAAAATGTCATTGCATGTTACACTATCTCGTTGGATCGATCTGTAATATGTATTTACCATACAATGTTGATTGTCACATATCTTATATGCTTTTCTTGAATCCGATATATGCAACTGCATCGTTTTGTCGATCTTGCGTATACTTGTTTTAGGGATTTGCATGTTTGCATATTTGCCGATTAGCATTGTATTTATCTATATTAGTTCTAAACCTTTAATCAGTTTATAAGTTAATACCTGGATTTAGATCTGAATACTGTCTTGGCTTGACCAATCTATTTAATCTGTTCCCTGGTTTAATCTGATAAATTGATTTAAAGATTTATGGCTAATTTTATCTATAAAATAACAAAAGAATGAAAGAAATTCATGTTTAAATATTCATTTATGTTTATTACTCTATCGGACATTAAGCCGATAGAATTATAATCGGATTCCTTACAGCCGATTCTTAGAAACCTGATCTGGCTGTTTCCTAAAGCCGATTAGGCCTATCACTAACAGTTTACTCCTTGCCACGTCAAATTGACTGGAACGTTTGGTAATCGTGGTTGCGACACAAACACAGATTTGACGCTTCCGTGGTGTGTTTGCGAAATATCAATTTTCGTGTCAACACACTTTTTGGCACGCTTCGTGGGACCCAAAGAATCAGAATTGATAAGATGACTCGCACCGACGCCGAGGCGGCGGCAGAAACACTTAAGCTTGCTGCTGAAGCTGTGACTTATGATGACCTGAGCCCTGATCAGAAAAAGGAGATTGAAGATAGGCTCGCTGAGATTCATGCAGAAAACAAGAAAAGGATGTTGACGGGCTATCGGAAAACTCACAATGGCCAGATCACAACGACTTCTATTAGAGATCTATTGCTTACTGGAGATTTTTCTGAAATCATAAGGGATCAGATCAACAGTTTAGTTTACCGATCAATGCTAGATCAATCATCGGTTTTGGAGCGAATTGTGCAAGAGGGGACTAGTGCTGCTTTGCATAATATTATGACTGGCCAAACTTCTCTAAGGAATCGGATTAATCCACCAGAGGTAAATTTGGGGAACTGATATCCACCTCACGCCCAGATCGGAAGTACCCAGGCAGGAACCTCTCAAGCTAGAGCTTTTCAGGCAAATCCTTCATTGGCAGCTTTTAACACAAATCCAGTTTTCAATCCAAATCCTGCGATGGGGGCAATCAATCCAAACCCGATTCAAGCAATACCTAGTAATCAGGCTATAATCCCGGTACCATATCCAATCTATCAGCCGATTAACTCTGGGATGAATGAAAGTTTGAAAGAGATGACAAGGAACTTGTTGTACAACATGATGAAACAGTGTGGATTCAATACTTCGAAGATTGCTCCACATTATACCATACCGTACCCATCGACTTTTAATGAAACAGAGTTTCCTCACAAATACCGAGTCCCAGATTTTACAAATGCTAAGTTCAGTGGAAGCGATAATACCTCTACTCGTGAGCACATTGCTAGATTCCTTGTGTTATGTGGAGGAGCTGCCTCAAAAGATACACTCAAATGCCGATTGTTCCCCCTGTCGTTATCGGGACCGGCGTTTAACTGGTTTTCCTCACTCCGTCCAAACAGTATTACTTTCGGGCCAGATCTTGAGAAGAAGTTCCACGAATATTTTTATTCTGATGAAAACGAAGCTAGGATTACCAATATTATGATGATCAAACAAAAATTTGGAGAATCGGTAAATGATTATCTACGTCGATTCAGGGAGGTGAGAAACTGATGCTATAGCCTTTCACTGCCTGATAATGAATTGGCGGAATTAGCCTTCAAGGGGTTATTGCCTGTTAATCAGAAAAAGGTGGGCAATCAAGAATTTCCTGATATTTCTCATCTGGCTCACCGGATCGCGCTATATGAAAGCCGATTCTCTGATAATTCTTATCCAAATCAAAAGGAATATCGGAATAACAACAACAAAGGTAAAGACAAAGCTATCAATATTATTGATACTGAGGAAGTTGAATATTTTGATGATTCCAATACTGAGGAGGTTGGTGCCTATGTTGCTGAATGGGTGAGCAGTAAGAAGGAATTCGAGCTTGGGTGGATAAAGCCGAAGAGCTCTGAAAAGAGCAAGTATTCTTTTGACACATCCAAGTGTGATCGAATTTTCGATCATTTATTGCAAGAAAATAAAATTTATCTTAAGCAGGGGCATGTGATTCCTCCGCTCGAAGAACTTAAGAAGCGGAAATATTGCAAGTGGCATAATTCCTATTCACACGCCACTAATGAGTGCAATGTTTTCAAACAACTTGTGCAAAAGGCGATTGAAAGTGGGCAGCTTCGATATCAAGGTAAAAATTCGCAAATTGATACAGAACCTTTTCCAGTTGGCTTTGTTGGAATGGTTGACGTTGCAAAAAGAAAAACCGATGACTCTGGAACTCTAATCGGTTCAAAGTACTTGTTGGCTCTAAAAGAATTGTATTGGAAGAAAAATCAGAATTGAAATTCCGAGTAGCAAGTCGACGAGGTGATGAAAGGGCTAGCGAGTGGCGCGAAGTAAGGCGTGGGAGAGATAATAATCCAATTACAAAGCCTAAGCCAAAGCCAACCTTTAATCAGCTGTTGGAAAAGTATGATCGAATGGCCAAGAATCCACCTCGTAGGAGCGTTAGATCAAATACTCTTGAGCCCATTCTTCAAGGAAGCTTAAGGAATCGAGGTTGGGAGATGGAACATTGGAAGTGTCCTTTTTCCCGATATTGCTGGGAAGAGAAGATGTCGTTGCCTACCCTTAAGAATTGCCCCACGAATCACGCGTTTATTCCTCCAGTAAAGAGAACATCGGTAAAAGATCGTTTGATATTTCCTAGTAAGAAAGCCGAAGAAATCCCGATGAGTAAACATACCGATGCGCATAAGCCTCCAAAAGTGCCATTGCCGCAATGGTGTCCAAGCGGAATTACTAAATCTCAGAAACGTCGTTTGCAGCGGATGAGAAATACTGAGGCAAAAGAGATGGAAGCTGAAAAGTTCAGGGACGCTCTGTTGAAGCAAGTAAAGCCGATGAAACCAGCCAAGGGCAAACAAGAGTGGAGACCTAAACCGAGATCGGCTGTTATTATAGATGCTAACACAGATTATGATGAAGTTTCGATTGCTACCAACATGGTTTGCATATTACCTCGGGAATTCATGTGTGATTATGAAGAAGCTACTGTAGAACTGGTGGTCGGAGCTGAAGATGCCATATTCAAGAAACCTGAGAATTCCCGATTACACTTGATGCCATTATTCATCATGGGTTATGTGAACGGCAAGCCGATTTCAAAAATGATGGTAGATAGTGGAGCCACTGTAAATCTAATGCCGTATTCTTTGTGTCGAAAAATGTACAGAAGATTTGGTGAAGACCAATAAGGTGTTAAGCGATTTTAATGAAAATCCGATAGAAGCAAAGGGAATTATGGTGGTAGCTCACAGTGGGAAGCAAAACAATCCCAATGGCTTTCTTTGTGATTGAAGGGAAATAAAGTTATAATGTGTTATTAGGAAGAGATTGGATACACGCACCCAGTTGATTGGTGAGTAATTTGAAGTGGTTAGAGGAGAATCTTTAACTGCATAAACCGATTGTGCTGAAATTTATGATAATCTGGAAGCATTATCAGGAAAACCTCTGTAATAGTGTGACTTCATCAATTTTAGTAAAACCGGCTTTAAACCGGCGATGCTAGAAGCACAGTCAGTAACTCAAGGACACGAGGGTTTTTATGTGAACCGTGGCTCTAGAGAAAATCGAGTATAAGATGGGTCAAGGCTTTATATCGGTCGATGAACTTGAAAAGGTCGATATTGGAACAGATGGGAAAGAAAGGCCCACTTACATCAGTAAACAGTTGCCACGGAAATATAAAGATCCGCTTATTCAAATTCTTAAGGATTGGGTTGATTGCTTTGCTTGGAAAAATTTATGATCAAGTGAAGGCTGAAATCCAAAGGTTGCTAGATGAAAAATTTATTCGGCCATGCAAATATGCTGATTTGATTTCTAATATTGTACCAGTTGGGAAGAAAGATTCTGATAAGATTCGGGTGTACATTGATTTTCAGGACTTGAATAAGGCAACATATAAATATGAATATCCGATGCCGATTGCTGATCGGTTAATTGACGCTTCTTCTGGTAATCGGATTATCAGTTTCTTAGATGGTATTGCTGGTTACAATCAAATTTTTATTGCCAAAGAAGATGTGAACAAAACTGCATTTAGATGTCCTAGATCTATCGGCTTATTTGAGTGGGTTGTTATAACATTTGGGTTGATTAGTGCTGGGCTACCTATCAAAGAGGGATGAACTTGATTTGCCATGATTTAATCGGTAAATTAGTTGAAATTTATATTGACGATGTGGTAATCAAATCTCAAGAAGAAGAACGACACTTGGCTGATATTGTGACTGTGTTGGATCGGTTTCGGAAATTTGGCATGAGGATGAATCCAAGGAAATATGCTTTTGGAGTATCGGTCCGCAAGTTCTTATGATTTATGGTACATGAGAGAGGGATTGAAGTGCATCCCGATAGAGTGAAAGCTATTCTGAACACCAAACCTCCAGAGTTGAAGGTTCGTCTACAGGAGCTGATTGGTAAAATTAACTACTTGAGAAGATTCATTTCAAATTTATTGAAAAGAATTATCCCAATTTCTCCATTGCTTAAGTTGAAAAATTCCGATAAGTTTGGTTGGGGACCAAAGTAGCATAAAGCGTTTGACAATATCAAGGAGTACTTGATCAATCCGCCTGTTTTAGTTGCCCCAAAGGAGAATTTGCCGTTTAAGTTGTATCTATCGGTATCTAAAAAGACGATAGGGGCAGTTCTGGTCCAGGGGATTGATTGGAAGGAACATGCAATTTTTTATCTAAGCAGAAAATTGCTGGATCCAGAAACCCGATACATAGTGGTGGAGAGATACTGTCTTTGTCTATATTTTGCTTGTACCAAGTTGAGGCATTATTTGCTGGGTGCCGAATGCAAAGTGGTTTGCCAAACCGATGTGGTCAAGTACATGCTTAATGCTCCAATTATCAAAGGACGCCTGGGAAAATGGGCATATACTCTCATCAAGTTTGATTTAACGTATGAATCCCCAAAAGCCATCAAGGGGCAGGTATTAGCCGATTTCGTTACACATCAATTGGACATTAATCTGGCGATTCTTTTGTCGTGGGTGATGTTCTTTGATGGATCTGTTTGTGAAAAGGGAAGTGGAATCGGTATTTTATAGTATCCCCTGGTGGTGTTTCTTATAGATTCAGTATTACTGTGGATTTTGGATTGACCAACAATCAGGTAAAATATGAGGCTTTGATTTGATTCAAGGGTTGGAGTGGTTGATTCAAGCTTGAGTTGTTGCTGTAGAGGTTTATGGGGACTCACAGCTGGTGGTTTTCCAGATGATCAGTAAATATGAGTGCCATAGTGAACTACTTCGGGAGTATTTAGAAAGAGCTTCTGAGGCCATAGTAAATATGCTTCTTGGCTAAACATTTTAATATATTCATAATTTAGCATGTTCTGAGGGAACAGAATTGTGAGGCCAATGAGCTAGCTCAAGAAGCATCAGGATATAAAATACTGATCAAGGAGTTGGAGATTATTCCTAGTACAACTTCGATACCGATGGGATGGCAGGCAGAGATTATCAATTATCTTAAAGATCTTCAAGGAAAAACCGATAGAAAACTAAAGAGAAAAGCTCAAAGGTATGTAATGATCCATGATAAGTTATATTATCGGAGTTTTGATGGGTTATTACTTAAATGCCTGAATGAGGAAGACGCTAAAATTGTAATCGGAGAAGTTCATGAAGGACTTTGTGGAACGCATCAATCGGCATATAAGATGAAATGGATGCTGAAGCGTGTAGGGTTTTTCTAGTCAACAATGGTTGAAAATTGTTTCAAATATTACAAAGGATGCAAAGACTGTCAGAAATTTAGAAATGTTCAGCATGCACCTGCATCGATTTTACATCCGATTGTGAAGCCGTGGCCATTTCGAGGATGAGAAATCGATATGATTGGAGAAATATTTCCTTCTTCATCCAAGGGGCATCGGTATATTCTGGTGGTGACCGATTACTTTACTAAATGGGTTGAAGTTCTACCATTGAGGAAGGTGACAGCCACTGAAGCAATCGACTTTGTTAAAGAGCACGTAATTTACCGGTTTGGTATTCCTCAAACGATCACCACAGATCAAGGATCGGTATTTATGTCAGAAGCATTTCAGAATTATGCTCGAAGCCTAGGAATCACGATGATCAACTCTTCGCCGTATTATGCTCAAGCCAACGGCCAGGCGGAATCTTCTAACAAAAGTGCAATAAAGCTAATTAAGAGAAAAACCTGCCGGTGTAATGAATACCAGGGTATAAGGA
>SPJY01009066.1:0-12996 GCA_005191435.1 Raddia distichophylla
TATTTATTACACCGACATCTGTGCTCCCGTGAGACTCGGCATCTGAGAGAGAGGCTGACCTGCTCACTTAGTCCAATGGGTTTGCCAGCATTGATGACACCCACAAACGTGATCGGATCCGGTCGGATGGCTCCGACTGGAATAAGAGATCGATTCTTAGAGTGGTCGCGGCAGGGTCTCCGGTGAGAAGGGACAGTTTGCGCGAAGGTCGCGGCAGGGTCCCTAAGATCGGAGGGAGATCCAATCTGGGGTGTTGAGTCTCCTTTGGGACGGACGACGTCCGTACCCTTATAGATGTCTCGGCTGAGTCCTCCTCCGCACCCTTCGAGGAAAGGCACGAAGTGGGATTGCCGATGCCAAAAGCACATGCGGAGTTCTCCAAGTCGAAAAGCAAGTTAATTGGTAGAACACATGCACCTTCTTGCGGGACGACCTCTCCGGGAGAGGAGAGATGAAGATTGTCGATGCTGTCTATGACGAAGTCCAGGGAGCCGAAGCGTCGCACTTGCCCCGGCATGAGAACGACAGACGGCAATCTTGGGAAAGCCATCTAGCTTGAGCGATTATCTTGACGCAGGCCCCTACCTGGCGCGCCAACTGTCGGGTGGCTAATCGAGGGTCACCGTCGGCAATGAATTTATCACGGGGTTATGCGCTAGAACCAAACTATATGGTAACACAAAACAGTGATTTATACAGGTTTAGGTCCTCAACTCGGAGGTAATACCCTAGTCCTGTGCTCTGGGATTATATTTTTGCGTGAGCTTGCAGATGGTGGAGATGTATATGCCGATGTAGCTATCGATGATACAGATGATTCTATGACTCCTACCCCTCCCTTTATATAGTGTAGGGGGATAAGGTTATATGGTTCTATCCAGTACATGGTACTAAATTCGGTTATACCGGCGCATGATATGCAAGTATGAATCACCTAATTACATGGAGCTTGACTCTATCCTCGGGAGCATCCTTGGTGATCAAGTCTTGTGTGACCCGAGTGGTCTCTATCCCGATCCAGCCATCTCGTATCGCCCCCCATTTGCCTCCTCATGGGCCTTCTAGAGGATACCCGGAGCCCATGTAGTTCACAGAGGGGATCCAATGGGGTCGGCTGGCCTAGGTGGGTCGGCCGACACCTTCGGTCAATCCCAGCCCTCGTTTTCTCCTAGGTGCTTCTTTGATGGTGTAGATCAAAACCCACGTTGGATTTGACAGTTAGAGCCGGTGGAATTGACTTCCTTGAGAGCCAAGCGACCCAAGTGTGAAAGAACTACAGCCATTTGATCAAGCCGACGCATGTGGACGCTTGAGACTACTCCTTGGTGTGTTTCTTGCCAACTGGGAGACGTTGGAGTCGGTTGGGTGCAAAGGCTAGGTCGGCCGGCCAAGGGTGGGTCGGCCGACCAACTTTTGTGTCCGATTCAGCTCCGTTTTTCTCCACTTTATTCCTAAGGACCAAACACACCAAAACTTGTGGAAATTTATTAGTTTAAGTAAAATGCCTATATAATTCTAGATTTTCCCCCAAATCACCGGAAAGTTGGCGTATGTCGGCATATCAAATAGGCTTTAACGATTGCCAACACACCCGAGTGGTGTGAGGCCCCCTTTCGGAGTTCTGGCGCAATTTAGTATTTTCCGCCCAACTTTCAGCCTAGGCCCATTCAGCACACTAAAACTGGAACTGTTCCCGCTAAATCAGGAAAATTTGACTCCACGGTATTCAAATTTTGGGGTTAAAACGTTCTTTCGAGAATTTCGCCCTCATTCTCGCTTCACAGTTTCTTTTCTGTTTAGATCAATCATCTTCTTCGCTGTTAGGGTTCTCATACGACAAGCTTGTGTTCTCACGCCGCCACCACTTGAACCTTTATTCATCTTTGTGATGCATTTTTGGGGATTTATTGTCACTTCAACCTTTTTCGTCATCTGTTTCTTCTCAAGCAGTACCGTAATAAAAATGCTCCCAAGATAATTGGGGGAGCCGGCTTCTAGCTCCGGGATGGGATAGAGAAGCTCTACTTCTCCATTCCATTCCAAACATCAAACAAGGGTTCGCACCAGGATTGGTTTTATTGCACCAATGCTAATCCGTCTCTGCCTTCCTTTTCCGGGCTCAGACCCAAAGTTTCTGATTCTCGATCTTCAGTCCCTTCGGCCAACGAGTGGGTCAAGTCGCCGAACTTCGGATTTTACCAACATGCGCAAATCAGAAGGCCTGACCGGAGGTGGCATTATCCTGAATTTCGCCCAGCGCCGAGTGCAGCCTCTGAAGTAGCGTATTCGTCCGGGTTTTGAATATTCAGGAGTTACTGACTCCACGCGAGAAATCCCTGAGTGCGTGTCCAAGGTAGTGCAACAGTGTCGATTGTGCGAGCTCTTCGACCCAGGCTCTCATGTCCACGATGAAGGGTGCTCAAACCCTTTTTGTATAACAGATCCTCCATCAAAAAAATTTAGAGGAAACGTGCGCATAGGTGCACCAATTAGGTGTACCCCAGACTTACTCCATACCTGAGAACAGGAGAACAAAACTAATTTTTCTTTCAAAATCTACTTTGGTGGAGCATCGTTGTGTCCAACCACACCAATATTGTGGTGTGTTTCCTTTGGGATCGCAACGAGTCTCTTTGAATCGAGGAGATCACGTAGAATGGCAAAAAAGGTAATCCGGAGAAATCGGTGATTAAGTGGTCCAAAACAAAAATTCTTCCAAAACCGGCTTGCACGTATCATCGTGGCGTCCATACACCCCATAATTGTGGTGGATTGCCCCTCGCATCACGACGAGTCGCCAGGAATCGAGGAGATCGCGTATAACTTTTCATAAGCCAATCCTGAGTATGAGAGCATTAAGGGGAACCAAACTAATTTTCTATCAAAACCTGCTATGGTGCAGCATCCTGGAATCGAGGAAATCGTGTAGAACGGCAGAGAAGTCAATCTGGAGAAAAAGGGGACTAAGGGGAACAAAACTAATTTTCTTTCAAAACCGGCTTGCGTGGATCATCGTGATGTCCAAGCACGCTTCAATTTTGGTGGGTTACCCCTCGTATCACACGAGTCTACTGGAATAGAGGAGATTGCGTATAACGGTTCAGAAGGCAATCCGGGGAACAGAGCTCATTTTTCTTTCAAAATCTGCTTTGTAGGAGCATCGTCATATCCAACCACAGCAATATTGTGGTGAGTTGCCCCTCGGATCGACACAAGTTTCTTCGAATCAAGGAGATCACGAAGAATGGCAAAAAAGCCAATCCGAAAAATAGGGGATTAAGGGGTCCAAAACTAATATTCTTGCAAAACCGGCTTGCATGGATCATCGTGGTGTCCATCCACACCACAATTGTGGTGGATTGCCCCTTGCAACGCCACGAGTGTCCAAGAATCGAGCTGATCGCGTAGAACGGCTAAGAAGCTAATCCGGACAAAGAGGGGATTACGGGCACAAAAACTAATTTTTTTTCAAAACCGGCTTGCGTGAAACATCGTGATGTCCAACCACACCATAAATGTGGCGGGTTGCCCAAAGATCGCCACGAGTCTAGTAAAATCGATGAGATCGCGTAAAATGGCTCGGAAGCCAATTCGAATAAAGTGTGGATTAAGGGGAGTAAAACTAATTTTTCATTTAAAACTAGCTTTGATGGAGCATCAAGGTGTCCGACCACACAAAAATTGTGGTGAGTCGCCACGAGTCTCCTGCAATCGCGGAAATCGCGTAGAACGGCTTAGAAGCCAATCTGGAGAAAAAGGGAACTAAGGGGAACAAAACTAATTTTCTTCCAAAACCGGCTTGCGTGGATCATCGTGACATCCAAGCACTCTGCAATTTTCGTGGGTTGCCCCTCGAATCGCCACATGTCTGCTGAAATCGAGGAGATCACGTATAACGGCACATAAGCTCACCCGAAGAAAGAGTGGATTAAGGGAAACAAAACTTTTTTTTCACAACCGGCTTGCGTGGAACATCGTAGTATCCAACCCAGATGTGGTGGGTTGCCCGTCGGATCACCACGAGTCTCCAGGATTCGAGGAGATCGCGTGGAATTGCTCAGAAGCCTATCCAGAGAACGAGGGGATTAAAGAGAACAAATCTAATTTTTCCTTTCAAAATCTGCTTTGGTGGAGCATCGTTGTGTCCAACCACACCAATATTGTGGTAAGTTTCCCCTCGGATCGCCACCAGTCTCTTTGAATTGAGATCACGTAGAATGGCAAAAAAAGGTAATCCGAAGAAATTGGGGATTAAGGTGTCCAAAAAAAAATTCTTCGAAAACCGGCTTGCATGGATCACTGTGGCGCCCATCCACCCCATAATTGTGGTGGATTGCCCCTCGCATCGCGACGAGTCGCCAGGAATCGAGGAGATCGTGTATAACTACTCAGAAGCCAATCCTAAGAAAGAGAGCATTAAGGGGAACAAAACTAATTTTCTTTCAAAACCTAGTTTCGTGCAGCATCATGGTGTCCAACCAGACCACGATTTTGGTGAGTTGCCCCTCGGATCACCACGAGTCTCCTGGAATCGAGCAAATCGCGTAGAACGGCAAAGAAGGCAATCTGGAGAAAAAGGGAACTAAGGGGAACAAAACTAATTTTCTTTCAAAACTGGCTTGCGTGGATCATCGTGATGTCCAAGCACTCTACAATTTTGGTGGGTTGCCTCTCGCATCGCCACGAGTCTGCTGGAATAGAGGAGATCGCGTATAACGGCTCAGAAACGAATCCAGAGAACAAAACTAAGGTTTCTTTCAAAATCTGCATTGTAGGAGCATTTGAAAGAGGATCCTAAGGCCTAGAGGGGGGTGAATAGGCAATTTTAATTTCTTTTCGATTATTCTTGGTTAAGCAACAAGTTAAGAATGACCCAATCCTAGTTGCAAGTCAAGTAAGCGGAAGCTATAAATAAATCACAAAGCAACTACGACATGGCATTCAAATGATCACAAGCAATGCGAGAGAGTAAATGCGGAATTTAAATGAGAGAGTGACACGGTGTTTGTTTGACCGAAGTTCGGAGCCGCAACTCCTACTCTCCGTTGAGGCTACCCCTTGCGCACAAGGACCGGCTCGCTCTCGAGCCTACCGCCTCACTCACTCCCGGTAGTCGTTCCGCCACTCCGGCGAGGTGGACTCCGTCACCCGTACACCGACTCGAGAGTAGCCACACGCCAAGGCCTACTCCCAAGCCCTCGCCTCCACGAAGGATATCTTCAAAAGTAACAAGCCCGAAACGCCCCGATCATGCCGGATCGAAGGACTTCCATGAAGCTCGGTATTGGGGTTTGATGGATTGTGGCTTTCGATGATTTGTGGGTGGAGGAATGGCTCTAGATCACCTAATTGATGAGCTATGAATGTGGTAGGTGAAGTGGAGCAGCAAACCTCAAAGTAGCCAGCCACTAGGTAGGTATTTATAGCCCCAAGAGCAAAACTAGCCGTTGCCCCTCGGAAGAGGACAAAAAGCCTAGCCGTTGGCCTCTACCGGACGCCGTCCGACGGGAACCGGACGCCGTCCGACAGAGCGTACTGCTCACAAAAAACGATTTATCGGACGCCGTCCGGTCCCCACCGGACGCCGTCCGACAGCAAGGAAAACTGACGCCCCAACTCCACCGGACGCTCGCCACCTCTGCCCAGACGCCGTCCGATGGGAGAAAACTCAGATTTTTGAACTTTATCGGACGCCGTCCGGTAACTACCGGACGCCGTCCGACAGAGTGCATTGTGCACTGGAATGGCTGGTCGGACGCTGTCCGGCGGTGTCCAGACGCCGTCCGACAGAGGGTGTTTTCGTGCTGAAAAAGTGTGGGGGAATTTAGGTGGGTTTCTCTCTCTCTAGAAGTCTCACAAAGGGATATTTGGGTATTTTTAGATGTGGTGGACTACGGAAACCGAGTTTTCAAGAATTCACAAAGATCCGGCATAGTCCAAGAAATTCGAACCCCTTTTGAAATCCGACGAAAAACAGAAAATAAACCTAACTACTCCTAATCTATACGTGACCTCATCTCTCGCCCGGTCCACGTACTTGAAATCTTGGAGCAGCTCAGGAAAATTACGTCGCTTCGAATTAGGGTTTGTAAAAAGCGCCGAGTCTTCGCTAGGGTTCCGAGAAGTCCAAAAACCCCCTAGCACTTTTACATTAATTAATTTGACATCAATGCCACTAATAAAAATTAGGGCTCAACGATGCTCACAGCATTGTCATGTCCAACCACACCAATATTGTGGTGAGTTGCCCCTCAGATGGACACGAGTCTCTTCGAATTGAAGAGATCACGCAGATTAGCAAAAAAGCCAATCCGGAAAATAGGGGATTAAGGGGTCCAAAACTAATATTCTTGCAAAACCGGCTTGCATGATCATGGTGGTGTCCCTCCGCACCACAATTGTGGTGGATTTCCCCTTGCATTGCCACGAGTCTCCTATAATCGAGTAGATCGCGTAGAACGGCTCAGAAGCTAATACGGACAAAGAGGGGATTAAGGGCACAAAAGCTAATTTTTTTTCAAAACCGGCTTGCGTGAAGCATCGTGGTGTCCAACCACGCCATAATTGTGGCGGGATGCCAATAGATCGCCACGAGTCTACTAAAATCGATGAGATCGCGTAGAACGGCTCGGAAGCCAATTCGGATAAAGTATGCATCAAGAGGAACAAAACTAATTTTTCATTTAAAACCGGCTTTGATGGAGCATCGTCCTGACCAACCACATAAAAATTGTGGTGAGTTGCCCCTCGGATCGCCACGTGTCTCCTGCAATCGAGGAAATCGCGTAGAACGGCAGAGAAGGCAATCTGGAGAAAAGGGGGACTAAGGGGAACAAAACTAATTTTCTTGCAAAACCAGCTTGCGTGGATCATTGTGACGTCCAAGCACTCTACCATTTTGGTGGGTTTCCCCTCGAATCGCCACGAGTCTGCTGGAATCATGGAGATCGCATATAATGGCTCGGAAGCCAATCCAGAGAAAGAGTGGATTAAGGGAAAGAAAACTAATTTTTTTCAAAACCGGCTTGCGTGGATCATAGTAGTCTCCAACCACTCTACAGATGTGGTGGGTTGCCCTTCGGATCGCCACGAGTCTCCAGGATTCGAGGAGATCGCATAGAATAGCTCAGAAGCCTATCCAAAGAACGAGGGGATTAAGGAGAACAAAACTAATTTTTCTTTCAAAATCTGCTTTGGTGGAGCATCGTTGTGTCCAACCACACCATTAATGTGGTTAGTTTCCCCTCATATTGCCACCAGTCTCTTTGAATCGAGGAGATCACGTAGAATTGCAAAAAAGGTAATCCGAAGAAATCGGGGATTAAGGGGTCCAAAACAAAAGTTCTTCCAAAACCGGCTTGCATGGACCACTGTGGCATCCATCCACCCCATAATTGTGGTGGATTGCCCATCGTATCACGAAGAGTTGCCAGGAATCGAGGAGATCGTGTATAATTTCTTAGAAGCCAATCCTGAGAAAGAGAGCATTAAGGGGAACAAAACTAATTTTCTTTCAAAACCTAGTTTCGTGCAGCATCATGGTGTCCAACCAGACCACGATTTTGGTGAGTTGCCCCTCGGATAGCCACGTGTCTCCTGCAATCGAGCAAATGGCGTAGAACGACAAAGAAGGCAATTGGAGAAAAAGGGTATTGAGGGGAACAAAACTAACTTTCTTCCAAAACCAACTTGCGTGGATCATGGTGACATCCAAGCACTCTGCAATTTTTGTGGGTTGCCCCTTGAATCACCACGAGTCTGCTGGAATCTTGGAGATTGCATATAACGGCTTAGAAGCCCATCCGGAGAAAGAGTGGATTAAGGGAAACAAAACTAATTTTTTTCAAAACTGGCTTGTGTGGATCATCGTAGTGTCCAACCACTCAATAGATGTGGTGGGTTGCCCCTCGGATCACCACGAGTCTCTAGGATTTGAGGAGATCGCGTAGAATATCTCAGAAGCCTCTCCAGAGAACGTGGGGATTAAGGAGAACAAAACTAACTTTTCTATCAAAATCTGCTTTGGTGGAGCATCGTTGTGTTCAGCCACACCAATATTGTGGTGAGTTTCCGCTTGGATCGCCACCAGTCTCTTTGAATCGAAGAGATCACGTAGAATGGCAAAAAAGGTAATCCGTAGAAATCGAGGATTAAGGGGTCCAAAACAAAAGTTCTTCCAAAACCGGCTTGCATGGATCACTGTGGCGTCCATCCACCTGATGCGCTCACGGGTTCTCGATCTTCCGGTGAGAGGGATAACTTCGATTTGGGCGGAGGATGACTGACGATCCGGCTACGAACCACGCAAGGATAATCGCCCGCAATCGCTAAACCACACTCCTGATTGTTATCCACCGTGCCAAAGCTCGGATAACCTGACCACCACGGTCTATCCTTGCAAGCAATCGAAGAACTCACAAGAACATGGATAAAGCACACACTCGAACTGAGGTTCTAAAGCTCGGAATCGATTGGTCAACCGACACAAGGGATTTCGAGATTGTTTCTCTAATCTGGAAGACAACAACAAATGAACAAAACATAGGGAGAAAAGGTAGAGGCTTGTCCAATATATAGAGCAGGGAGATGACTCTAGGAGGTGATCTCACGAGCAAGAATACATGGGTTCTCAGCCCAAATTAATGGTGACACAGCACCCAAGAAGAGCAAAAAACTGGTTCTATTTGTGAGATGTTTTTGACTGTTGCGGCCAGCTTACTTGGAATTTGAAGGTGAGGTTGGATCCGTTGCACCACTAGAAATCTAACTTTTACCGAGTGTGCAAATATCGTCGGCCATTAGAAAATACCGTAGGACATGTATATGGCCGAGCGTATACCGTCGGTAACTTCCCCTCGGCCACCCATGGTGGGTAATTCGTGCAATTACCGACGAAACCCTCGGGAATGAATTTAGCGACAGTTTTTGAAGCACTCGGAAAATGCATGGGTGAGTGACTTTAACTTATCGTCGGAAATAGAGAACACTCGAGAAAAGTATGAGTGTGCAGCTTTAACACACCGACGGAAATGGTAAACACTAGGAAAATGTGGTGGAATAAATATGACCAATTTTAACGGATGAAATAGGAAAAAAACTTTCCTATCAGGATGAACTTCTCTATACATACTTGAACTTTGATATCATTTTTTCCCCCATTCAATCAAGTTAATTATAAATGTGTGTTGCGTAGAATTCGAACCCATGACCTATTGAATAAAACTCTCCCACCTAGCCAACTCACCTCACACACTTGTTGTTTAAAATTGTACTTGCATTACTTTTTAACTCCTGTCATTTTGTATACAATGGTCGAGTGTTTTGCTTTAAACCTTCGGTCATTCCTTGAATGGCCGAGGGCTTTATTTTAATTGTCGGCCATCACCATGAATGACCGAGAGTTTTATTTCAACCGTCGGTCATTTCCTTGAATGACCAAGGGTTTTCTTTTAACCGTCGGCTATTCTTTTAGATGGCCAAGAGTTTTAGTTCAACCGTTGGCCATTCCCATGAATGGTCAAGGGTTTCCTAAAAACCGTCGGTTATTATTGCCCCCTCTCAGTTAAGCATTTAATAGCCGACCGTTTTTTTTAACACTAGGGAAAGTATGCACCGTCGGCCACCTTAACTTTTATCAAAGGTTTGTAGGTAATTGTTCTTCATACTCCGCAAAAGTTAGATTTCTAGTAGTGTTGGAAAGATGGAGAAGTTATCTTTCCAACAAGTGCTCACACGCCCAAACGGAGTCCATTTGCATTCTCTATGTCGTTTTTAAGTCAGAGGGGTCATTGAATGTCGAGTGGAGTCCCTTTGCATTCCCACCTTGCTTTATTGCTCTTGTTGGTGAGTTAATACCTCCAAGCTGGTGCATGCCCAAGTTTCTAAGTACAAGAATATTATTAGGCAGCGGTCTATTTTCATAATTTGAATTATGTAACCCGAGAAATGAATTCACCTGATAGTTTAATTGTCGCGCGCGGACCCGGGTAATTGGTCCTTAAATGTTGGTCGTTGGCTGCTGGCCGTAGTATTTAGTCGTTGCTCCCTTGGATGTATCCGATGTGGTGATGTCCTCATCTCCACACCATAATTGTATTGGATTGCCCCTCGCAACACGACGAGTCGCCAGGAATCGAGGAGATCGTGTATAACTTCTCAGAAGCCAATTCTGCGAAAGATAGCATTAAGGGGAACAAAACTAATTTTCTTTCTAAACCTGTTGAGGTGCAGCATCATGGTGTCCAACTAGACCACGATTTTGGTTAGTTGCCACTCGGATCGCCACGTGTCTCTTGGAATCGAGCAAATCGCGTAGAACGACATAGAAGGCAATTTGGAGAAAAGGTGGACTGAGGGGAACAAAACTAATTTTCTTTCAAAACCGGCTTGCGTGGATCATTGTGACGTCCAAGCACTCATCAATTTTGGTGGGTTGCCTTTCGTATCGCCACGAGTCTACTGGAATTGAGGAGATCGCGTATAGCGGCTCAGAAGCGAATCCGGAGAACAAAACTAATTTTTCTTTCAAAATCTGCTTTGTAGGAGCATCGTCATGTCCAACCACACCAATATTGTGGTGAGTTGCCCCTTTGATTGACACGAGTCTCTTCGAAACGAGGAGATCACGTTGAATGGCAAAAAAAACCAATCCAAAAAATAAGGGATTAAGGGGTCCAAAGCTAATATTCTTCCAAAGCCGGCTTGCATGGATCATCGTGTTGTCCATCCACACAACTATTGTGGTGGATTGCCCCTTGCATTGCCACGAGTCTCCTGGAATCGAGCAGATCGCGTAAAACGGCTTAGAAGCTAATCCGGACAAAGAGGGGATTAAGGGCCCAAAAACTATTTTTTTTCAAAACCGGCTTGCGTGAAGCATCGTGGTGTCCAACCACGCCATAATTGTGGCGGGTTGCCCCTACATCGCCATGAGTCTACTAAAATCAATGAGATCGCGTAGAACGGTTCGGAAACCAATTCGAATAAACTGTGGATTAAGGGGAACAAAACTAATTTTTCATTTAAAACCGGCTATGATGGAGCATCGTGGTGTCCAACAACACAAAAATTGCAGTGAGTTGCCCCTCGGATTGCCACGAGTCTCCTGTAATCGAGTAAATCGCATAGAACGGCAGAGAAGCAAATCTGGAGAAAAAGGGGACTAAGGGGAACAAAAATATTTTTTTCCAAACCCGGCTTTTGTGGATAATCGTGACGTCCAAGCACTCTGCAATTTTGGTGGGTTTCCCCTCGAATCGCCACGAGTCTGATGGAATCGAGGAGATCCCGTATAACGGCTTAGAAGCCCATCCGGAGAAAGAGTGGATTAAGGGAAACCAGTGTTCGTAGTCGGCCGACTAGCACGACTAGTCGGCGACTAGTCGCTAGTCGGTGACAATCCGCACTGATTAGGGCCTAGTCGGTGGATTAGTCAGTCAGACTGCCTAGTCGGTCAAAGTCAGTCAAAATCAGACTAGTTGGTGCTAGTCGGTCTGTCCAAGTCGGCGACTAGTCATTTAGTCGGGCCGACTAGGATAATGAAAAGGTGCGTACACAGTCACACACTAGTTACTAGTACACTAATAGTCTAATACACTTATACACTGTAGATCAAACTAGGGTTAGGCAGTAGCCGGTGGCCATGCTCCCTCGCCACGCCTCCCTCCGTCTCCCTCAAGCGCCGCCGCCTCCCTCTTCCACCCTCTAGCGACGACGCCACCCTCCAACGATGTCTTATGTGTGTCAGTGTGTGACTTGTATTATTATTTTCTGTATTTATATTTATGCTTATTTGTATTAATATTTCTTGCTGGCCATATTTGAGTCTCCGACTAGTCGCCGACTAGTCGGCCTAGTCGCTAGTCACTAGGTAACCGACTTACTACCGACTAGCGACTAGGTGAACACTGAGGGAAACAAAACTAATTCTTTTTCAAAAGCGGCTAGCGTGGATCATCGTACTGTCCAACCACTCTACAGATGTGGTGGGTTGCCCCTTGAATCGCCACGAGTCTCCAGGATTCGAGGAGATCGCGTAGAACAGCTGAGAAGCCTATCCAGAGAAGGAGGTGATTAAGGAGAACAAAACTAATTTTTCTTTCAAAATCTGCTTTGGTGGAGCATCGTTGTTTCCAACCACACCAATATTGTGGTGAGTTTCCCCTCAGATCGTCACCAGTCTCTTTGAATCGAGGAGATCACGTAGAATGGCAAAAAAGTTAATCCGGAGAAATCGGGGATTAAGGGGTCAAAAACAAAAATTCTTCCAAAACCGGCTTGTATGGATCACTATGGCGTCCATCCACCCCATAATTGTGGTGGATTGCCCCTTGCATCGCGACGAGTCGCCAGGGGCGGACGCAGAACAAAATAGTAGCGGGGTCTAACAGGTTATCTTCTACCTCTGGACCCATCTTCTTCTCTTTCATGCCCTAAAAATGGTAGGTGGGTCTAATGGGGGGCTCTATTGTCACAACAAGGATAGGAGGGGCTAGAGACACCCAGACCCGGTACTAGGTCCACCCCTGTGAGTCGCCAGGAATCGAGGAGATCGTGCATAACTTCTCAGAAGTCAATCCTTAGAAAGAGAGCATTAAGGGGAACTAAACTAATTTTCTATCAAAACCTGCTGTGGTGCAGCATCATGGTGTTCAACCAGACCACAATTTTCGTGAGTTGCCCCTCGGATCGCCACGAGTCTCCTGGAATCAAGCAAATCGCGTAGAACGACAGAGAAGGCAATAAGGAGAAAAAGTGGACTGAGGGGAACAAAACTAATTTTCTTTCAAAACCGGCTTGCGTGGATCATCGTGATGTCCAAGCACTCTGCAATTTTGGTGGGTTGCCCCTCGTCTCGCCATGAGTTTGCTGGAATAGAGATAGTGTACAACGTCTCAGACGCCAATCCAGAGAAGAGTGTTGTCGGTATAATAAATATCGGGGTATGAAGAGTCCTAAAAAAGATCGGGCGAGGGCCCCACACGTCAGGCGGGCGGC
>SPJY01009086.1:0-11004 GCA_005191435.1 Raddia distichophylla
TTAAGAACCTTAGTTGACTCTAGATCGATATCTCAGCCGTCGACACCTCTGCATCGGGTTCTGGCTGCTTCTCTTGATCTTCTCCCAGTGCAGATGGTAGCTTGATAGACAGCGCACGCAACTCTTGGACGAAAACACCAGTCGGGACCTGCGCCCGAGTGGATCCCATCCGTGCTAGCTCGTCTGCTGCTTGATTATCTCGGCAGAGCACGTGTGTGAGCTCCAATCCGTCGAACTTGTCTTCTAATTTTCGTACATCCTGACAGTAAGAGCCTCAAGAAAGTCATGCCTCACTCCCCGAGTAGGGGAACAAATCGGTTGAGTGCCACGATGCATCTAGTGAGCTTCTGCACATCCTTCTGATTGGCCGGGGACACGTCGTGATCGTTTGTGACACCATGCAGGACTCCCGGCCAGTGAGGTCACGTGGATCAGGGGGATGCTGCTGCCTATGGATAAGAGTTCTCATCCCATATGATTCGTGAAGGATAAACTGTCCAAGGTAAGCGCCCGTAAGGTGTTTGATTGAATTCCTGGTGGCGCGCGTCCTTGAGGCCTTGATGGATTGCGTCAATTGTTTTGTAGCGGATGTGGAAGGTGGTTAAGAAGGGCACACAAGCCCCAGGCTCTGTTGGGGAACCCTCGACTGTGCAACAGCTGGCGGCGCGCTCGCCGCCAGAGAGGTCACCGGCGGCGTCCGGCGGGGCGTCAGCCCTGTCGCTGATGTCGGGCGAAGGAAATCCGGCGTCGGCGTCGACCGCAGCGAGCTCAGCACGGGTAAGCGCGAAGGCGCGTGCGAAGAAATGCACGGTGCCGGTGCATGTCTTTCTTCCGACGAGGGTCGAGTGTCGGGCTTTCGATGATCCTTAAGCTCTGTTCCGCGTGCATCCAGGGCGTGGTGCCTAAAAAGAAAAGGAGGGTGTACCGGCCCGCCCCAGGTAGTGACGACGAGGGGGTTGTGCTTGTGTTGGGCCCGTCACTAGCGGTAGCGCCGCGGCAGGGGCCCGCGAGGAAGGTCCCTACGGGCCGAAGGAAAATGGCCGTGCCCACCACAAGTCACGTCGATGGGCTAGAGACAGAGCTTTTTCTGCGTCACACAACAGGGGTGTACGAGGACACCGGGCTTGAACCAGCGCGTAAGTTTCCTGCGATGCTCGTTATGGCGCTTATTTTTACGTCTGATCGTTGTCAGTGCTCTTGGTCACACTGCGTAGCCCCGAGGTGGCCAGGGAGGTGCAGCCCCTTCTTCTGAAGCCGTGGCGGCCGAGAGCGAACTGGTCGAGCTCGAAGAAGGGGTGTACCTGCTGGAGCGGCCGGAGGCCGCTGGGCTGATTAGGCCAATGGACTTGAGGGGCAAGAGCTAGCCGGCCAGCGGACGGGGATCAACTTGCCTTCCGATGGCAGTGCTTGACGCCTCCGACGAGGTCGCGGAGACGGTGAAGGTTGATATCGGCTCAGAACCCTGTGGATCACGCCACTGCGTGTTGAAGGACGCACGGCGCACGGATGGTGGCCGATTGATCGCCGGGGAATTGCTGGCCACTTCAAGACTCCAGCAGGGAAAGCGCCCTCGGTGCCTGACCGACGGATGCTGCTAGCTAACTGGACCTGGCCGGTGCGCGTGCTCGTGCCGTCAGGCTAGTTGTGCGTTTCGATGCCCAGCGTGGCCCCGTTGCCGTCTGCGGGCTGGATCTCTGCCACCCTAGAATGGGTAGAGGAGCAGGACTCCGCCCGGGCGCAGGACGCCGCCTGGAGAGGCGCGCCGCCCCCAAAGTTTCATCCGATTCTCGGACTGGAGGATCCGACTGAGCTCGTGGCGACCAGGCTTAGGGTGGATGAGCTGGAAGAAGAACTGGCAAGTGTCCGTGCTCGGCTCAGCAAGGCTGAGTTGGCTGCGGAGCAGGCGACGGCGACGAAGGCTGAGCTTGCGACGAAGCTGGAGGATGCCGAGAGGCGAGCGGTTACAGTTGGGACGACAGCCCTGCTGTGAGCAGCGCGACCAACGTCGTCATGCTCCGCGCCATCGGAGGAGGGCAGCGAGGAGTTAGTAGGCTGCCCGTCCTTGCCGCCCCAGGAGGCGCACGTTCGTGGACTCGATCGAACCATGCGTAGCGCCGTTGGAGCGAGGGCGAAGAGCATGCTTGCCCTTAATAAGAAGGTAATACTCTTGAACATGTACCTTATGCTTAGGGGCCGACCTTTTCGTGTCTTGATCTGTTTATTCTCTGTTTTAGCTTTACGCACTTATTGCCGGCACCTCCTCGCTGATGGAAGCAATGGGTGGGCAGTCAGATGACGACGCAGCCAAAATCGAGCGCCTTTCTTCCGAGCTAGCGTAAGCCCGGGCTCAGGTAGAGCGCGCGGACGGGCTAGCCGCTTAGGTCGAGGTTCGCGGCATGGCCCGCGTCGCTAAGCTAGAGGCAGTGCTCCGATCAGCGCAGGAGAAGGAGCAGGAGGCCGTGGCGAGGCTCGCCCGAGCCCAAAAGGTGGAGAAAGCTGTGATGAGCCAAGCCCAGGCAGCCCGCGAAGAAGCAGACTGGGCTCGGGCTGCGTTTGATGATGAGCGTAAGCGCAGGGAGACGGCCTCCAAGGAGTGGAAAGCTACTTTATCTGAGCGCAACTCCACTGTGCTACGAGAGGCCGGGACGAAGTCCAAGGCCGAGACAGAATCTCTGAGGAAGCAGGAGCAAGAGCTCGTGGAAGCCCGGGCTAAGATGCGCCAGGAACGGAACGACATGGCCTCGCGGGCCATAGAGTTGCTTCAGGCGCAAAATCAAATCCGGGATTTAGAAACCGAGCTAGAGAGGCTCAAGTTGCAGCGCGGGTCGTAGTTTGACCCTGTCTATCCTGTTCCCGAACTCCGCGCCATAAATATTTGTATATATTTTTGTTTTAAACGCCCGCTTATCGGATAAGCATTGTGTAATGTGTAGTCGCCGAAGGGCTTAGCCATTTCTTCCCTTAGTTTATTACGTCAAATCGCGCGCATTGTGGGCCCTGCAGCACGGCAAAGTGTTTCGTTGACGGAAGGGCACGTTTGCCATCCACAGATACGGAGGCGCAACCACTTGCGATGGTTCATGCACCTGGCCTAAGCCACGCGTCAGGCCGCAGAGACGCCGCTGGGCCTCGTTCGCGCTGGTGGGCCAGGCCTACGCAGTAGGCCTTGGCTCGTAATGATTTCTTTTTCGTCACTGACAGCGGGAACGGGGCACATGTCGCGCAGCGATCGGCGCGATTAGTATTCTGTGAGACGGCGCGTGCGTGCGCGTCTCTTCAGCTTGGGCAGTGGGTTTTAATTGCTCGTCTCTTCGCTCGCAGCGATGCTTCGGGTAGCCAGCTGCATGATAGGACGTTGCACAGCCACCGGCCTATATAAAGAGAGGCGCAGGGCACCGTGCTGCAACATCTCGCACTTAGCTTTCTTCAATTTTAGGCCAAAAAACCGAAGCTCTCAGCCAGCGACAGGACGAAAATAGAGGAGGAAATCACGGGAGAAAACTGGGAGGGGAAGGAACCATGGCCTCCGATGCCAACTCTGGTGATCCGTTCACCTGGCTGTTAGTGGAGATCGAGGATCTGCCGCCATTGTCTCCCCTGCCATCGCCGATCCAGCCCACGGCGGAGGAGGCGATCGTGCTGGCCCCGGTCGTGGTGAGCCAGGTGGTGGCGCTGATGGCACACGCCCAAATCCGCGCTGACGAGGAGGCGGCCACGGCGCTGGCGGTCGCGTTCGCCGCGGAGGAGGATTCGTTGGCGGAGCAGATCGCCGCCGATGCTGTGTACGCCGCCGCACTGGCAACGGAGGAAGAGGGGGCTCAGTGGCCGCGGAGGTGGAAGTTGAGGCGGTCGCAGAGGCCGTCGTGGCTTCGCCGCCGCTACTCTTGGACTCCATCCTCTATCAGTGGCGGAGGAGGTGGCATCCGAGCGCGCCGAGGCCGTCTGTGCCCACACCGGACCCTTTGACGCCGTCCTCGTCGTCGTCGCTCTCGGCGGAGTCTTCGGCTTCACCGACTCGTCGCCAACGCGGTTCGTAGGAGCGGTGAAGTAGTAGTAGGACTTGGGCGTCGCCGTAGTCGTAGTAGCGCGGCGCCCCTTTTGCGGTAGATCGGGGACGCTGGTTCCCCCTTTTGGTTGTAAATTCTTTGTCTTGTAAGGTCTTCTCCTTGTGAAATGCAGCTTTCTTTAATGAATCTCCTTGTTAAGTCCGTTGAACAGGGGAACCAGATGAACAGTAACGAAGCTCTGAGGAGAACTTAGGAATTTAGGCAACAGGTTGCTTTAAAAAGGTTGTTTTTGGTGCGCCTAATCATCCAGCCCCCGGGCCGTGGCCAACTCCAAGTGCGATCTTGGAGTTGGGCGCGGTCTAGAGATTAGAGTGACTTAGAAAAAATTCGCGCAAACTCTAGCCCCCGTGCTTCGTTTGGGCCGCGCACAGTGCGGGCTTGGCGAAGTTAAGGTTTTAGGAAAAATTCGCGAATATCCCCAGCTCCCGAGCTTCGTTGGGCCATGCGGCGATGCGGGCTTAGCCAAGTTAAGGGCTTAGGAAAAAATCTGGGCACAAAAATCCCTCAGCCCCCGAGCGCTGCGAGGCCCAAGTTAGCCATCCAAACAAACCTGATGTGGGCTTACTATATCTTTGGGCCACGGGAATTCCACATTGCGTGGAGATTCACTAGGGTGAAAGAGATCGGCTTATCCCGTCGTGGAAATGCTCCGGAATGATTTATCCTTAGCCCTCGGGCTTTGGCCACAGGCTTGTTTGAGATGGTCAAGACTTAAACCAGCGTGACTCGTGATTGGGGGAAGTTTTTTTTTGGAATTGAAATTGAATTGAAAAGAAAGGAGACTTACGACCTGATTAAGCATAGAAGCGTCGTAGAAGGGAGATGTTCTATGAGCTAGGGAGCTCGTTCCCGTCCTTATCGGCAAGGCGTACTGAGCACGTGCGTGCTGCGCTGACTACTTTGTACGGTCCCTCCCACTTGGGGCTAAGCTTGGTAGAGCCCGCGAGGTTCTGAATTCATCGTAGAACTAGGTCTCGTACCTACAGGGTCCTTGTATGTACGTTTCGTGCTGCGTAACGGCGCAGAGTCTGTTGGTAGCTCGCAGCCCGGAGTAGGGATTGCTCACGGCGCATGATGGGGACGGGGCTCCCGAACTTCCGACAGGTATGGATAAACACGATTGGTGGAGAACTCGACGTTGACGATCCGGCTTCCGATCAGAACAGATCTAAGCCTGCAATCGCTACACCACGGTCTCCGTTCGTTATCAACCACGCCAAGACACGGTTGACCTCACCACGAAGGTTAGTTCCTGCAAGCGAATCGAGAACACAAGCAAGAACACGGTAGATGCAATCTCAATATTACAGATTACCGATTAAGCACACGAGTTGGGGTTCCGCAAACCGGTAAACGGCGAAGCTGCAACGGCAGAACAATCTAAGCAAAACCCAAGTCTAAACTAGCGACGGCTACTGAATTTATAGCGACGGCTAGGGTCGTATAACTTCGTATAATGTATGCTATACGAAGTTATTACGGGTGGAGAGGCGTCTTTCTTCAGTATGTCTTCACGTAGTGGAGGCGGCCAGGGTGGTGGTCGAACTTCTGGATAATATCGCGCCTTGTTCAGAGGTCGATAATGCTGACGGAATGATCGACCTGGCCATGGTGGAGGTCGATGATGCCACGTAGTCGATGATGTCATCATAGATGATGTAGACGATATAGAGGATGCCGTGTGGTGTTGCCAACTTGTTGTAGACGAGGTAGTCGACGAAAATCTTGAGGACCAACATATTGATGTAGTGTTGGTCATACCTATGATGGGCATGGTCACATCAGCGCACCTCAAGTAAATCGAGGTCAAGCTGCCGCTCCTCATCGTTGACCACGAAGCTGGCAAAGTCAGCGCGATCGGATCCTAGTCTTATTTCTGTTGGGAGGACGGCCTCCGAGCCATAGACGAGTCTGAATGGAGTTTCTCCTGTAGCCCGGCTGGCCGTTGTCCTGATTGCCCAGAGGACTGATGGTAGCTCGTCGACCCAACCCTGTTGCTTTGCCTTGAGGGCGTCGTAAACCCGCTTTTTGATGCCTTGGACTAGCTGTCCATTAGCTCGTTCAGCTGCTCCGTTGCTCTGTGGGTGGGCCACGGAGGCTAGGGCGAGCTTCATGCGAATTTCTTCGCAGTAATTGTTGAAATCCCGGCTCGTGAATTGGGTGCCATTGTCAGCGATGATCCTGCTGGGCACACTGAATCTTGCAACGATGCTCCGAAAGAAACGTATTGCGGCGGCGATTGTGGTGTGTTAGAGACCAGCTCGGCCTTGATCCACTTGGTGAAGGTGTCGATGGCTATGAACAAGTACGTTCTTGTTGACTGTTGGTAAACTGGGGGTTACCGTCGGTAATGAATTTGTACGAGGGGACGCTATCCAAGAACTAAGCTAGGTGGTAATAGAGGACAAGCGTTTATACAGGTTCAGGCCCTCAACGGAGGTAATACCCTACTTCCTATGTTCTGGGATTATGTTTGATCAGCCTGCGGGATGCAAGATGACCAAGGCGATTACAATGTATGCTGTATCAGATGAACTTACTTGCCTATGGCCTCCACCCCATCCCTTTATATAGTACGGGGGGATAGAGTTACACGGTAGCACATGGTACACGGTACCTAATCTTGTTATGCCGTTACATGTCGTGCATGTGCTGATCTCCTAATTACATGGAGATACATTTTATCCCCGGGAACTTCCTTCAAGCTCAAGGCTCATGTAGCTTGAGTGGTCTCTGATCATGACCGGTCGACTTGGGTCGCCCCCCATCTGCTCCCTTATGGGCCTTTTAGAGGATACCCGGGGCCCATGTAGTCCACAGTAGCCCCCGAGTGCTTTACGATCGAATCAGATGTCCGGCCGACTGGTTTCACCGATATCTCCTGTAATTTGAAAAGAGATTGTAAACAACTCAAGAAGTCTTAAGTTTTTGTGTTGAAGCAATGACTGGATTGGCAATACCAAACTCCAGCCTATTCGCCCCCTTGGGGCACATCACCTCAACGGAAAAATTCGGCTCCTGGACATCCACTCTTGCGATGCAAAAGCAGCTATTGGCCCATCATGGGGCATGCCTTAAGCCATGCCATTACAACTTCTGTCTTGCAGCATGTTGTAACTTTAGCGTCTCAAGATGTATCGGCATCAGGTGCCTGGCCTTAACATGCATGAACCAGCACTCGGCCCAACATGGGGCACACCGTTCAGCCGGGTGGCACCTGTCCCAACCAGAGAAGGGATCAGCATAGGCCCATAGGGGTGTACCGATTGGATGCAGTTTGGCCGAGAGACATTTGTATCCGGGGAGCGGTATACAACTAGCGACCTTAGAAAAGGCTTACCTCCGAAACTGTAACCAAATTTTACCAACACCCAACTTTGAGCATGCAAAGTTGGCTAGTGATCCAACATAGGGTATGCCGTGAAATATTTTTAATTTTGCCGATGTCGGTCATATGCCCTCCAGGGTGTACCGAGGCCGAATTAGGCTCGATTTTAACACATTGCCACCGTAAGCGGCGTGTTAAGAAAGCCTGTTAAGGGGGATCGCCCTTTGAAGTTTTAGCCCAAACCCAATTAGGGGAAGGCAAAACGTTTTTGCGCCCTTTTCTCACACAGCCAGAACGACACACGCTTCCACAGGGGAACGTGTTCGCGTCCACTTCCGTCCCATCACGATGATGGTTTTTACTATATTCGAAACGGATTGCAAGGCGCGCCCTTTGAACTTCCTCCGTGTATAGAAGAAACCGCTGGGGCAGAGTACTACTTCACCGCCGGCCTTCTAGTTTTCGAGTCTTCCTCTTCCCGATCGACATCCAAAAACTTCCGCCTTCTTCTTCGAGAGCAATGGCGAACTTCGCCGAAGAGGTGGACGAGTGGGTTGCTGAAGCCGCTGTCGAGGCCGAAGCACAAGCCGCTGCCAAGGCGGCTATGGACCAGTTCTGGAAGGATTACGCCCAGGTCACTGCGGAGATCAAGGCAGAGGAATCCACCAAGATTCTGATCCGCGGGTTCCCGCAGCTCCATAAGGTGCGCATCCCACTTAGGGGCGCACTGGCCGCAGCTCTCCTCGCCGACGGGTGGTTCTGAAGTCCTCCCGCCAGAGGGCTTTTTCTTTTGCTCCTCCGCGAGCAAGTGACGAGACTTAGCTCCATGTGCTGCGCCGCGGAGAAATGTAAATAGGCCTAAGTGCCTTTCAATGAAAAGCTTTTGGAAATCCGCATGTCTTTCTCGCTTTCAATCTTGCTTTATTCTTGAATCCACGACATTGCTTCTTCTCGTCTTGACTCTAAATCTGCAACATTGCTTCATCTGTGTGGTTAGGGCCGCGTGCTCCCGGACCAGCATTCAGCGCTTAACTCGAACCTCTCGGAGGGAGCCACTCGGCCAGCCGAGTGGTCTCGCCCTTCTCGAAAAGGCTGCATCCAGCGCTAAATTGAGGCCCAGCCCAGAATGCAAACACTGCACGTTGCGATTAGTTTCGAACAGGAGAACGAAATTGGTTCACCTCGCTCGTTTTCGAGCCAGTCTATTAGCTTCTCCCAACGAACTCCGCCGCTAGGGTTCTTCTCCGTCGCAACCTCCACCGCCACTGTCTCCGATCTGCAATGGCTCCACCTTCTCCCGCCGCCCCAAAGGCTGCGAAGAGCGGAAAGGAGTGGATGAAGTCCATCACGACCGAAAACTCTCCCAAGGCCGGCGGCGGCATGGGATTTCAATTGCGGGAAGGGGCCCAAAAATACTACTTCGATCTACCCTTGAGAACCTCCAATAAGGGTTGGCACTCAGAGTGGTTCTACTGTGCCAACTCTCTTCCAGTCCTCCTGTCCTTATCCGGGGAGTGCCCCACGGTCAGCCCCTCTTGGTCCCCTCTTCTCGCCGATGACGAGGGAGGCCAGGTAAAGGAACTTCTCGTTCTTCTCTAGCGTGCTAGGGCCACCGGGCTGACTGGCATTGGTGTAGTTTAGAAATACACTCAGCGCCGTATCCAGCCCATCAAGGAAAGGGTGCATCTCTCCTTCGAGTACTCGGGGTCCCAAGATTCCACTCGGGAAATCGGAGAAAGCCTCTCGCGGAAAGAAATTATCAGTCGGATGACCGAGCTCTTCGCTCCCGGCTCGGAAATAATGTACACAGATTGCCCAGCCGCATATCATCTGATGCTCCTTCCACCAGCGGTAAGGAGAAAACCCTTCTCAACTCAACCGCGGTTTTTTAGGATGATACGAAGATTGATCGTAATCTGATTCATACGCAGGTACGCGAGGCCTTCTTCTCCATGCATCCAGTCCAGGAAGCTCCGCACCACAAAAAGGCACCGCGCAAGCGTCCCGCAGGGGACTCGACTAGTGCTCCTCCTGCCAAGAAAGGCAAGGGGGTCACTCCCGAGGACTCGGACGAAGATGATGAAGATGATAATGTTCCGCTCCCGTGCCGCCGCCGTCGCCCATTAACCAAGTCACCCTCAGCTCCGACAACGCAGCCGCGAAGCCCCCCATCTCCCCAACCTGCTGACCCAAAGGCCGCGTCGAGGGCGGAGAAACCTCCCAGCTCAGGCCCGAGCGGTTCGAGCATCTGATTTGGGTTCAAATCTTTTAAGTCATCGCATAGGTATTCCCTCACGATTTCTTCCCTTCACAATTTGCAAGGGATTTATGTCTTGAGTAATCTCCAAATGTTTCCGGAAAACCTGTCAATGATGATGAACCGCCAAACCCGCATGACCGCGAAGCACCGGCTTCCGTGCCTCCACAATCCGATCACCAAGCCGGGCCCCAAACGGTGAGGGGTTCGACTCATCATGCCCCACCTCGCCGAGACTCCGGTCCATCTGCTACCACTCGTCGATCCTTGCCAGCGAAGGGAAAAATCCCAGCTCCGGCTCTAGGGAGCACAGAGCCAGAAATCGAGGAAATTCCTTGCCCTCCTGCAAAAGCTCACACTCCACCTCTCCGACTAAAATAGAGAAAGGAGATGGAGGGCTACGAGATGGATGATGGGCAGGAAGCCGAAGAATGGGAAGTGTTAGACAACATGGCAGCGGCTCAAGCCATGATATATAAGGTAAAACTTTTCCCTGCCCTGAATCCTCGCTTTGCGTAAGGGAATCCCGCCAATCTCCTTCTCAATTCCATGCAGCGCATGAAAGAGAGGTCAAGGCTGAAGTTCGTTTGCATGGAGAAAACAATGGGCGAGCTGAAGACCCGCGATGAATATGATAACACGTTGTACGCCGTCAAGTCACAATATCGCGGCCGGATCGAAGAGCTCCAACGAGAAGTCACTGAACTCCGATTCCGTCATGTGAAAGAGTGCAACAACATCCGAGGTATAAACCTCGAACGATGATAGACCTTTATAAGAGAATACTCCTTAGATGATAGTCTTTGAGACTTGCCTATTAATGTAGCTCTGAAGGCGAAGCTGGAGGCCCTGGAGGCAGAGAACAACGCTCGGCTGGAAGGTGATTTCCCTTCACTAGCTATCCTTGGCTCAGCCTCACTGGAATCTGACTGATCTGTCAATCTTGATTGGTTGTGCAGAGCATCGGCAGAAGTCCAAGGCGCAACTCCAGCTTCTCGAAGAGGAGGTGAAAGCTGCCCATGAGCTCCGCCGCCGTGCTTTAGTGGGAATAGTCCCAACACTTCAACGCCTTTATCCGGAAGAGGAGCTGCCGAGTGATCCCAACCTCCTTGTGGCCCGTCTTGACGATGTTCCCGAGCGGATCAAGGTTTTCAGGTGAGAGGCGGCAATAACTTGCACCAGCCAAGGCCTCGCGATCGCGAAGTCAAATTTCTCCGTCTGGACTGTGAAGCCGTGAAGGAAGGATTTGCATGCACCGAGGAGGAGGCCTGTGCTTTGTTCGAAGAAGTTCGCCCGGCTGCTTCCCAGATTGTTAACGACTTGGACTTGTGAATATAACCTTGGTTGAAACG
>SPJY01009124.1:0-43806 GCA_005191435.1 Raddia distichophylla
TAGCAGTGCCATGTAATTACTTTTTTGTTGTATCATTTTTTTTTAGAAAAAGACTCAAAAAGATATGTACAAGCTGGCAAGAGCCAGATCAAAGAAAAAGAAGAAATGAGAAAAAAAAAAAAGAGTAGCAACAAATTAATCAGGCTGCAATGTATAAAGCCATCGAGTAATGACATCTTTAAATGATTCGTTCCCTCCCGAACGAAGAAAATGCATCGACGAGCAAATTTTGGAAGCTATGAGTAGTGCAGGTTGTAACTTTAAGTGAAAAATCTTGTTATTTCACCACAACTAAATATGCCAACAAAAAAGAAGGAAAGGCTCCTTGAAAAATGGGAGGATTCTAGGGTTAGCTCCATCGAGAGCTGTAATCATGACAATCCAGTTTTATGATATTATTGGTATCGAAAGCTTCAAAATGATCCATATATCTTTTGCAACCGGGTATCGAATGAAAAGATGGAGAAAAGTTCCTTTAGCATTGAAGTAACAGAGAGGACAAGCTACACACCTGGTCACCCATTCCAAATGTCCTTTCAACAAGTAGACCATGCCAAATGTCTTTTCAACAAGTAGAGAATGAAGCAGAGGATAAAGGTTAAAATAGAGGACGAAAATGCATTAACAAATACCAATCTATCCGTAAAACTCAGATAGCGAGCTTGCCAACCCGCTAATCTCTTATCTATGCGGCTCATGGAGATGTCAAAATCAACTTTTGACGGACGATAGACAGATGCGGTCTTAGATATTGGATAGAAAGAACTCTAACCTTATAAGCAAAGATAATTGGCATATGAGAAGTTAATTTGGTGTACACGGAAATGTTTTTATTGTATCATTGATTTTTTTTTTGTCACTAGGTTCTCTGTGTACCGAACAGGCTTCCATTCCATATTTTTATATGAAGGTCTGATTCTAGATCCAACTTAAGTGTATACGGCGTATAGATAGATTGCAACGCGGCATCTGCAGCATCGTAATCACAACCTGCGCGTGCGAAACAATAGCATTGCCATCCAAACACCACTCTTCAGCTCGTCGACATTCGGATTGTCTGTAAAGCCAATGATCATGTCATAGCAATACTCTGCCTTATGGCAGAGATAGAAAAGAGAATGGAGATAAGGTTTAGATAATGAATGTATAACTTCAGAAGCTACCTAAGAAAACCCGTCGGATAAAGCCCCTTATGCCATAGATAATTTTGATAGATAATTAATCTACACCTTCCCACTTATGCCCTAAGGATGCACACAGCCATAAGTTTGACACTATATACGATCCAACGGCCAACGGAAAAAAACAATACTACAAACAAATTGTCATGCTACGAATAACCCATAAAAAAAAACCTTTTTTATTTACATAATAGATAAACATCTGGTCTCTACATCCAAGTTTCGAGAATGTCCACCGCGCACACAAACCCAACTTATTGCCAGCCCCCAGCAATTCAAGACAGCGAGTCGGCAGTGCACTGGCACACAAGTGAAATACAGTCTTATCTCCCAAAAAGGAGGTTGCTTGAATTCATCAGCGCTGCTAAATCAAGCAGAATATACTCAAATTCCAGCATATTATTTAGCAGTAGCAACCATGTTACATGTCGTACAATGAGACCGACCTACATAGTACTCCCTCCGTCCCAAATTATAGGTCGTTTGACTTTTTTGACACTAAGTTTAACCGGCTCGTCTTATTCAAAAAATTTGTAAAAATTCAAAAAATTCCAACTCATACTTAAAGTATATTATATGCTAAACAAAATTATAGTAAAAATAAATAATAATTTCGAAATTTTTTGAATAAGACGAGCCGGTCAAACTTGGTGTCAAAAAAATCAAACGAACTATAATTTAGGACGGAGGGAGTACATACTAGAGTCTAACTGTAACGAAACAAAGGAACATTAATCTGGAAGAAAAACCAAAACACCTGTCCATTGACAGCGAGATGCTAGCAACACAAAAATCAGGACTGGGCGTGACACAGAAACATTATAATCCCATGCAACATCAACTGAAATGCTACTTAATCCAGTCCAAGCATGGCTAATCATAGAAACATAGCACACGCTTTTCCCAGATATCGAGCTCTATATCTTTAAGCTTGGTTAAACAATTAGCAAATCTTAATACTTACAGGAAGAAGAGAAACCTCAGTTGAAATGGTTTCGGGTAGCAAATCAATGTCAATGACCATGGGAACAAGCAGCATGCAAGCAGAAGGAACAACAGCACGTCTACACTGAACAAGAGATGTTAGATCATTGAGCTCAGAAGCTTCAAACCATCTCAGATCTCTCAGCAATTAACAGCGCCTCAAGTTCTTCTCTCCGTTTCTCTAGCTCCTGAAACAGCCACCGAAATTGAGGAATGATCAACAAATAACCATGGGGCACGGAATAGAACTATAATTGTGCACTGCAGGCTGTAGTCGATTCCTTCAGGTAGAAACTTGTCAAGAAACAACTTTAGCAGCAAGTAGTGAAGGAACTGAAGGGCAAGGACAGAGAAAAGTAGTCTGCACTAGGCAATTGCAGGCTGTACCCTTAGCTCCCAACACCAAAACTATGCAAGCATGCCAAGCTATTCCAGCAGAAAGTAGTAAAGGAAGGGCGGTCAGCAGAGAAAACCAGTATGCAAACAACTGTCCAACCATCAGTGGGAAACATCATATGTGTATCCTCTATAAGTGGATATGGGCTCTCTTGTGAGCAGTGATTAGTGAGCACATGTTTTATGTGAGGTCATACCAATATACAAATCAGAACTCCTTTATATTAACATAAACAAGGATACACTTGGGAAAACAGGGATCAGCCCCTTCACTGAGAGGGAAAAGCCACCCTCCTCTTGATATGTGAGGTTTGCTTCTTCTTCTTTTTTTTTTTTTGGTATAGATGTACTCGGTTGTTAACTACAGATTTCTTGAGCTGTATATAGAAAGCAAAACTAGTTGTAATGGAGGAATCACATGACACACTTATGCATCAAGGTGAACAGTAAAGCATGGCATGCTCCATGCCGAGTAATTTCAGGCAATAACCACAGAAAAGGATATTTTACAGCCTAAGCAAACCATAGGTCATCAAACCACAAAAAAACTACCACTATACAAACTCAAATTTAGCACCATTAATAGCAAAATTTAGGGTCCAAGTACACACCTCCAGAGCCTTGACTGTTTGCTCCCGTGATGTTGCTTTCTGCTCCCTGGATCGCTTTAAGACACCAAGGCACAATATCCCCTACACAGTCAAAGCTTTTAGTGCACCAAAAAAATTTGGCTGTGCAATATAAACAAAAGGTAATGTTGATCATTGTGGCATCACAAGATCATACTTTGTTATAATAGACGTGCATGGTTAGGGACAAATACTATTACATAAAATATCCCTTACTAGTGCTTGTATGAGAAAATTTGAGGCGTTATTTCAAGTATTCAGCAGGTTCAAAATGCTCCCTTGCTTATCATGTTTTCAAAAGGTTCATTCAAGCTCCAGTAGATAATGAGGTAATTTTTCTAAACAACAAATGACAAAATTATAAGGAATTCATTTTTGCCAAAAGATTTGATATCCAGTTATCAGACAGTATCGCGTTGAAATTCTAGAATTAGAAAGGTTATTGTATAGCATGTAAACACATAATTCTCTAAGACTTACCGATATTATATAGATCAGTCCACATGCAAGGAGATAGCTGGCAATGTCCTGAAGCAAAATCAGATCCCCCCTTTCAACACTTGGGTACGCCTTCGTCATGACAGCAACACTGCCAGGAACAGAAAATGAGTTCACCAGAGGATTTGCAAGGAATACATTTCTAAATGGTCAACAGTACTTATTAGGATACTCCTCCCATGCAATTCCCACCCCACCCACTTGTTTGCGTTTTATGGAACTTTACACAGACAAAAAGCTTAACATTAAAATATTCATGATCCCAGGCAGTTATGGAGTTATGGTGCACACAACTGTGATAGTTCTGGATGTATTTGCTTTGACTATGAATATGTAATGATGTCAACATGGTGAATACCAGATGGATTATAATAGCTTTACAATGAATTACTGTTTTTTCTCATTCTAGTACTCTAAAACATTTCATTCAAGTGTGTACACTTAGTATTGTTCCTACATTTATAATCGCCTTAGTTGAAGGTTGATACTAAGCAGAAGCATTGATATGTCCTAAAACCTAAATAAGAAGGAACAAAGTATTCTCGCAAGTCACAATGCATGCTGACATAGATAATCTCTGGTTTACACATGCATGCTACTCTGCAGTCTGCACATGTGAGGACCACGATGCACTGCAAGAATGATAGACTTGTACATAACTTGCCTTAATGCAACTCATTTGTCATACTGTTATGGGCAGGCGCAATAGAACCCAAATGGCCCATGAACAGTACCAACGGGGTACTGTAGCATGGGTTGGGAGTTAGTTGGGATAAAATTACATGGGAGTCAAGGATTATATAATATTGGTTTCCTTAGAGATAAGATTAGTTAGGATTAGTTTGTTAAGATACAAGTTAATCCTCCCTAGAAAAGGGATGTGTGGCTAGGGAAGTCATGAACTAAGCTTAGGCACCTTTGGTAAGATAGTTGTGGCAAATTATGGCTACGTTAGTCTCAAATTAAACAAGCCATGTATCTTTATTTAATGTATTTTATTTATAACAGCTAACTGTTTTTTGTTTTTGGGGGCGACTACACAACGGTATCCCGTCGGGAGCCCACCCCGACGGGATCCCTCCCCTCCTCTCGCGCCCCTCCTCCTCCTTCCTCCACTCCTCCGCCTCTTGCTCCGCGCACCTCCGCCGCCTCCTTCCTCCGCCCCGGCCGGCCGGCGGCGTCGCCGCCGGCCGCTCCGCTGCCCCAGCCTCCCGCCGCCGCTCCGTCGCTGCCCACCCTAACCCGAGGGGATGAGGTCTGGTCCCCCCCTCTACCGCTGGCCGACCGCCTTCACCCCCTCTCCCCTCTCCCGGCTCCTGCGGCGCCAACGCCACCTCCGCTGCCGTCCCCGATGAACCCCACCCACCGCCATGCCGCCGCCTTCCCCGGCCCAAATCTAAACCCGAACCCCACCCCGAACCCGAACCCTAACCTGAACGGCTGACGACGAGGTCGACAGCGGCGAGGTAGGCCTTCTTGTTCCTCCTCCTTCTTCCTCATTCCTCCTCCCTTCTTCCTCCTCTGCACAGTGCGCGCGGGACCGATCCCATCCGGATCCTGCTCGGACGGGATCCCGTCCCCAAGAATTTCTCTTTGTTTTTTCATGGAACACCTAATTTGAAATTTATCAATCAATGCTCCATCTCCTAGAATTTCAGTTGGTCTAACGGTTTAACTTAGGTCCTGTTCTTTTGAGTTGATCTGAACGGATGAACGGCTGAACGACTGGAATGACTGAACTTTGAGAGCTTCTCGAGATAGTCTCGAGATTAGGATACATTTCGTTTGACTTGCTTTTTAAAGCGTTAGAACCCACCTTCAAAACAGCGAAAAATGGTCTAAAAAAACTCAAAGCATATGTGTTGGCGTCTGGGAATCGCGCTCCTGAAGAGCCGCGGGTCCACGGACCGGCAGACGAATTTGTAGTCGGAGTGAGGCCCAAGGCCGGGGGCTAGGGCTCGATGAGGAAAGTGGTGAGGTGGCGAGGAAAGAGAGGGAGAGAGGGGGGTGAGGAGTCCGAGTTGTACGCGCCGGAGCAAGCGTATAAAGCGGAGGAGGAAGAGGGGGGTGGGGCCACGTGGCGCGTGAGGTGGAGCCAGCAGCCAATGGGCGCCGAGCTCGTGGTACCTGACACACAACGCGAGCCCATACTGTTACTCAAGCTAGAAGGTACACTAATATCCCAATTTGTTCTATAAATTTCTAGTACTAATTACTCAAGCTAGAAGGAGGATTGCATCTTAACTCTGGCCCATTTTGTACAGGGGTAGTATTGGCTGATTCAGCATCTGATTTATAGTTAAATGATGTGCTCAGTGGACACTTGTCTTTCTCCCAGCAGTGAGTTTAATTCAGAATTGTCTTCAGGGTTTCATGTTACTGTTTAGCTACCCAATTGAATTTGAAGAACCCTGTAGGCAGCCAAGCAAGGCATATCTGCTGCCCAAAGCAAGGAATAGCTTGCTACCAATGGGAAAATAAAATACTAGTGCTTCCCTGACAAATGGTATGGAGTATAGTTGTCGTGTGTATGCTGTTTACTCCACCTGGTGAGTGGTGAATATTCATGCTGGTTTTAGATGCTAGGCATTACAAACCAGAAATTGAAATGCAATACAAGTGTACAACAAGAACAGCCACCACAGTTCCATGTCAGGATTGTAACAGGTTCAGAGAGAAGTGTTGGCGGGGGGAGTCGAGGTCGTGCCAGATGAGGAATCGAGAGGAAGAAACAGCAAGGAGGAGGAAGAACAGGACAGGAGCAGACGAGCAGTAGGGGAGAGTTTCAGATGGCGAGTAATTTTACATCCTTGACCCTCGCCGTATCAGAATTCACACACAGAAGAGTCTCGCGACACTACACTTCAGACCTTTCAGCCCAAGACCAGCAATCTGGCCCAACACACCACCAGCCCAATACACGCGCCACAATTAGCACCACAGTTGGCCACAAAGGGCTTCCACCGTTTACACTGCCCTCCCCTTGATGACTTCCTGCTTGTCCCAACCTGGAGTATCTAGATGTATTGCTCTTAATACTTCATAATCTTCTCAAGCAGTCCATGATGCAGGCAGCTTTGTCCGTTGCACCAGCACCCGAGTGCAAGCTGGATTTCCCTTCTTCACTAGGCGCCTGTCAAGAATCAGCAACAGTTGCACATCCCTGAACATCAAGCTCAGCTGGATTTGGTAAAGTAGAAATAAAATCAGGAGTGTGAGGTTATAATCGTGAAACATGAAAAACAGAATGTATGACTCAGGCAATTGTAACTTGTAAGCCACAGGATACATTTTTGCTGTAATCCGAAAAGACCCATAATACTTGTATGCCAGTTTTGCTACTGGTCTGTTCACCACTGTAGCCATCTATTAATTACTCATTTGGTTGCTTTAAGATTCGATATTTTCTATGAAAGAATAACACAATACGATATACCGGTACAATTTATTTTTTTGAAAAACAGAAGGATACTAGTACATACAGTACATGCTTAGAAAACAAAAGATAGATCCAGTCATCACATTATAAATAGCCGCAATGGAAATTAATCATTTCTACTCTCCGAGCGCGAAAGCGGTGGCGTCGAAGCTGTCGGAGAGGCCAGTGCCGGTCTTGAAGGTGACCTTCTCCGGCGAGGCCTCGGGAACGTACACCTCGACGACGCTGAGCCACAGGAAGAGCTCCTTGGTCTTGACGCCGGTGATCTGCTTCAGCTTGCCCTTCTCGGTGAACGCCGTCACCTCCGCCGCGTAAGACACGGTCTGCTTGATCTTCTTGAAGGTGTGCTCGATCTTCTTCTTCCTCTGCACAAGCCACATGAAGCCAGTGCTGCGGTTGTAGCCGAACTCCTCGATGTCCTCCAATGGCAGGAGGCCCTTGGGGAGCCCGAGCTCGCCGAGCAGCTCCACGGACTTCTTCCTGCAGACGTCGTCGCCGACGAAGACCTCGGCGCCGGCGCGGTTGGCCTCCATATATGTTGATGGTGTGATACGGGTGCAGAAACCAAGCTCAGATCAGATGTATGGATTTGTGTACGAATGTGTGTGTGAAGTGTGAAGTGATGCTGCGAGTTTGCTTGAGGTGCAGCTCGATCAGTGTGTGTATATATAGCGGTGAGAGTGTGGAATGGTTGACCGAAATTAATCGGTCTCTAGCTCTGGTTCCTTCAATGTTGTGATGAACGATGGAGATGAGCAGGACGGCGCCATTAATTGGAGTCCACGCGAGAGCGAGTCAATCTTGTTGTTCCGGCACCCCATACGATTCGTGAGGGATAAGCTGTCCGAGGTAAGTGCCCGTAAGGTGTTCGATCAAATTTCCGGCTGCGCGCGCCTTTGAAACCTTTGACGGATTGTGCTGATTGTTTGCAGCGGACGTGGAAGGCGACCAAGAGGCCTACACAAGGCACGGGCTCTGCCGATGAGCCTTTGGCCGCGCAACCGTTGGCGGCGCGCTCGCCACCAGAGAAACTGCTGACAACGTCTGGAGGGGTATCAGCCTTGTCGCTGATGTCGGACGAGGGGAGCTCGGCGCCGGCGTCGGCTGCGGCCGGCACGGCACGGGGGGCGTGGAGACGCACGCGAGGAAGCGCACGGCGCCGGCGCAGGTAAGTTAAATTCCTTCCGTCGTAAATCCAGTGTCAGGCGATAGACGGCCCTTAAACTCCGCTCTGCGTGCGCATCCAGGGGTCGGCGCCCTAGAAGAGAAAAAGGACGTACCTGCCCGTCTCAAGTAGCAACGATAAAGACATCGCGCCGGTGGCGGGCCCGCCGCTGAAGGTGGTCCTGCGGCGGGGGCCCACAAGGAAAGTCCCTGCGGGCCTGCCGAAACCAGTCATGCCCACCACAAGTTGAGTCTGCGGGCTGGAGACAGAGCTCTTTCTGCGTCCTACACCTGGGGTGTACGAGGATACAGAGCTTGAAGCCGCGCGTAAGTCTCCCGCGCCGCTCACCATCATCCTACTTCTGCATCTAATCCCTGTGCGTATTTTCGGCTGCAGTACTTAGCGCCAAGGTGGCCGCTGAGGTGCAGCCCCCTTCTGCTGAAAACGTGGCGGCCGAAAACGAGCCGGTTGAGCCTACGGGAGGAATATCCTTGTTGGAGCGGCTGGAGGCCGCCGGGCTGATGAGGCCATCGAACTCGCGGGGCAAGAGCCAGCCGGTCCACAGAGGGCCAATGGCTTGCCTACCGGTGGCAGTACTAAACGCCTCCGACGAGATCGCGGAAACGGTGAAGGTCGTCATCAGCGACTATCCCTTGTGGATCACGCCCCTGCGCGTTGAAGGGCGCACGACACATGGGTGGTGGCCGATCGACCGTCGAGGGATCGCTGACCACTTCAAGACTCCGATTGGAAAAGCGCTCCCGATGCCTGACCGGCGGATGCTGCTGGTCAACTGGGTTTGGCCGGTGCGCGTGCTCACGCCGGATGGTTGGACAGGCGTCGTGATGCCTAGCGTGGCCCCGCTGGCGTCTGCGGGCTGGATCTCCGCTACTCCGGAATGGGTAGAGCAGCAGGACGCCGCCAGGTCGCAGGAGGCCGACCGGAAGGGCATGCCGCCCCCGAAGATCTATCCCATTCCTGGGCTGGATGACTTGACCGAGCTCGCGGCGACCAGGATGACTGCGGAGGAGCTTAGAACCGCGCTAGTGAGAGCCCAGGCTTGGCTCAGCGAGGCCGAATTGGTCGCGGAGCAAGCCACTGCGGCGAAGGTCGAGCTGGCGGCCAAGATGGAGGACGCTGAGAGGCGGGCGGCTGCAGTCGGAACAATGGCCCGGCCTTCGGCAGCGCCACCATCATCGTCATGCTCCGTGTCCCTAGAGGAGAGCAATCAGGCCTTCGTGGGTTGTCTGCCCCTGCCGTACGGCCCGTACCATGAGACGTGTGTCCACGGGCTCGACCGAACCGTCAGCGGTGCCGTTGAAGAGAGGTTGAAGAAGATGCTGTCTTTCAGCAAAAAGGTAACACTCCGGATTACGCGTATCATGCTTAGGGGTTGACCCTTCCTGGCCTTGACATGCATTCTTTTGTTTTAGTTCTACGGCCTCATTGCCGGCATATTTTCGCTGATGGAAACGACGAACAAGCGGTCAGCTGAAGACGCGGCGAGCGTTGAGCGCCTCTCTGCCGAGCTCGAGCAAGCCCGGGCTGAGACGGAGCACGCGGTCAAGGCGGCCGCCGAGAACGAAATTCGCCATCTTGCCCGCGTCGCCGAGCTAGAGGCTGTGCTCCAATCTGCGCAAGAGAAGGAGCGGGAGGCCGTGGCGAGGCTCACCCAGGCCCAAGGGGCGGAGGCAGCTGCCGCGATCCGAGCCCAGGCAGCCCGCGAGGAGGCGGACCGGGCCTGGATTCTCTTCGACGAAGAAAACAGTCGCAGGGAGATGGTCTCCAATGAGCTAGAGGCCGCTCTAGCTGAGTGCAATTCTACCGTTCGCGGGCTTGAGGAAACCCGTGACATGTTTGCGGCTGAGAACGCCGAGCTTCGGGAGGCCTAGACGAAATCCAAAGCCGCGGAAGAGACGCTCAGGAAACAGGAGCGGGAGCTCATCGAAGCGCGGGCTAAACTACGCCAGGAGCGGAATGACATGGAGGCGCAAGTCATCGAGTTGCTTCAGGCGCGAAGGCAGATCCAGGACTTGAAGACCGAGCTAGAAAAGCTCAAGTTTCAGCGCAGGTCGTAGTTTGACCCGGTCTACCTGTTCCCGAACCCTGTGCTACGAACATTTGTGTGATTTATTTCGAACGCCTGCTTAACGGATAAGCGCTGCGTATCGTGTGGTGACTGAAGAGCTTAGCCACTTTTTTCCCTTAGTTTATTACGTCAAATCGCGCGCACTATGGGCTCTGCAGCGCGGCACAGTGTTCCGCTAACGGGAAGGGTACGTTCGCCAGGCACAGATACGGAGGCAAACCTACCCGCGCCGATTCGTGAATCCGACCTAAGACACGCGTCAAACTGCTGAGACGCTGTTAAGTCTTCGTTCGTACTAGTGGGCCAGGCCTGCGCAGTGGGCTTCGACGCGCAACGATCTTTCCCTTGCCACTGACAGCGGGACCGGCCGCATGTCACGCGGCGATTAGCGCGATTGGTACTCGCGTCTCTTCAGCTCGCGCAGTGCGTTTTAATTACTCGCCCCCTTCGCGCGCAGCGACGCTTCGGGCAGCCCCCAACGCGACGGGACGTTGCATGGCCGTCGGCCTATATAAAGCTAGGCGCAGTGCGCCGTGCCGCAACATCTCAGCCTTCTCCAACCCCAAAGAGCGAAAATCGCAGCCGGAGGGAGAGAAAACGGAGGGAAAAAGGCAAGGGGAAGCAGAGGGGAGAGAGGATCATGGCTTCAGATGCCAACTCCGGCGACCCATTCGCCTGGCTGCTAGCGGAGATAGAAGATCTGCCGCCGCTTTCTCCCTTGTCGCTGCCGATCCAACCGGCGGCGGAGGAGGTGAACATACCAGCCCCCATCGTGGCAAGCCAGACGGCCGCGCTAGCGGCGCATGCCCAGACTCGTGCCGACGAAGAGGCGGCGATGGCGCTAGCGGCCTCGTTCGCGGCGAAATAAGGTGCGGTGGCGACGCAGATTGCCGCGGATGCTGCGTATGCTGCCGCACTAGCGGCAGAGGAGGAAAGGGCTCCTCCGCAGGCCAGGGCAGAGGCGGAAGTGGATGAGGTCGCGGAGGCCACTTGTGGCGCCGCCGCCGCCGCTCCTGGACTCCATCCTCTATCAGCGGCGGAGGAGGCGGCATCCGAGTGCGCCGGGACCTTCCGTGCCCGCGTCAGAGGGGGCTGAAGTAACGGGGGAGTCTTTTGACGCGGTGCCCGTAATAACTTCGTATAGCATACATTATACGAAGTTATACGAGCTCCAATCTGCGCAAGAGAAGGAGCGGGAGGCCGTGGCGAGGCTCACCCAGGCCCGAGGGGCGGAGGCAGCCGCACCGAATCGCGCCCAAGCAGCCCGCGAGGAGGCAGACCGGGCCCGGATTCTCTTCGACGAAGAATACAGCCTCAGGGAAATAGTCTCCAAAGAGTTGGAGGCCGCTCTGGCTGAGCGCAATTCTACCGTACGTGGGCTGTAGGGAACCTACGATGAGCTCGCGACGGAGATCGCGGCGCTCTGGGAAGCCGGGACGAAGTCCAAAGCTGCGGAAGAATCGCTCAGGAAACAGGAGCAGGAGCTCATCGAAGCCCGGGCAAAACTACGCCAGGAGCGGAACGACATGGAGGCGCAAGTCATCGAGCTGCTTCAGGCGCGAAGGCAAATCCGGGACCTGATTAAGCGTAGAAGCGTCGTAGAAGGGAGATGTTCCATGAGCTAGGGAGCTCGTTCCCGTCCTTGTCAGCAAGGCGTACTGAGCCCGTGCGTGCTGCGCTGACTACTTTGTACGGTCCCTCCCACTTGGGGCTAAGCTTGGTAGACCCTGCGAGGTTCTGAATTCGTCGTAGAATCAGGTCTCCCACTTGCAGAGTCCTTGTATGTACGTTTCGTGCTGCGTAACGACGCAGAGTCTGCTGGTAGGCCGCAGCCCGGAGTAGGGATTGCTAGCGACGCGCCTCAAGTAGATCGAGGTCAAGCTGCCGCTCCTCGTCGTTGACCACGTAGCTGGCGAAGTCAACGCGATCGGATCCTAGTCTTATTTCTGTTGGGAGGACTGCTTCCGAGCCATAGACGAGTCAGAAAGGAGTTTCTCCTGTAGCCCGGCTGGCTGTTGTCCGGACTGCCCAGAGGACTGACGGTAGCTCGTCGACCCAACCTTGCTGTTTTGCCTTGAGGGCGTCGTAGACTCGCTTCTTGATGCCTTGGACTAGCTGTCCATTAGCTCGTTCAGCTGCTCCGTTGCTCTGTGGGTGGGCCACAGAGGCCAGGGCGAGCTTCATGCCGATTTCCTCACAGTAATCGTTGAATTCCCGGCTCGTGAATTGGGTGCCATTGTCAGCGATGATCCTGCTAGGCACAACAAATCTTGCAACGATGCTCCGGAAAAAACGTACTGCTGCAATTGCAGTGATGTTGGAGACCGGCTCGGCCTCGATCCACTTGATGAAGGTATCGATGGCTACGAACAAGTATGTTTTGCCACCGAGACCTTTGGGGAACGGTCCTAGGAGGTCCATGTCTCAAATCGCGAACAGCCACGTTAGTGGAATGGTTTGCAGCTCATACGCGGGCTGTTGCGTCATCCGCGCATGATACTGGCAAGCTTCGCAGCGCTTAACCAAGGCTTCTGCGTCGCTCATCGTAGTGGGTCCATAGTAGCCCATGCAGAATGCTTTGCCGACGAGAGTTTTGTGTGAGGCGTGTGCGCCGCAGATGCCCTCGTGAATGTCGGCTAGAAGGTACTTACCTTCTTCTTGGGTGACGCACTTACAAAGCACGCCATTAGCACCCCTTTGGTACAGCAAGCCCCTGTGCAGGCGGTAAGCTCGGGCTCGCCGTTTTAGCTGGGAACGCTCAGCAGCATTCTCGGGCAATGTCCCCTGCTCCAAGAACTGGATGAATGGCGTCATCCAGGAGGTGCTTTGCTCGAGGAATGAGACAGTACCGGATGTCTCGGTTTAGGGGGTAGCAGAAGTCCCCTTGGCCTCCTCTCCGGAGGGAATGGAGGGTTTTAAAAGGTGCTGCACTAGCACCCCCGGCAGGGCCGGTTCTTGCGAGGATCCGAGTTTGGCGAGCTTGTCAGCTTCGCCATTCTCATTCCTGGGAATGTATCTGATTTCGAAACTCGTGAAACGCTTCTTCAGTTTCCTCACTTCCGCCAAGTACCACGCCATCGAGTCGTCAGTTGCATGAAACTCCTCCCAGACCTGGCGGACGACAAGCTGCGAATCACCTTTCGCAACAAGTCATTTGAGATCGAGCGCAGCGCATGCTCTTAGGCCCGCAATTAGGGCTTCATACTCTGCAGCGTTGTTGGTAGCCGCAAAGTGTATTTGTATGACGTGCTGGAGGCGCTCTCCGTTAGGGGAGATGAGAGCGAACCCGCATCCTGATCGCCCGGACTGGTGTGAACCTTCGAAGGACAGAGTCCACCGACCTTCTTCCCCGTCTTGACCTGGAGAGCTTGACTTATGCTAATCCGGCCTGGTCAACTCTGCAACGAAATCAGCCAGGGCCTGGGTCATGATCACGGTTCGGGATACGAACTGGATGTCGAATTCACACAGCTCGACTCCCCACTTCGCGACCCGGCCAGTGGCCTCCGGGTTTCGGAGAATGTCCTTGATCGGGTAAGTAGTCGGGACAATGATCTGGTGGGTTTGGAAATAGTGATGCAACTTGCGCGAGGCCATCAGCAAGGCGTAGCACAGCTTCTGAAGGTCGGGATAACGCTCCTTTGGCCCGGTGAGCACTTCGCTCACGTAGTAGACGGGCTGTTGTTTCCCTTCTTGTTCTACTGCCAGCACTGCGCTTGCGGCGTTCGGTGTCACTGAGAGGTACAGCAGGAGGGTTTCCCCGAGCTTGGGAGTGGTGAGGATAGGTGGCGAGGCGAGATACTGCTTGAGTTGCAGAAACGTGGCCTCAGCCTCCTCAGTCCACATGAAACTATCGTGCTTGCGCAGCAACTTGCAGAAATTAAAGGCGCGCTTCGGTCTCCAAGGCGGGAGATGAAACGGCTTAAGGCTGCCATTTTGGCCATGAGGAACTGGATGTCCTTTACACAGGTCGGCGACCTCATCTTTTCGACGGCCTCGATCTTTTCGGGGTTTGCACCGATGCTTGCCCTGTCGATTACGTAGCCTAAGAGCATACCGGACTTAACGCCAAAGACGCAATTCTCGGAATTTAACTTGACCCGGTGCTGTCTCACGCTGTCAAAGGTTTCCCGTAGGCCGGACACGTGGTCACGGGCGTCCTTGCTCTTGACTACCATATCGTCCACGTAGACTTCTACGTTGCACCCTATTTGATCAGGGAGAGTTTTTTGCATGAGACGCTGGAACGTTGCGCCAGCATTTCTGAGACCGAAGGACATGTTCGTATAACAAAATGTGCCGAAAGGCGTTACAAAGGCGGTTTTCTCCTCGTCCTCTTTACACAACGCGATCTGATGGTAACCGGAATAAGCATCCAGAAAACTCATCAAAGCTGAATCTGTCGTAGCGTCAACTAGCAGATCTATGCGTGGAAGGGGAAAGTTATCCTTGGGACAGGCGGAATTAAGGTCGCGGTGGTCGACACACATGCGCCACATGCTGCCTTTCTTCTGGACGACGACTGGGTTCGCAAGCCAATCGGAGTGCTAAACTTCGCGGATGAAACCTGCTCGAAGCAGCTTGCCGAGCGGTCTTGGATGATCTTGGCCTTCCAGTCGGGAACACGCCTCTGACACTGCCTTACTGGTTTCTTATCGGGCCGGACAGCTAGCCCGTGCTCGATCACCTCCCTTGGGACACCGGGCATATCAGACTGTTCCCATGCAAACGCGTCCATGTTAGCTCGGAGGAAGGTAATGAGCTCGAATTCCCCGGATTTGTGTGAACCGTCGAAGAACAGAGTCCACCGACCTTCCTCCCTATCTTGACCTGGAGAGCTTATCTCTTACTCATCCGGCTTGGTCAACTCCACAACGAAATTAGCCAGGGTCTAGGCCTTGATCGCGGTACGGGATACAAACTGGATGTACCCAGCTCGACTCCCCACTTCGTGACCCGGCCTATGGCTTCCAGGTTTCGGAGAATGTCCTTGATCGGGTCAGTAGTCGGAACAATGATCTGATGGGCTTGGAAATAGTGACGCAACTTGCGCGAGGCCATCAGCAAGGCGTAGCACAGTTGCTGAAGGTCGGGATAGTGCTCCTTAGGCCCGGTGAGCACCTCGCTCACGTAGTAGATGGGTCGCTGCTTCCCTTCTCATTCCACCGCCAGCACCGCGCTTGCGGCGTTTGGTGTCACCGAGAGGTATAGCAGGAGGACTTCCCCGCGCTTGGGAGTGGTGAGGACGGGTGGCGAGGCGAGGTACTGCTTCATTTCCCAGTCTCGGCCTCCTCAGTCCACTCGAAACTATCGTGCTTGCAGAGCAACTTGCAGAATGGAGCGCTTCATTCTCCAAGGCGGGAAATGAAACGGCTTAAGGCCGCGATTTTGCCTGTGAGGGACAGGATGTCCTTCACGCAGGTTGGCGACCTCATCTTTTCGACAGCCTCGATCTTCTCGGGGTTCGCATCGATGCTCGCCCCGCCGATCACATAGCCTAGGAGCATGCCGGACTTGACGCTGAAGACGCATTTCTCGGGGTTTAGCTTGACCCGGTGCCGTCTCAGGCTGTCAAAGGTTTTCCGTAGGTCGGACACGTGGTCACGGGCGTCCTTCCTCTTGACTACAATATCGTCCACGTAGACTTCTATGTTGTGCCCTATTTGATCAGGAAGAGTTTTTTGCATGAGACGCTGGAACATGGCGCCAGCATTTCTAAGACCGAAAGACATGGTCGTATAGCAAAATGTGCCGAAAGGCGTTACAAAGGCGGTTTTCTCTTCGTCCTCTCTACACAACGCGATATGATGGTAACTGGAATACGCATCCAGGAAACTCATCAAGGCTGAATCCGCCATAGTGTCAACTAGCTGATCTATGCGTGGAAGGAGAAAGTTATCATTGGGGCAGGTGAATTAAGGTCGCGGTGGTCAACACACATGCCCCACTTGCCGCCTTTCTTCTGGACGACGACTGGGTTCGCAAGCAAATCGGAGTGCTGAACTTCACGGAATGAAGCCCACTCAAAACAGCTTGTCGAGCTGGTCTTGAATGATCTTGGCCTTCCGGTCGGGAACACGCCTCTGACACTGCCTTACCGGTTTTTTGTCAGGCCGAACAACTAGCCTGTGCTCGATCACCTCCCTTGGGACACCAGGCATATCGGACTGTTCCCATGCAAACGCGTCCTTGTTAGCCCGGAGGAAGGTAATGAGCTCCAGTTCCTATTGAGGCTCGAGAGTTGTCCCCATGTGGACCACCTTGGAGGGGTCTGTCTCCGTGAGGACAATGGTTTTTGTGGGCTCCTGTGGGGCGCTCCTTGCTGCTGGGACCACGGGTAGGGAGCAGGCCTACCATGGCCCGCGCGGTCTCGTCGCAATCGAGGGCCGTCCTGTGGTTCCCTCGGACGGTGATGACTCCCCTTGGCGCCGGCATTTTGAGGCAATGGTAGGCGTGGTGGAGACCGCCATGAACTTGAAGAGCGCGGGGCGGCCCAGATGGCGTTGTAGGGGAGGTCGGTTTCCACCACCTCGAAGGTGATGTACTCCGTCCGGAAGTTGGCGGAGGAGCCGAACGTGACGGGCAACACGACTTGCCCGACGGGGCGAAGTGACGATCCTAGGACGATCCCATGGAAAGGGATGGTGATGTCCCTGATCTTGGAGCGCGAAACCTGCATGAGGCCCAGAACGCGCGTGGTGATGATATCCAGCGAGCTCCCGCTATCCATGAGGATGCGGTCAACTCGGGTGTTGCCAATGGTGGGGCAGAGTACCAGCGGGAGGCGCTGCGGCTTGGAGAGCCCGGTCGGGCAGTCTGTGACCGAAAAGGTGATGGCCTGGCTGGACCAAGGCAGGAACTCCGCCGCGGGCTCACCGCGGGAGATGTGAAGGACCTCGCGGGACGCGGCCTTTAGCTCGCGGCGGGAGCTGTAGGCTGACGTGACGCCGAAGATGACGGCTATGTGACCGCGGGCCTCAGGGAAACCCTGGTCCTGGCCGCCCTGCAGAGGAGGTGCTGCGGCCGTGCCCTCAGGTAGCTCGGGCATGGGACCGCGGCCAGCGTAGAAGTCGTCCAACTGGCGGGCCCACGTGCGGCAGTTGCGCAAGTCGTGGCCGGGGTGCTAGTGGAGGCGGCAGAAGAGACTGGGTTCATGGAACGGGTCCTCACCTCTGTTCTGCTGCTGCTGCGGACGAAGAGGCCGGCCCTGAGGAGGCCCCTGGCCGCCGTGCGTCCTTCCTCCGGCTGGGGGAGGTCGCTGCTGGCGCTGTGGAGGCGGGCGCACCGGCAGAGGACGCTGCGGCGGTGGGCACTCGGGCTGATCGGGCTCAACCGACGCGATGAACTTGGCGGGTTGATCCGGCCACTTCTTCTTCTTCTTCTTCTCTGCCTCGGCCTTGCCCGGGCCGTCACCGATCTTGGCCTTCTTCTTGACGCAGCCCCTCTTGCGCTCCACTGCCTCGGAGATGTTGACGTAGAGGGCCGCGGTGCGGAAGAGCTCACTCGCGGTATGGACTGGGTGGAGCTCGAGGTCTTCGGTGTAGCGCCGGTCCCTCACACCATCCTTGAAGGCCTCAATGATAGTCTCATCCGAGATGCGGGGGATCGTGTTGCGGGCTCTCACGAACCAGCAATGCACCACAAGCTTGAGGTCCTGGGGGCGCCCGGAGCGGGCGTCACACCCCTGGAAGTTCGTGCGGAGGGCATCCTGCAGCTGGGCCCAGCTACGGATGGAACCAGGCCGCTGGTTGAACAGACAGGTGCGGGCCATGCCCTCAAGCACAGTGCGAAAGTAGTTGACCAAGACAGCCTCATCTCCCCCCATAGCTCGGATGGCGGTGGTGTAGATAGACAGGAACTCCTCGGGGTTCTTGCTCCCGTCAAACTTCTCGATTGGCTCGGGCTTGAACCTCGGCGGCCATGGCGCCTCACGGAGAGAGCGGGAGAAGGCGGAGCAGCCCAGCGCGGCCTTCGGGGGAGAGGCGTCCCAAGCGGGCCCAGGCGAGAAAACACTCCGCCCGAGGCACGCGACGAACCGCCTGCGGAGGAGGCTGTCTAGGAAATGCGCCCCTGAAGGGCAGCGGGTCCACGGACCGGCAGACGAATTTGTAGTTGGTGTGAGGCCCAACGACCACCCTTCTTAGCAGCCCGGGGCGGCGGCCAAGGTCACGGGGGCTCAGGCCGCGCGGTCTTCCCGGACAGCGCCTGGTGCGACTTGGCAATCTAGGTACAAGTCCTTCGTACGGTGAGAGAAAGAGAGAGAGGGAGAAGAAGGAAGGAAGGAATACAAACCGTGAAGTGTAACATCCCAAATTTTTAAAACCAATTTAGCACGTTAATAATTTCTTAAAACGCATGATTTAAAAATAATAAATCATTTATGTATATTGCACCCTGGCACCATCATCATTGCATGCATTGTAATCAAATTTGGAAAAAAATAATTTAAACTTTCCAAGCATGCACCCTTAGTGAAAAATTCAATAATTGGCTTAATGCATATTTTATACTTCATTAAAGTGAAATCTCTTATTGAATTATTTTGGAATGTTGGGGAAATCAAAATTGTAATTTCCTAAGTATTAGCATATTTAAAAAGGTTATTTGAAAATAAAGTGCCTTTGAAATTCAGGAAAATTTAAATATTTTATTTCCTCCTCGGCCCGAGCTGGCCCATTCTCTCTCTCTCTCTCCTTTTCTTTACCCTTCCCGTTTCCCTCTCTGGCTGGGCCGAAGCCGCAGATGGCCCGCTCCGCTTCTCTCTGCCCCCGCTCCTCTGTTTCCTCATTTGGGCCGCGAGAGCCGCGCCGGCCCATTTCCGTCGCGGCTGTCTCCTTCGCCTCTGCTCGCCTTGGAGCCACCGACAGGTGGGCCCCATCCGTCAATGCCTCTCATCCTTCTTCTCCCCTGTTTCTTCCCCCCTGTTCGTCGGTCGTCGCCGCTGTTGCTCCCCTCTCCCGTCAGCGCGTGGGCTCGCTCTCCCACGCGATCATTCGTCCCGATCCTTCCCCACCTCTTTACTCTCTCTGCCTCTCGGGTCTTGTCGCCGGCCAACTCGCCTTGATACCACCGCGTCCGAGGGCGATGCCGTCACGCCTCTGGCCGGAGTTGGCGCCGGTGAATGCCACCTCGCGCGCCGCATTAAAACGCCGGGTGAGCGTGCCTATAAAAGGGGCGCTGCTATCCTTTTGCAGTTGTTTCACGCCGCCGCCGTGTCTTTTGCCCGAGCCAGAGCCCGCGCCGCCGCCGCCGCGATCACCTCGCCCCGCCATCCTTCGTTCCGTCAAGCTCGAAGGTAGCATTTCCCTTCCTCCTATGCTCCTTTCGACCCAAGGTGAAGAGCTCGGGGTGGGAACCTCGTCGACGCTGTGTGGCCCGTGGGTCGCCGCCGCCACGGAGCGCCGCGCCGCCTATATCATCCACCTCTCGAGGTTTTTAAACCACCATTGGGTTCGCCTCGCTCGTAGCTTGCTCACCACGTGGCCAATCGATGTCAGGTGGCCGGAATCGTCGCCGCTGTCGGCAGCGCCGCCGCCGGGATCGTTTCCCTGTTTTCCCCCTTCCACGCCGCCTTGTCTCACTGGCAGGTGGGGTCTCCTTCTCCAGGTCACGGATGACCGTGGTGATGGCGCGCGCTCTCTGCTGGCTGCGCAGGAGTGGGTTCATCATGGTCTCCACGAGGGAGTCGACCGGTTTGCGGCCCTGCGGGGTGCGCAGACGACGGTCTTCCTCGCAGATCCCGTCCATGACGCGACGGACATCATCGTTGAAGAAAGCCCGAGCCGCGGCGCGGCGGCGCGTCTGCTCCTGGGCCTCCCCATCTCCAGCGCCCGCGTCGACCGCGGCTGCGAAGACGCAGCGGGACGTGCGCGAAGCCGGGGGAAACGTCCTGTAGTTGCCAGCGGAGGTGGCGGAGTCACCTAGTAGCTCGAACTCCATTGGAGTCTCGCTGACGTGGGTGACAGAGGGGTCCAGCTCAGGGAGCGACTCCTCGGGGTGAAAATCTACCGCTGGGGCGAGAGAGGTGCCAACCTCCATCTCATCAGCCCCGGCTTCGGCAAGGTACTCCTCCCGCCAGCCATCGTACGATGGGACCAGATCATCCAGATCGTCGCACTCATCGAATTTGAGGTCCAGAGCCTCGTCGTTGCTCGGAATCTCAGGAATGTCCGAGGGAACGGAGTGCTGAGGGCTGCTCATGTCAGGCCCCACGGTGGGCGCCAGCTGTCGGTGTCTGGGAAACGCGCTCCTGAAAAGCAGCGGGTCTACGGACCGGCAGACGAGTTTGTAGTTGGTGTGAGGCCCAAGGACCACCCTTCTTAGCAGCTCGGGGCGGCGGCCAAGCCTACGGGGGCTAAGGCCGCGCTGACCTCCCGGACAAGGGCCTGGTGCGACATGATGATTCGGGTACAGATCCCTCGTACAGTGGGAAGAAGAGAGAACAATACAAACCATGAAGACACCAGCGATTTACCCTGGTTTGAGCCCCACTGCCGGGTAATAGCTCTACTCCAGTCTTGTTGATTATATGGTGGAAATCAGTACAGAGATGCCGAGACCGGGCTTGGAGGCACCAATCCCGAGCTTACAGTGGTGGTGACCAAGGATTAAAACTACTCGCTAAGGAAGCTTCGGATGCGGGTGTTGCTTGGGCTTGGGTCAGATGGAATCGGATCCCCTCGAATGTTCAGGAATCCTTTTTTATAGGGCGGTGGGGCGCCCGAGGTTGATATGGTGGGCCCCGGGCCGGTCTTTGCTTTAGTGGCGAGGCTCTTGTCTCATTCTGGAGTCCTGTCTGGTCTCGAGCCGGCAGGGAGAAGCTGGTCGGGTTAGTACTGGACACGTGTTTGTCTTAACATGCTGATACAGGGGAGAAAACTTCTTTAGGGAGAAAGCACTTTTCCTTTATCCCCGATATAGCCTTGACTGGACCGAGCCAGCCCCACGCCACCCGTTGGGGGCATCGCGTAGCGTAACAACCATCTGCTGCCTGCCAAAGAGGGCCAACGACAAGATGGGCTGCCCGCGTGTTCTCCCCCGAGCTATGGGTTCCTGGGGAGACACAATTCGTTACGGTCAAGGCCGGAGAAAGTATGGTGGGATCCGACAGTTGTCGCCACCTGCCCATGGGTAGGCGGATCACCCGAGGGACCTTCTCCCGGGCTAAGGATAGCCCGGGAGGCACATGGTGCCGCACGGTTTGACTTGGTCAAGCCCGGGGCAGCCGCTGGCGGGTTAGGCGCCTCCTTTAGTACGGCTGGGAACGGCCTCTTGGACCCTCCGCTTGTCCGATGGACCGGCACAGAATTGGCCCAAGGCCCGTCTCAGGATGAGCCGTTTACCAATCACCAACAAAGTGGATGCAGATCGTTCTTCCTCACAGATTGATCGGCACGCCAAGGAGCGAGCGTGCTAATAACGTGTTGAGAAATCTCGCTACCGAGTGTAGTCCGAGGTATAAACGTGGGCAATCAAAATCACAGGGGACACAAAGATATAGGTAGGAGCTTCTCGTTATTGTTTCTCAGATCTGTTACACAATGGGTGCTCCACCTCTTCTTTTACAGTACTGCTTAGGGTTTAGGCCAGGTCCAATGTGGGACCCACCGTGGGGTAGTCGCCGGCTGGCCCTAGCCGCACCATGCTGCGCGCCGCCCCGAGCCAGGCCGGGCTCCCCCTACAGGTGGTTTCCCAACAACTGCTACCGCTGTCTCTGTGTGCTGCACCTTAACGTACGCATAGCCTAAAAACTCCTGCAACTAGCAGTTTTGTGCAGGCGCATGTACACAGACAACCAGTCTATCCCATATAAAAATAACAAATTTTTCTACTATAAAAGTCAACTCAACTTTACGCCGAAAAGAACAAGGTCTAGGTCACTTTTTTCAAGTTTTTGTTTTTAGATTTCTTCGGGCACAAAAAGATTGAAAAGCAGGAAAAATAATAACAAAAGAGCCAGGTTTTCGTTTTTAGATTTCTTCCCGCTCAAATAAGCTTTAAAAGCAGGAAAAATTAGTAGCGTGCGACTACCTGGGAGGTGCTAGGTTCGAATCCCAGCCACCCCGGGTCACTTTTTTCCAAGTTTTTGTTTTTAGATTTCTTCCGGCAAAAAAAGCTTTAAAAGCAGGGAAAAAATAATAAAAGCAGCATAGTATGATGATAAGGGTACACAAAAGAGCTAGACTTTTCTAGGCAGACTAGGGTTTAATTTTTAAATGAATTAAAAAATATATACTCCCTCCGGATCGTTCTATTTGACGTTTCCGACAGCATCGTCAAAATTAAGAAACGGGTGAAAGTACCATTTTACCCCTGTGAAACAAGTAGGCTTCGTATCCCGCAGTTTGCTCCGTTCCATCGCCGCCGCTTGGCAATTAGAATGGCGCCTCCGCTCTCGTCCCCGCCGCGCGTCGGCGACGAGCTCTACGCTCGAAGCTCTGAGGTGAGGATCGTTGTGCCTCCACCCTCTTCACGCCTCTTTGCCGCAGCCGTCGAGGATCGCGTCGGCGTCGCCCATATCCACCCTCAACACGATCCTCCCGATCTCCTCGCCGTCGCCGCCCACCCACCCTCCCCATCCTCCCCGGTGGAAGCCCAAGAAGCCAGCGCCGACGCGCCCAAGAAGCTCGTTGCCACCACCACCTCCCCCTCCTCCTCCCCGGTGGGAGCTCAAGAAGTCGACGCCGGCCGGGAGGTGGCGACGCCCAAGGCCGAGACGGCGCCGCTGCGTACCGGCAGCGAGCTTTTCGCTACGGCCTTGTCGTCCCGGCCGTCTTCATCCCCGAGGTACTCTTTGGATCTGACAGGAACTATAGAACTATGATGCTCGCTGCTTGCATAACTATGCATTCTTCCAATCAAGAGTATGTTTATTGCATTTACATATAGAATAGGGGAACACATATTGAATTTGAATCTCGTATAACTTCGTATAATGTATGCTATACGAAGTTATTACGGCCGCGCCATCCCGCTTGACGCGGCAGCATGAATTTGCCGCGCCGGGCGGCTTGGCGCAGCTCAAAGCTAGGCATAGGCACATCCTCATCGCTCACCTCGCTATCGTGCTCGGAAGGGCTTGGACTCTTCTTGGCAGTGGTGGCCAAGATGTTGCTGTCGACGATTGGGATATCGACCCAAGTCAACCAAGGTTCTTCAAGGAGGAGATAGGAGACACGCCGAACAACCACGAACAGCAACGAACAGGAGACAGGGGTTTTTATCCTGGTTCAGGCCTCTCGGGAGAGATAATAGCCCTACGTCCAGCCTTTCTTTATATCAAAGAGGATTACAGGTGGAACTCGTCGAGATCAGCAGGTCTCGGCGAGTAGTATGTGAAATCTAATGGCCAGGATCCCTTTAAACGCCGTAGGGGCCCTGTTTATATAGTACAGAGCAAACCGACCTACCAAGGGAATATCGGGCCGGGCTAACTACGAGATCGTAACGAACTCATACATGCCAAATATATCCCGAGGCAGATAAGGTAAACTCCTAATCTTGGGGATCACGACTCCTAATCCAATCCGGGAAACTACGTCCGGGTCTTCACGTAGCCGTGCAAAACTCTGTTCGAGCCGGACTCAAACAGGAATCCTAGGCCATTACGCACAGTGCCAACCCGGAGGCTGTTCGGCAGGATGCTCATGGGCCTGATAGAACCTCCCAGGGAGCTGGGCCCTGGTAGGCTGTTCGATTGAGCCGTCAGGGAGTGGGCCATGGCAATAGGCCGTAATTCGATCCCCGACACAACTATTGGCATGGGAATCATTTAGCACAACCAACTATTGGCAGGAATGATCACTGTATGATCAGCACTGAGAAGATGGCACAATCTGTTGCTCCAATGTTGGTCCCTTCTTCCGTTGAAGCTGTATGGAATGTACATCTTTTCAGTAAGCATGGCTGTTTGTCCTGACAGCCTTACAGCATCCAACAATATCAATGGTGGAGCTAGTTCTTCTGTCAGTACAATTCTGTTTGTCTTGACAGCCTTACAGCATCCAACAATATCAATGGTGGAGCTAGTTCTTCTGTCAGTACAATTCTGCTTCCTTCCGATACTGAGAGACACACTAAATACTTGCCGTTTGGAGTTTCAAGCAGTTCTTCTAGATATAAAATGGATGAAATGAAACAAGACTACATACATAATCAAAGATTGAACGATGGAAGCTTAAACTATAATGGTGGTGCCAGCATTCTTGAACTCACAGATACAATTGTGCCATCATTTGTTCCACAAATGAAGATTGACACATTGACATCAGAAGATAAACAGAAGCAGAAAAACATGTATGATCTGGGTATTTCATACATGTGCCATTTTGGTCATAGACTCTGCTGTTCCATTTTATCATTCCATGCCACTTTACATTGACAATAGCTTTTCTGAGCGTTTTTATGGTATACATTTACAGGTGGTGATTTTATGCTTTTCAAAGAATCGCTGTGATAAATCAGCAGATAGCATGTTTCGTGCTGATCTAACCAGTAATTCAGAGAAAAGTGAAATCCGTGTCTTCTGTGACAAGGCTTTTTCGCGTCTTAAAGGATCTGACAGGAACCTTCCTCAGGTGACCTAATAGCATAACAAATTTTAGTCTATTGAACCTTCCTCTGCTTGTCATACCTGCGAAGTTATACCTGCAATAGTGCATCAATTCTGAAGCTATAGCAGCGCATCAAAATTGCAGGTCAATTGGGAGGATATTTCAGAATGCTCTTCACAAAATTTCTGAAGCTGTAGGTACAAATGCACAAATACATTCAGAAATGTGCAACCTTTGCTCATGCCAGGTATGCCTATACAAACAATTGAGTACTCATGTCCTAGAAATTACTTTGAAATTACAAGCTCTGAAATTACAAGGTTCCAAAATTACAAGGTGAACTCCCGGCAGCGGCAGGCCAGGTCAAGCAGCAACAACAGAAGGAGGAGATGGAGGCCGGCAGCAGCAGCAAGGTGGTCGAACACGGCGGTGACGCCCTTCATGGCGACTCCGCAACGCCCTCGTGGAGCAGCGGCGGGATCTGCAGCGCCACACGGGAGGAGGGGATGCCGGAGGGGACGGCGACGCCGTGCGGGAGGAGGAGACGACGGCGGCGTGCCAAAGGAGGAGATGGCGGCGGCGCACCAAAGGGGACGGAGACGCCGCGCGGGACAAGGAGGAGACGGCGACGGCACGTGGGTGGAGGAGCCAGCGACGGCGCGTGGGTGCAGGAGACGGCGGCGCGGCGCGGGATGGGACAGCGGCGGCGTGCGGGAGCAAGTGAGCAGGGCATTTGGGCAGGGCAGGGGCAAAATAGGGAACAAAAATTTGTATTGTGCTAAACACTGGCTGGGGCATCAAATATTTTGATATTTTTTCTTTGACCTGCCGGCGGTAAATAAAACGATCCAGAGGGAGTATATCATTTGCTTTTGCTCTAGGTTTTTTGTGGCAAGTTAAAAAAATCTAAAAAAAATAAAACCTTACCAAAATAGAACCACAATTTGATGGTAAGGTGTAAAAAAATTAGACATCAAAAAAAGCTAGAAAATACAAACCTTAATCATATGTTTATGATAGAGGCTAATTAAAATAATAATCAAGTATGGTTTTACATGTATGGGTGCCTTTTGCGAAACCATAACTATAATTATATCCAATAGAATGGTAAATTGGTAATTATGCTCAACGTTACTAAGTCTCTGTCGTTGTGATTCATTTGTTTCCTTTTTGTTCTTTCCTACTCATCATATTTAATTTATTATTCCTCTGCACAGCCATGTTTCACAAATTTGACCAAATCTATTTTACGTACAGAAACTTCATGTTAGTATTTAAATGGAGAGAAGCTAGCGAATAGCAGTAATAGAATTATAATATGTTCGAGTCCTTTTAGACCAAGAGTCTTTTGTTGTCACTTTATTCTTATTGTATATACACACAACACGTTGTACCATATGCATTAGTATGAATATGTGCGATAAGACTATGCTCAGTATACTTTTATTGGTTTTATGTCATGCGCAAGGCGCGGGGTGGCAACCTAGTTTGACTGATGCACGTCCATGCAAAAAATGGCATTAAGTGGTTAATACGCCCGCCCAAGCGCACACGGACACAAAATATGGCAATTGAATATATAAATGAATATTTATTCAATTGGCAGAGGATGCCACAGATGCTCCCAAAATAAATGCAGCCCAAAGTATGTAGAACCTACCATTTACATTGCCATTACAATATATTCTGTTTCTTGCCCTAACAGCTAAGGTATGCAGAGATGGCAATGACATTATGTGCGGAGGAGACCTACAGGAGGCTGTTCAGTACCTTTAACTACAAAGGAATGCATGTTCTGCACTATAGTAGACTGTGATAGTTATTTTGTTCATTTGTTTAAATTTAGTTTTTCTTTTCATTTGTTTAAGTTTAGTTTTTATATTCAAACTTCATTGAAAAAATTTCTATACTTTTAGGCCGCGGCGCTCTCCACTTTGCTGTTTCCGTAAACAGCGGTCCCTACATTGGTTATGTCACTGACAATCTTGATGCAAACGTAGACATAAAAGACAATCTTGGTTCTACGCCCCTTCACCTAGCAATACTAACAGGTAAGTAAATTTTTGAATTCTTCTGTAGCTATTGCGCTATATGTAATCTTTTTTCTGTTGCAAATTGTGTTTTATCTCCATATGTATGCTGGCTTGCTGAGCCTATCACAACGTAACAGAGTCTTTCTTGTTATTGTTGTGTTAGAAATTGTCTGTTATTTTTCATAAGTTTGTATATATTTTCTGCAACCCTTTTTCAACATATTCCTCGCTGCATGTACTAACTTATTTTAATCTATAGAAAACACAAGTATATACAAGTATAGGTAGATATGTAATGGTCAAATGCATAGGTAACAAAGATAATTTTGTAAATAGAGTTACTAAATATCCATATGAACACAAACAATATGAACAAAAACTATCACATGGTTCACATCACAATTCATACAAAAACAACAACCTGTTTTGCCGAGGGACATGGATGCCAAATTCTCTCTCCAGTGGTTACATGATACTTACCTAAACATTAAGAGCATCCTTATAAGACAAGTGTTTAGCATAGATATAGATGGAACCAAATGCACACACATATCAATATATAATGATGTAATTGCGCTTGCGCAATATCCAACTCCTCTATGTTAGATAAGTCTAGAATACTCTCTTATTTTCTATATGGTAGAGACTATCTAGAATCTTCTTTAGTCTTCTATAGATATCAGCTATATTAGAAATTATTACTTAGTGACTAAGTAGGCTAAAAGTATCTAGAACCCTCTTTGTGTGTTACCAGCAAAAGAAGTGTCCAGAACCTGCTATAACTCCTAAGTGTAACTACATTTAGAGAATGTGTAGCTCCATTTAGAGAATGTGAATGAGGTAGTTCATTTGAATTTCCCATCCAATGACCCATCTTCACCCTGTTGCTCTCCCTTTCTTTCCTTCCCTCCAACACTATATAAAGCAGTGCTCAAAATCCTAAGGTAAGACGGTGTCGGTGTCTGGGAAACGCGCCTACTGCAGGCAGCGAGTCCACGGACCGGCAGACAAATTTGTAGTTCGAGTGAGGCCCAACGACAACCCTTCCTAGCAGCCCGGGGTGGCGGCCAAGCTCGCGGGGGCTCTGGCTGCGCGGTCTTCCCGGACTGTGCCTGGTGCGACCTAGGATCCGGGTATAGATCCGTCGTACGGTGAGATTGAGAGGGGGTGAGAGGTGAGGTGAAAGAGATACAAACCGTGCGAGAGAAACGATTTTACCCTGGTTCGAGCCCCCACTGCCGGGTAATAGGTCTACTCCAGCCCTTGTTGATGATCTGGTGGAAACAGTACAGGGGCGCCGAAGCCGGGCTAGCAGGCGCTGGCCCCGAACTTACAGGAGGTTTTGAACACTGAGGTGGCTAGAATCTACTCTGCTACAACTACTGCTACTGCCAAGGAAGCTTCAGATGCTTGTGTTGCTTGCCCTCCTAGACTTGGTCGTTATGCTGGACAGGCTTCTCCTTTCATAGGCGCGGCGGGCTGTTCGGAGCTGATACCGTGGGCCCCGCGCCTATCCACGCTTTGTCCATCTTTAGTGGCGGCGCCCTTGTCTCATTCCCGGGCTCCGTCCTATCTGTGGCCTGCAAAGAGAAGCTTGCCTGGTTAGTACTGGACATGTGTTCGTCTTGGTGTGCTTATAAGGGGGAGCAGCCTGCACAGAGAGAAAGCACTTTCCCTTTACCCCCAATATGGCATTGACTGGTCGGAGCCAGCTCCGCGCCACCCGTTGGACGCGTCGCGGAGCACGGCAGCTGTTGCCATCTGCCCAAGGGACAAACGGCATGGCGAACTGCCCGCGCGGCTCTCCCCCGGGCTACCGATACCCCGGGGAGGTACAGTCCTTTCGGTCAAGGCCGAGGAAAACATGGTGGGGCATCACAGCTGTCGCCACCTGTCCAGGGGGCAGACGAGCTATCCGCGGGGCCCTCTCCCGGGCTAAGGATAGCCCGGGAGGTGCGCGACACTCCAGGTTAGGACTGAGGGAGGCGTGGTTGTTTTTGTCAAGCCCGGGGATGGCCCCAGTGGGCTAGACGTCTCTCTTGGTACGGCCAGGGAAGGCCTTTGGGGCTCTTTCTACGCGCGGCAGGCCTGTACTGATCCATCCCAAGGCCCATCTCGGGGTGGGCCGATTATGAATCACCAACAGACGGTTAATATAATCAAAATTTTAGCAAGCAAAGCAAAATGTGATAATCCTATGGTAAACAAGACGTGCTGAAAATCTACCGATATGGTAAATTGGAACAAAAAGAGTTGCTCAATCCCCTAAAATTTTTAAAAAGGGTAAAAAGCATACATGCCACTGTAGAGTTCCCTTTGGACAGAAATGCCATCGTAGAGATCGAAATATCTGAGACGCCATTATAAAGTTCAAAAATGTGCACAGATGCCATTATGCAGAGTATTGGGGATATATGAGCTGAAAATACATTTCAAAATACATCTGGCGAGCAGGGCCCACATGTCATCCCCAAGTCTCTCACCTCTCTCTCTCTCCACTGCTCCTCTCTCTCCTAGGGCAGAGATGGCGCCGGCCGCTCGCGGAGGGGGAGAGGCCCGCGGCGACGAGCTCGCGGAAGCCGCGCCGCCTTCCCTCACAGCCGGCCCCCTCCTCGCACCGCCGCCCTTCTCCCCGCGCACGCGCCGCCGCGGCCTCCCCTCCCCCGAGCTCGCCACGGCCTCCCCTCCCCTCCCCCGTGCTCGCACCGCACCGCCGCGGCCTTCCGCGTGATGGAGGTGGGCGGCGGCGGTAGACGAGGGCGACGGCGCCACCGCCGGCATGGCTAGCCGCGGGAGAGAGAGAGAGAGAGAGAGAGAGAGAGAGAGAGAGAGAGAGAGAGAGGCAGATCGGGAGGGAGGGAGGGGCCGGCGGCGAGCTTGGGGAGGCGGGGAGGGGGCCGCAGCGAGCTCGGTGGAGGGGGCCGGCGGCGAGCTTGGGGAGGGGGTGGGAGGCGCGCTCGGGGAGAGAGGCAGAGAGAGAGAAAGAGTGAGGAGGGAGGAAGAAGATGAATAGGAGGGTATGACATGTGGGTTCCACATGTCAGATCGTATTTCAGACCATATATCCATGTGTATTTCGTCCGAAATTCCCTCCCAGCCCAAATAATGGCATGTATGCACATTTTTGAACTTTATAATGGCATCTCAGATATTTCGATTTCTACGATGGCATTTCTGTCCAAAGGGGACTCTACAGTGGCATGTATGCTTTTTACCCTTTAAAAAACGTTCTAATACATAACTATATTTCCTAAATGGACCTAAAAATGAACCCACATGCACACATTTCTTCACCAAGCTCGATAAATGCTCTGGGCTGAGTGATATTTTGGCCAGTAAGTGCTACAACCATCGTCAGCCAATAACCCCAATGCCCATGACTATTATAAGCAGTGGCCGCTGTTATTGGAGGTATGCGTTAAAGGTATTTTCTCTTCATTGCTTTCCCGTGGCAACAATCCTTCTATCGAGTGCTGCCATAGGATTGCTTGGCATCACAACGCCGGACATCTTGTACACCACACCCACAATCAAGCCACTGCTAGAATTTTCGTAAATGTTGTCAAACATGCTTTTAAGAGCTATAACCTGAACCGCTGTCGCCACCGCCCCACCGAGCACCTCCAATGAGATCCTTCTCCTCAGTTCTAGTTGCCTCCTCCCTCCTACGTTCTCCTCGGCATCTTCTCTGTAGCGCCTACGAGCTCGGCCCCTCCCGGCGACGGCTGCGGCGGCGGTGGTGGCTGCGACTTTGGCCTGCCGTTCCCGTGGCTACCGCCGGGCCTCCACGGCGCTGACCGCCAGCGTCTCACTCTCATCTTCTTCCCCTTCTGCTTCCTCTCTAGATCCGCATTGATCTGACAGAGGCGACAACTGTGCAACTACTTCTCGCAACAACGTCTTCATCTTAACCAGTGGTTGTCATGTTGGCCCGGAGATAGAAGTCATCTTGACATCGACTCATGGCATCGCTAGTTTGGGCGACTCATCTCGCCTTCAGATGAATCCTGTGGACTCTAGACGTGTGCCCTTTGGCTATCTCGCGACTCTGCCGTTGTGGGGTGCTCATCTGAAGAAGGTATGTATGTCAACAAGTTTGTGGCCGATTGCAGTTGGCCAAGACTGGTTGTTATGGCGGCGCTGGCTTGGAAAGAAGGGGGTGGCAACATTGGGGAACTTCGATTTGGCGGTGTTTATGCATACCGGTTCGTTTACTCCAAGGATAAATCTCTAGGTCTAACCTTAGCTGGTTGTACCTGGTAATGGCGGCATCGTTGTCGCTCCCTTGTTGAAGGCATTGTCTGGAGTTCGATGAATTTGCTCTACATGGTGAAAACCTATGGTCTGATCTTTACTGCTTGGACCATGTCAACGACGGCATGCTTTCGTGTTGTTCCCTTCTTGGAGGCGTTGCTTTTGGAGAGCCTTCATCGCAGTCCAAGTGTTGTTATGGTGGTGCTCGGATTTGAAGATTTAGTTGTGTGTTGTAGCTTGCTGCGACATGATTTTTTACGTCATGTCGTTTTTTCTTTAATAATCTTTGGTTGTGTGCATCCTAGCTATGCAGAGGCCGGAAGTGGTCTTGGATTGATTGTATCTCCTTGATGTAATTGTCTGAGATCAGTAAAGCTTCCTTTGTCTAGAAAAAGAGATATAACCCACCATTTATATAAAAAATGAAAAAGACCACCATTAAAGGATTAATCAAGAATGTTTTGCAACTTGTAATCCAAAAAAGGCATAACTTGGATGCTTTGGGATAAAGAGATAATAATTTGTTTTCTATACACAGGTCATTCACTATCATCACGTCTAACATGTTAGAAATATCAAAATGATCATCGGTTAAATCAATATCAGGGTCTTCAGTTCTTCACAATATCATTATGCAAGTAATGTGCTCAAGTCTATCACCTAATTATTGCACAATACACCTAAAACAATCACAAGCTAAATTACAAAATTGTATTAACAATATATGATTCTAAGAAAAAATTACGTAGCCATATATTACTATTGGACCAAGTTAAGAAGGATAGATGAATACCTCGTTTAATGACTTCGCCATTATCACATACATTTACTGTCAACGTTTTCATGCTTCGAACCCTTTAGCCATGTGAAAAACTTCTATTTGAAAACGAATGATATATATATAATTCATTAGTGCCTACATTTAACAAATAATGACTTTTAAATACCACTAACAAACCAATCACAATTTTAAACTAAACTTACCTTTATATCTAATGTAGAATTAAGATCATTTCCTTTATTCCTCGCATTTGTGTAACACAAATTTTTCCAACTGATAGTAACAACAACACAATTATGAAACTTAACAGAATAAGGTAGCAGAATGGAGCATAAATTTATAGCACGGCTACCTCAATTGTCGTACGAATGCGTTTTCCAATTAAAATGTTCGATAACATCACCCATTCTAACTCTAGCTTTTTCAGCACAAGATCCATCCGTAACCTACCGTTCAAATGACAATAATTACTCTAGAGTAGGCATGAGAAAGCATACAAACAGCAAACAACAGATATGTTAGACCTCCCAAACAATCAAATCCCTACCAATTTTACACTTGAGTGATTTCTCCACCAAGTGAGCAGGGTTTACAAACTTAATGGCACAAAGCTTCAGTCCAAGATGCAGTCGAGGGATACACCTATACCAAATAATTATTTACTACATTAAGAAGGTATACAACACCATATGACTATTTTAAAGGATTAATTCTGGTTGAAATTCAAATCCTAACTAAATTGTTCAACATTTTTGAAAAAATGAATCAAAACATTTTATTTGAATGAAATTGATAAAAAGAACCATAGCGATTTTATTTTTCAAGAAAAAAACGTATTTCAATGGAATTTATACAAATAGAGTTATTATGAATCATTTCCTCATGAACCAAAAAAGAGAGTTCGTTTCTAAAATGTGCCAGCAACGCCTAAAGGAAAAAAAAAATAACTATTTTTCTTATGCACAATAATATCGGTAAAACATATAAGTACATCAAGTAACCACTACCCCAGTAATTTGCAATGTTGCTTCCTACAATAAAGCAATCTTTAGAGACATCTATACTGTTCCTACTTTCTCTACAAGAGACCAATAGAAAATATTTAATTTCAACAACCTAAAACTACCAAGAGAGAGATTTATTTGAGAATTGAGATGGTTTGAGATTAGACAAAATTAAGTGAGATTACAACTGAATCATATTTCCACATTTTTTTATCATGTGTAATTACTCGTCATGTGAATCTAATTAAACGACAATAAATGAATAAATTAATAATTATAACCAGAGCTAATAATCATCTATGTGGGCAGAGATTTTGAAACTAACCTTAGCATCGGGAGAATACTCTTCTTTGCCTAGCCAGGAATCCAACGATGGAGATATTGGGCAGACTAGCCGCGACGCGCGCGCCTGGCGCGCCCGTCGACGCGAGCGAGGGAAAAAAGCGAGCCTGAGCGAGCGGGCGAGCGCGGGAAAAAAAGAGCGAGCGAGCGAGCACTGGGCGGGGAGCAAGAGCGAGCCACGCAGCGAGCGCGAGCAGCTAGCGACGTGGCGAGCCTGGCGAGCAGCGCGCGAGCGAGCGCTGGGCAAGCAGCGAGCCACGTGGCAAGGTGGAGAAGAAAACTCAGACTTATACTATTTATAAATGATATCAGCGGAAGTCAGAACGGTTCCAATTCCATTCCCTTCATCCCAGTCAATTAAAAAGCCAGAACACTCATTTCACCGCTCATCCCCTGCAAAACATGTAAATATATCAGTAAGCAACAACAAAATTTGAAAGCTCTTATGAGTTTGAAAGCTGAACAACATAAGATGAAGGTTATTGTGTACCAATTGAGGATGAAAGCGGCAGGACAAATTTCGCGGAATATAGAGCTGCCTTTCTAGCGGATTCATGGTCATGGTATAGTTTTGGATCATCCGTGAATGAGGGCCATTCCGACGGACCAAGTGAGCAGAGTTAACTATATTAGCAAAGCGGTTAACTCCCTCAATAAACTTTTTCCAGGAAAGTTCTAATTCTTCCGTAAATTCATATGAATTTTTCATTAATGCAATTTCTTATGGCAGCTTCATTAGTCCATCTACAATAGATGAAACACACAAAGGCGCGCTTCCCTCTTGTCCTCAGTCTTGCGGCTCCGATCAGCAGCAGCTCTTCTTCTCTTGGATTGATGTTGAACGTCAATACGGTCGGTTCCAGCGGCCAGCGTCCCCACGGCTCTGGGCGCCGTTGTCCTCTGCCTCAGCTGGCGGCGCTTGTGCTCGAGCTGGATCTGCGCCCGTTGCCGGCAATCATGGCACTAGCGCCGGCGTTCGTGCCGCCCCCATCTTCCGTGCCACGGACGTCATCAACTCCGGCGTCCTCGGCATTGACCTATGCGGCCTTGACGTTACTGAAATAGTACAACAAATATATAACTGAACGTAACTGGTCAGTAAAAGTAGGCGATACTACGGTCGCAGTTTAAGATATGAACTCTATACCATCAGATGTTGGTTTATACATAAATAGGTGCGTAGACCTCTCAGCAGTGAGTGAATAACTGTTATATATGTGGACTTCATCCTTTAAACAATGAATAACACTACAGTCACAACCAACGCGATAGACTCCACTGCCGTGTGTTTCATCGACACATAGAAAGTAACCACTAAATGCAAAATTATATTAATGGTATAGACCTTGTAACATGAGCTACTCCTCCCTATGGCATAGGCGTTGCTTAAAAGTGTGGGTGATGCTAGAGTCACGACTAGTGATATAAATCTCATACTAAAAAAAAGGTAATCACCGAGTGGATATGATAATGAAAAATGTTGGAAGATATTCTCAAGAATTATAATAAATTGCAATAAACACAGCATGTATATTGCGATTGATCATATATGCGGGAGAAAGGAAATTTCAGCATTTTTCTACTATCTAGGTACCGAGATACAAATATTTGCAATTTTCTAAAATCTCCGAAGGTTCAAATACAAATTCTCCTTTAAAAACAACCCTTTTCTTATCGTCCGGATATATAGGCAATTTCCTTGAAATCCGAGCGCCTGAATTCAAAATATATCATTTATTTTAGTCTACTTTCATTTCATCCCAGCAAGTCTCGTGAAATTGTTCCACCCAACAATCTTGGAAGAAGTGTTCTCGCTGTCGTATCTGGCTCACCCTGACCCCAGGCAATCAGAGACGATGTCCTGCTCCTGCCTGGTGAGACTGCCTCAAGTCACGATGTTGATCAGACTCAACGACCTCTCCCCATCCGCCTCAACCAGGGAGGGCCAACAAAAACTCCCTCTCCTTTAGAAATTCGCAGACGTACTGCAGCGACAAGTCATGTGATTTCTTCAAGTAAAACCCACTTGAAGATAAAGTCCTTTACAAACACATATAAATAATTAATCACCTACAGATTACAAATTTACAAACTGAGCTGGAGTGACAGAACCTGTCGTTCTAAAAGCAAGAACCACCAAAACGGTTAAAACCTGAAACGGAAATAAGACCGAGCACAGGGGTCTGCAAGCAGCAACTGGCACAATGCAAACGCTGTCCGTGGCCACATACATTCATTTACAACTGGTCTTTGGTCTTCTGTTGGAGAGGCTAGGAAGGAGCAGCAGTTCAGCTGTGATATGCCAATATCCACATCACCCTTAGGCCTTAGTTATGAACCCTTGGATACAGGTACAAACCTGCCACAGGCAGTGTCTTTCAACCACCGCGTCAAGCGTGTCTGTTTGACACGTTCTGAGAAAAGGCAGTGCCTGCAAACACACCGAAAGAAGAGCATTGGTCGATGAGCGAGGAGAAAGAACTCACATTTGAATTATTTGAAATAAGGCTTGTTAATTCGCACAAACCTCTCATACTCCAGCTTCTGAATGACTATACCGTTTAGTACAAGCTCTGGGTCAAAAACAATGGCACCTATTGGTTCACCGTGTACATTAACTAGCTGTCAATATTATTTCTATGAAAATAGTGTGCAGATTGAGATGTGAGATATAATAAATTCTAACCTCTCTCTAGAAGAGGTTCAACAGTCCCATAGTCATCTTCACATGCTATGATAAGTAGGTCGTCTGGTACTTCCTTTTCCTTCATTATGGACCTTCCAATCCTCTCTAATGGCTGCGCAAAATAAAAAATATATTAATGTAAATTATTGTTTGTTATTAAATAAGAAAGCTTAGGAATATTAGTTGACTTGCTAATTTGCTGTGGGGGCAGTAATTCTTGGGGTGAAATGTACAGATCAATCAAGGACATAGAACAAAATTCGAACATGCATTTGTTCAAATACATGGATGGATGATAACATGCATTTGTTTCTTTGAAAAGTAATAAGGCCTTGTTCTTTTCAGCGTATCGATGCATGGGCGTGTTACTGTAGCAGAACTAACATATTAGTATATATATGAGCAAACTACTTAAAATTAATTGCAAAAAAATTGCATACAACTCAAAATCAAGTATTCTCACAACAAAATATGATTTACAGTTTCTTACCTTAAAGCCTGGATCTTTACTGTCAATGTACATAAAGTGGTGTCTCAAAAAGGTTTGGGTTCAAAAATTGCACCCTGCCATAGTTTATACTAACCTGCAGCTTTCATTTCTCCCAAGAATGAATACCTCTTCATTACTTTTCACCTTTTTGTTGAATGAGGGCACCTGAAGAGGTAAATTATGCAGTGCAATGTTGAACAATGCAATATTGTAATGTTTTTGATAGTACATCTGCGGGTGGCCCTCCACGTTATTAGTGTCATCCAACAAGTGAACAATGACCTGAAACAATAATTTCCAAAAAAATAGCATTTCATCTTTCTACAAACCAGTTGCACATAATAACAATCTTTAGAGACATCTATATTGTTCCTACTTTCTCTACAAGAGACGAATAGAAAATATTTAATAAGTGAGATTACAACTGAATCATATTTCCACGTTTTTCTCATCATGTGAATCTAATTAAATGACAATAAATGAATAAATTGAAAACTATAACCAGAGCTAATAATCATCTTGTAGGCAGAGATTTTAAAACTAACTTTAGCATCGGGAGAATAGTCTTCTTTGCCTAGCCAGGAATCCAGCGATGGAGATTTTGAGCAGATGATATCAGCAGAAGTCAGAACGGTTCCAATTCCATTCCCTTCATCCCAAATAATCAAAAAGCCAGAACACTCATTTAACCACTCACCCCTGCAAAACATGTAAATATATCAGTAAGCAACAACAAGTTTGAAAGCTCTTATGAGTTTGAAAGCTGAAAAACATAAGAGGAAGATTATTGTGTACCAATTGAGGATGAAAGCGATAGGACAAATTTCGCGGAATATAGAGCTGCCTTTCTAGCAGATTCATGGACATGGTATAGTTTTGGATCATGGCCATTCCGACGGACCAAGTGTCGGCAGTTTCATTAGTTGATCTACAATAGATGAAACACACAAAAGTAAATGCACATTTGTAGGAAAATTCTAGAAATCGCATGAGAATAGATAGAACCATAAGACACAAAGAGGAAACCTAATTTTTCTTCATAGATGTCTTTTTCCTACATATAGGCATTGCGTGCTCCTGCATCAATTTGTTCGAATATCTCCTCGTCGGAGTCGCACCCAGTGACATTTTGGGGGATGTAGGGCTCATGTAGTGGAGAGTAGATACCCCTTCATCATCCTCCCTCGTCTACTGAACCTCACAGTTCCCTAGGGATTGAGCGTCCCTCTCCTCCTCAGCCTCACAACTCCAATGGGCAGCAGCTCTTCTTTCGGATTGCCCTTTCCCATCCATAGACCTCCCCCTTCTCCTCTTTGTGGACATAGATCGAGAGCATGGAAGGTGTGCTTCCCTCTTCTCCTCAGCCTTCCCCTTGTCCTCAGTCTTGCGGCTCCGATTAGCAACAGTTCTTCTTCTCTTGGATTGATGTTGAATGTCCACAGCCTCCTCAACCACACGGCTATGATCAGGAGCAGTTGTTGCTCTTCTTTAGGATGGCTCTTTCCCTGTGGTAGACATCTCTGTTCTCCTCTTTGATGGTTTGATTCGCCCTGGCGCAGATTGGGAGCACAAATTTCTCCTCTTGGACTCCTGCCCCCTGATGTCTAGGGTTCGATTGGCCTACTGAGACGGGGCTGGGAGCAGTCAAGAGTAGGCGGGAACCGATGAGGAGAGGAGGCGGTCGGCGCCACGGCGGGGCGAGGTGGCCGGCGGCGGCGGGGAGAGGCGTTGAGAGTGATCGGGATTCGGGGGCAAGCAGCATGGAAAGCGCCGGTCTTCTCCCGATCTCCGAAGATGCTCGCAAGCTGTTGCCTGTGCGGCCGACCGCCTCCTTTGTGATCTAAGAGAGGAGGGGACGACCGGAGCGGAGAGAAGGGACGAGGGATCATAGGCGAAGATCCAGCCGCTCAGTCACGATCTAATGACAGAGCTCGCGAGTCACTTACTCCATAGAAGTGGTACGCAGCCATCTGTCGTCCATCCACGCATCAACGGAGATGCAACAAAGTAAGTGGAACGACGAACCGCTTTCTTCCCTTCAGAACAGAGATTGCTGCTGCTACACATTGAACTCGAGAATGAAAATTTTCTAAAAAACTCCAAAATAAAAATGAAAATTGAACAATTAACTTGTAGGATGCACAATAGAGTGATTTAATGGGCAAAATGGATTATTTGCGACAATGTCTATCTATTGACACAAATTATGGGTATGGATATGCATTTTAGCATCCATAATTATAATATGAAACAAGTGACTGTAAGGTGACGTTAAACTCATTTCGCCATATTTGCCAAAACATTAGTACCAATTCAATTGTATTTTGCTGAGAAGTCCCATTATTAAAAAAACATACCAAATACAATTGAACAGTTAGTAAAACTGAAGAATGTTAGTTTTGACAAATTGAACAGTAAATACTAAGAACTGGAGTAACATGGCCAGGCCACTGAATGATAATCAATGTCCAGCATCATAAGTTAGGATTGGCCTAGCCGGTACAATGGCCAAAAGTAAAAAATACATGTAGCTGAACTGGAACACTTCATATCAATCATGAAAAGCAAAAGTTTGATTGGCATAAGTCAAAATACAATTGAATAGGAACACCACCATTACCATTAGAGAGGCATATTCTTATCAACCCAGTTCTTCTTTATCTTCCAACCCCCCTTGTTTCTTTCTTCTTGAGACCAACTGGTTGGGACATTCCTGCTTGTACTATTGGCTAAACATTTGAAGGTTGAGTTGTGTCATGGACAGAACACCGGCTATTTTATTTCTTCCACCTGTCTCTGATGGCTATCAAGGGCATTGTCCACTAGTAAAGACACTTCTTCAAAACAAAGCCACTTGAGAAGCCAAAGAAATGATTTTTTGTGTATGTAACTTGAAGCAGCCTGTACCTTCTAACTTAGGGTCCTCCAAAACATTTCTCCTTCTATAATCTTGAACAATTACATGGTTTGTTTCCCTTATCCATCGCTTCAAGATATAATTGTCGAGTACTTGTTTAATATCCATTAATTCAAGAATTTTGATTGCATGGCAACATAATAAACCACAACGCTCAAATTGTTGACAGGTACAACATAGTTTGCCCTCTTAAAAGGAACCATCTACCATGTGCTTCTCTTCAACAATGAGAGGATCTTCAAGAGATTTAATGGAAACAATATATGCATTTCCATCATTTGTCAATTGTGCATATGCAAACATAGACCTTTCATATACAATTTGAAATGCTTAAAAAATTGGTGGAGTGTACAATCGACTTGACTGCAACAACATAGGAGTTCTCGTTTTAATTTGGGGTAACTTATTCCTTGATTCATATTCCGACTTTATCCCCACCTCCCTTTTTGCTTGAACGGCCCTTTCAAAATGCTTCTCCTTCTCTTCTTTAGTAGAGGTGTTACAACCTCAAGACAATGAATCGAAGATTCAGTCTAACAGTATGTTTAACTATACCAAAGGTAAGTACGCCTAAGTTGACTAAGAATACCTTCAAGAGCATAGTAACTCCTATTGAGCCTAGACAGTTTGAGATGGTTGAGCCATTTTGCTTAAAGTTCAAATCTCTTGCTCCTAGTCTCATTAAGAGATACATCCCGAATGTCCGCACTATAAGAAACGAAGAACGTTCAACGTTCAACTTTGTTGTTACATAATATTTCAAGTGAGCGTTTAATTTCTCACTTAGTTGTGTGCTTCTCATCCCTAGAGTGTAAACATTACTCGTATAGCATTTTGCCCACTTCTCCTTTAACTTGTATATACTACCAAGCCAAGATTGCTTGTTTTCCTTGCTTCTCATGCTGAAAATTACTTTCTCAAACTGCTCTTCATCCTTATATTCATATGCGGATCCCTGCTGTGTGACATCCCAGATAATAAAATAATTATGAAAAAATTATTTTAAAAAATAAAATTTATAATATAATAATAACTATTAATTTGTATATATTAAAAAGGCTTTATATAGGTTTAAACCTAAGGCCCTGTTCTTTTGAGCTAATCTTAACAGCTGAACGGCTGAAATGACTGAATTTCAAGCGCTTTTTGAGGTAGTCTCGAGATTCGGATCCATTTCTTTTGACTTGCTTTTTAAAGCGTTAGGACCACCTTCAAAATAGCGAAAAGCCGGACTCAAAAAGCTCAAATCATATGTCTTTCTAAAACATAGATAAGTCGTTAAGCTGTTAAGCTAAAAAGAACTGGGCCTAAAACTAACCTAACCATAGCCTCTCGGTGCACCCAACGGGCTACACCCCTAAAGCCATCTAGATGACCCAATTCTTCTCCACATAGGACTCATGCTCTAATTAGATCTAGAACTCTCCCTCTCCATGTATTCTTATCCAATTAGGACTCTTCTCTCCCAAGTCAACTCCTAGAAATACCCTCCGTCCCCCGTGACCTCCAACCGGAGACCCCTCGAAATTCACCTGATACCGAATATTTTCAAAACTAATCGGTAGTAGGCAAAAAAACCCAAAAACTGAAAACCCTATCTGAGCTAAACCAAACCGAAATAACCAATTTTCTCAGCAATTTTGACTTGTTGGTTTTAATTCGGTTTTTTGGAACATTCGGTTTATACGGTTTGGTTTGGTTTCTAGCCGCTGCAATGCCCTCTGCCGCGGTCCAACTCCATCCCTAGGCGGTAGCCGTTGCCCTGCACCGTCTTCTAGTCCATAGACCTAACCTGACCTGACCTCGTCTAGTCGTCCTCACCCAGGTTAGCTCTGCCCCGCACGAGCTGCTCCCTCTTTAGGTCTTGTTCTTTTCAGCGTATCGTACCGTTGCGTATTACTGTAGCAAATTTTGTTATTTTTATATAACCTATATGCTATGATAATTTGTAACGATTTTTTTCGTGACGTTTAGTAGTCCTTCCAAAGATCTTAAAACTATTTTTTAATTATTTTTTATAATCTTTAGACCTTATTTCGAGGGCTCTCAAATTTGCTACAGTAATACGCCAACACAACGATAGGCTAAAAAGAACAAGGTCTTAGTACTCTTGCCCTTGTTGCTCGTTGATGTTGTAATGTTTAAAACCGAAGACCGTACTAAACCAAACGGTTAATACGGTCGGTTTTTAGTATTTGGAACCAGCGGCCTGCGCCAGCCGCCAGCGTCCCCACGGCTCTGGGCGCCGTTGTCCTCTGCCTCAGCTGGCGGCGCTTGTGCTTGAGCTGGATCTGCGCCCGTTGCCGGCAATCATGGCATGGACCTATGCGACCTTGACGTTACTGGAATAGTACAACACATATATAACTGAACGTAACTGGTCAGTAAAAGATTGTAATCATCAGTAATGACATGTTTTTAAATATGTACACACATATGTAACATGCATGTACATGCTTTCCGATTACATGAAATAAGTGCAAAAATTGCGCACTTCATGGATAAATAATATCAATAATTTCCGTAGCGTTTTTTGGGCTTTCCTTGCACATTTTGAATTTTCAATGAAACATCCATATTGTAAAATCCCTTACATTCGTGGAAATTAATGCAGGATAATAACCATAAAACATGGTCCCATAATTTTCTAGAATTTTACGTAATTTGTTTTGCATTTTGTTTAGACCAAATAACTTAAAATTTAACAACTTGTGATAGGCGTAGACTTTCAATGTATTACAGGCGACTTTCATTGCTGCTGCTGTCTTAGATTTCATTTCAAACAAGTAGGCGATACTACAGTCGCAGTTTAAGATATGAACTCTATACCATCAGAAGTTGGTTTATACGCAAATAGGTAACCAATTATGGCCTTGTTTGTTTCAGATTAATGTTGAGTTGCGTTTTACTGTAGCAAATTTGTGACCCACTCGACATACGTTTTAAAAAATTCAAAAAAATATGAAAAAATATTTTGCAAACTCTAAGAAGAACTATTTAAAACCCCACAAAAATAACTACAAAATATTACAACATTTGGCCTATACAAAAATAACAAATTTTCATTTAATTCAATTTAATTTAATTTAATCTGAAACAAACAAGGCCTATATTGTAACAGGTGTAGACCTCTCAACAATGAGTGAATAACTGTTATATATATATGGACTTCATCCTTTAAAGAATAAGTAACACTACAGTCACAACCAACTCCACTGCCATGTGTTTCATCGACACATAGAAAGTAATCACTAAATGCAAAGTTATATTAATGGTATATAGAGACCTTTGTTTATACATGAGCTACTCCTCCCTATGGCTATATAGGCGTTGCTTAATAAGTGTGGATGATGCTAGACACAGCTAGACTCACGACTTGTGATATGAATCTCATACTAAAAAAGGTAATCACCGAATGCAAATGATAATGAAAAATGTTAGAAGATATTCTCAAGAATTATAATAAATTGCAATAAACACACGATGTATATGGCGATTGATCATATATGCGGGAGAAAGAAAATTTCAGCATTTTTCTACCATCTAGGTACCGAGATACAAATATTTGCAATTTTCTAAAATCTGTTCAAATACAAATTCTCCTTTAAAAACAACCCTTTTCTTATCTTTTTGAAAGGCAAAACAACCCTTTTCTTATCGTCCGTATATATAGGCAATTTCCTTGAAATCCGAGAGCCTGAATTCAAAATATATCATTTATTTTAGTCTACTTTCGTTTCATCCCAGCAAGTCTCTCGTGAAATTGTTCCACCCAACAATCTTGGGAGAAGAAGTGTTCTCGCTGCCGTATCTGGCTCACCCTGACCCCAGGCAATCAGAAACGATGTCCTGCTCCTGCCTGGTGAGGCTGCCTCAAATCACGATGTTGATCAGACTCTACAACCTCTCCCCACCCGCCTCAACCAGGGAGGGCCAACAAAAACTCCCTCTCCTTTAGAAATTCGCAGACGTACTGCAGCGACGAGTCATGGGATTTCTTCAAGTAAAACCCACTTCAAGATGGAGTCCTTTACAAACACATATAAATAGTTAATCACCTACAGATTACAAATTTACAAACTGAGCTGGAGTGACAGAACCTGTCATTCTAAAAGCAAGAACCACCAAACGGTTAAAACCTGAAACGGAAATAAGACCGAGCACAGGGGTCTGCAAGCAGCAAATGGCACAATGCAAACGCCGTCCGTGGCCACATACATTCATTTACAACTGGTCTTTGGTCTTCTGTTGGAGAGGCTAGAGGCTAGGAAGGAGCAGCAGTTCAGCTGTGATATGCCAATATCCACATCACCCTTAGGCCTTAGCTATGAACCCTTGGATACAGGTACAAACCTGCCACAGGCAG
>SPJY01009124.1:49117-63435 GCA_005191435.1 Raddia distichophylla
AGAGAAAGGTAGCATTACCGCGTTTACAACAATATCAATCAACTGATCAGCCAATCCTTCATACAACTGTGAAACAATGATGTTTGTGTAAGACTTACATAGTATGAAATATATGATATATATTCGTGATTTTGTTATACGAAGAGAAAGGATGACACATATTTTTAAGTACCTTTGTCCTAAGAGTTGTTCTTGCTATCATCTTCAAGATCTCTCTATCAGGTTCATCACCCATAACAACTGGTGTCTTGAAGTTCTCCAGAAACTCAAGAGTTGCCCTCTTGGCAACATCAAAACCATCAACCAAAAAACGTGGATGTGTACCTGCAAGGTAACAGATTAACAACTGGTTGCTAAAAACTTATACTCAGCCCACTAAGAACAGCTTCATTACTGGAAAAACACTGTTGTGACTTGTGAGATAAGAGCAATAGGTCATTGTTTTATGAGATTGAGCACATCAATGACCACAAAACCCAATGAGCCATGCTAGAACTTCAGTGCAACATCTTCTAGTTTATCAAATTTAAAAAGAAAATCAAACATAATACTAAAAGCAGACACTGGGTTACGCTGCTGCACTACATCCTTCAGCTTAGCTACTAGGTTCTCCCTACGAGCAAACAAATATTTGTGGTGGATAATGCAGCATCATACTCAAATTTGTACATAACTGTGTCAGGTACTCATTCTGAGCCTCAAGCCTACGAAGGGACGAATAAATTTGAGCAAAAGAATGAGCATTCTATCTCTTCTAATGTGTCAAGTTTAACAGAAAAGAAAACATAATATTTAATCTGGACTCTCTGCTACCCTGTGTTGCATTCTATCATGCAGCTTCTGCTTCGCTACTGGGTTCTGTTATGACCAAAATTATTATTAGTGGTGGATAATGAAGCATCATCCACGAATTTCTCAGTCACACAAGATCCCAAAACCAATAGAGGTTGCCTAGAAGCACAGCTGGACAATTAATTAGCTTCATTACATATAGGCACTTCTATAACACGTGAATATGCGTAACTGTGTTAAGTACTCATTCTGAGCTTCAAAATCAAGATAAATCAACACAGGAAGACCAGCATTCAAAATCCAGATAAATAACAATATTGGCCCATGAAAAAAACAGAAGAGAGGATAAGCTCCAATAATCATACCTTCATCGATGCATCGCTCGGCTTGCTTCATAAGCTCCCCGATGAAAAGCACAGTGGAGGTCGTGCCATCACCGCTGGTGTCATCCTGTGCAACCGCTGTCCTAGCAATCATGATTGCTGTTGGGTTCTGGATTTGCTGCAAACAGAGGCAGAAGACAACAAAAAAAAACCACACATTGGAGCGCAGAACATCAAAGTGTCATCCCAAACATTACTGTGTGCAAAGTATACCATTTCCTTTAAGAGGGTGTTCCCATCCTTGGTCAGCTTGATGTCACCAGCTCCTCCCACAAGCCTGGGCAGCACAAAGCAAAGACATTCAGATGTCACAACTATTCATGTAATAAAATAACTTCATTGCATCAAAACTTCATAGTAACTAGCTAACCAAATGATAGCTAGAAGCAGATCAACATTACATGATTCCCCTAGAAACCTAGAACTGAACAGCCAACACCAACCCCCGAAAAAAATGCAGATACGCCGCCATTTCAAATCTACAGGCTAGATCACCGGGGGTTCGCCGGAAGAACAACGCCCAAAAATCAGAAGCAAAATCAAGAACAAGCGGCCAGGCACGCCTCGAAGTTGAATCGCACAAGACCTACGCACAGCTCGCGAATCCACCATCCCCTCGCACGCGCTCACGAACCGCAACCTAGCCAGCCGCACGGCGCCTCCCGCATCTAGCGGGCACGGGACCGGGACAGGAGGGGGGAGCGGGGACGAGGGGGCTCGAGGATTACATCTTGATGGTGCCCTTGGGGCCGAGGTTGGTCTTGAGCACGTCATGGAGGCCCTTGGCGGCGTTGATGTTCATGTGCAGCGCCGCCGACTTGTTGAGCACCTCGGCGTTCGGGTTCAGCACGCGGATCGACATGGCTGGAAGGGCGGGGGGCGGATCGCCTCGCTCCGCAGCCGGAGGTGGTGGTGGTGGTGGCGGCGGAGATCGCGCGGCGCGGCGCGGCGAGGGGAGGAGTAGGGTTTTGGGCTCGGTTCCAAGAGCTGGGCGGGGTGTGGAGTTCGGGAGTTCTCGAGATGGCGGCGCTCCAAGCCTCGACTGGTAGTGGTGGTGGTGGTGGCAAGGGGCAAGGGGCAAGGCACCCTACTGGTTGGGCCGGGCCCTCATGACTTTGTTGGGCCGACCTTGCGAGAGTACACTCGCACTCCGCGTATTTGCTGGGCCGCCCACACAGTTCAACAAGTCCAGGTTGATGACTGATGAAATTGTTTCCATATTATACGTTGAAATTATTTTTTTGCTATGTTGCCTAGTGGCTTCGAAAAAACAAAAGTAGCAAAGTGAATCCATATTTGAGTGAGAATTTTTATCTTTTGGCTTTGAGGTTTCTAAAAAAATACATAACAGGGCCAAGGTTTTCAAAAAGATAGGGAAATAGTTTAAACAAAATAGACACGCTGAACATGTTATGTAATTATTCCGTCAGGCTTAAACCGGATTTGAAACAGTTTTCAAGAAAAGAAGTCAAAAGGTCAATCATTCCCGAAAAGATAATTGAACAGCAAAAAACTACACGGTACATACTTTTATAAAATCAACTCAATTCTCTCAAAGAATAACTTTTAATCGTAGAAGGGTAGTAAACTAGTATAATGAGTAAATTACTAGGTATATAATTTGCTATAATTCAATTAGATCCAAAACTAGCAATTCATTAGTTAACCTGAAACATGAAGGTCGGGTGACCGACACCGCTGCTCAGTAACCATGCCTACATGGGAGAGGATGGGTGGCACGGTCAGAGCTCGTGACACCATGTGTGCTCATCGTTGTACATGACTAGACGTGTGGGCGCGCCCGTGGCTCGCCGAGGACGGGGCGCGCACGGGCGTGCTCCGCTCGGCACAGGCTGGTCGCGCCTGACAAAACCGGGTCGCGCCTGACAGCCTGACAAAACCGGGAAACGCGCGCGGACGCGGTGGGAAAAGCGAAAAAATTCGGCACCTGGCCGGGAATCGAACCGCGGTCTCCACGATGAGATTTACCTCTGCTAGCCAACCCGGCAAACCACCCGAGCCGTTATTTTCTACGTGGAAAAATTTATTTTGTACGTAAAAAAATGAACAGACGGCTAGATCTGACTGCTGCGGGCGATCGGACGGCCGTGGTGGCGCTGGGCGAGGAGGCTAGCCACGTGGCCAGCAGCATTGAATATCAACAAATTTAAAATTTGAAAATAAATTCTAGGGAGTTTAAAAGATATCGAAATTTTCGTTTGAACTCGGGTTGGAAATTTGGAAATAAGAGTTAAGTATTTGAAAACTGTAGGATTCAATAACATGAATTAAGCAAATTATAGATACAAAAAAAGGGAAACTAAAGTTAGAAATCTAAATTTTGGAAATCTATTATTTACTAATTAATATCAAAAAATTAAACATATGTAATGATTAAATACATTTATGGCCCGTTACTATAAAATTTTGATTGCACTTTGGTAACACTTAAATTTCTGATTTTTTACGTTGCTAGACCAAATTTTCCCCACTTCATCCCCTCTCTCTCTATTCTTTGTAAAATTAAGAGTAAATTTCACAAAGCACCAGGCTTTGGTGACAAACTAACATAAAACACCAGGTTTAAGGGTTTAGACTCACTTAACACCATGTGTTGAGCCTATTTAACACAAAACACCAGGTTTAGAGATTGGATGACCCATGGGCAGACCTAGGCCCACATGTTATAAACGAATTTCACAGGGCAGCGCTCGGGAGAAGGCCTTCATCGTTCGTGTCGCCGCCGCCGATGCGCCCTCCGCCTCCCGCGCCCCCGCGCCCTCCACCTCCCGCCAGAGCTCACCGGCGTCCTCCGGTGGCCATCGCCGTCCTCCTCGCAGGGCGCCTCGTCGCCCTCCGCCTCCCGCGCCCCCGCGCCCTCCGCCTCCCGCGCCCTCCGCCCGCGCCCTCCGCCTCCCGCCGGTTCTCCTCGCCGGAAGCGTCCTCGCCGTCTCTTCGTCCTCCTCCTGGCAGCGTCCTCGCCGTCTCTTCGTCCTCCTCCCAGCCTCCTCCTCTTCTTCCTCCGGCCGGTTGATGAAGACCTCCCCGCCGGCCTCACGAAGCCCTCATGGCACCGGCAACTGGAGGTGCGGCTCGGCGTGCTGTTTCAGATGCGAGCGTGTCCAGCGCTTCTATTGTGCAGGTGGGTAAAATTTAGGGGCAATTTGTATTTCTAGGGTTTCAGTGATTTGGGGATTCTGTGATTTTGGTGAATGTGAGAACGAAATTAGCCTCATCTTTGTAATTTTTGTGAATTTGGTGAATGTGAAAACGAATTGATGGTGTCGTCTAGTGTTCATGGTTTACTATCATTGTAAACCATTATTAGATCGTTAAAAACCTTTCAATTCCAGTGGAGGGCATGCATAGAACAGATTTATGCACAGGTTTCTTCCCCTTTATTGGGATTGATTGACACCAAAACCTCATGCTCTACGGCAGGTCTGCATTAGTGAGAGAAGGCTGGCTGCCTAGCTAGCCTCCTGTACTGAATGCAATGCTGCATGGTAGTAGTAGCTAGCGTCCAGTCCAGTAGCCATATAATGCAGAGTCATCTAGGGATCACCTCACTGATTTGCACAAACACGTATAGCCGTACATGCATTGGAAATTTTATGGGTGCGAATTGAAATGTTGCTTGAACTTTACAGGGATAATGTAAAGCACAATAAAGTCTGATTACGTAAACTGAAATCACTATGATGTATGTGTTTTAGGAATTGGACAATGGGCTCGAAGCAATTCACCAATGTATGTCGAGGATTCAGAGTACAATGGCGTGGAGATTAGCACAACATTCGCTTGCTACCATGGATTACAGCCGGCGAGAAGGGTGGCCTGGGATGGTGTGCATGCTGGGAGACGGTTCCTTGGGTGCCCATATGAGGTATGCTGTAAAGTGAACTTCATCCCTAGTCGTTTGTGTTATTGTTATTTTTTACTTAGCAATTAAATATGGTTTGCAGGACGAGGATGAATGCAACTTTGTCGCATGGGTTGATGGGCAGTGGCCTCATCGAGTCTGTAGGACAATTGAGCGTCTCTGGGGCACTGTCGATCGCGCTACAGAGCGATCTCAAGCTCAAGTGAGTCGGTGGTATGAGCTGCACAAGGAGAAACTACTCGCCGAGGAAGAAAAGAACAAGGCCATTTCCATGGTGCTGGCTTTGGAGAGGAAAAGAAAGACTCAAGTTGAAAGGATGGAGTTGTCACTTCGGAGAAAGCGGCGGTTGTTGCTATTGTCAAATGTTATGATAGCTTTGCTTTTGATCATACTATCTTATGTCATTGCTGTGAAGGATTAGTGGAGTTGCTTTGGCTAGGTCAGATGGTCAGATGGAATTGTTATATGTAATGCAACTTTTGCTATTTTGGCTAGGTCAGATGGTCAGATGGTATGGTTATATGTGATGAAGCTTTTGTTATTTTGGTTAGGTCAGATGGAATAAACTAAAGTTATATGTAATGGCTAAGTCAGATGGTAAGATGTATGGTTATATGTAATGATGTAATCTTATATATAATTATATATGGAATTAGTGACTCACATGGTCTGAAGTATGGCTGAAATATTCTGAAATGTTGTGACTGAAAATGTATGGTATAATTAATGAGAGTATATACCATTCTAAAATGGTATATACAAATGTATGATTAATGTTGTGACTGAAATGGTGTGACTGAAAATCTTATATACCATTCTGAAATGGTATGATTAATGTTGTGACTGAAATGCTAATTACAAATATATGGTATGATTAATGAGTGACATGATCTGTTGTATGGCATGAGCAAATGTAAGGCAGCATTGAGAGTATGTTAGCACAAAATGCACCAAGTAAACATGGGCAGGATTTTATCATGTTTGCATGCCCTGATGATATCAAATAGCAATGGCAATAATATTTACCATTCATGGATACATCCTGATAGTTAATTACAAAAGCATCCATATTGTCCTTCCTCCACCTGAAGCCTATAGTTAATTACAAAAGCATCCATATTGTCCTTCCTCCACCTAAAGCCTACAGTTAATTACAAAAGCATGAGGTCCACCTCCTGCATCCATCAAAGCAGTGACTTTCCAATCCGGATCACTTCTGATGTTATCCTCGTAAACTGAACTAAGCCAACTGTTGTTAACTCTTGTTGTTTCCCTAGTTGTACGACATTTATGAGGTCCAATCATCTTTCTTATTTGGACCGTATGCTCTCCAGCTATCTCTGACGCTAACATCAAGAAAGGGCATCTTGCATCCTTGCAAGCAACCTTCACTTGGTCTCGATTATTCTTCAAATATTTGAAATCTCTACTTTGCACAATGTGATAGCTACGTAACGCCTTCCTGAACTGCTTCACATCTTGAAAACACATCCCTTCACATATATGGCTATAATCCAGCATCTTGGTCTCGTCAAACCAATTTCATGGGGCTGACATCCTCGTAGGCCTCTTCCTCTTCCTTGTCACAATCGGCACCTCCGCACCATCATCGTCTTCAGAGGACAGATCATCATCATCACCCATATGAATGCCGCATTTTTCATTAATATCACCAATGTCACAATTACCTTGGGTTGGTACAACCAATGCTTCAGTTCTGCTTGCCTCCACATAACTTGGTTGCACAAATATATCTTCGACATCTGTGTCTCCTTCACAATGCTCCATGGGGTCTTCTATTTGTCTCTTCATTTCTTTTATCAGCTCTTGTGTACATAGCTTATCTTCCTCTTAAGTCATATTCAGATACCTCATCATCTTCCTCATTGCACGAATTATCTTCTATTAGACCCTCCTCGTCAATCTCAACTATGCTCTTACCCTTGTCGAGTTCCGTACTGCAGATAAGCTCGACAATCTCAGCTATGCTATCACGGTTTCTCTTCATAACATACAAATTGACAACCTTCACGCTTTGGTACTCCTCTATCATTGCATTCACTTCAACATCGCCCTCCACTGCAACCATGCTACCCAATCCTCTACCATCCTTCTTGGTGTAATATAGGTAATCCGTTGTGGAATACCCAATGCTGCCCGTCATATCAATTAAGTTGAAGTAGCACAGTAAATCTCGGTCTATCTTTCTTTGCACAAAACTTTGCCCGTCCACAGCACCATCACAGATCATGTTAATCGTCCATTCTTCCTCTGCCATCCTACATTATTTTGAGTAGCATTAAGGTACTAATCCTACAAAGCATTAATCTGTAACTACAAACCTACGCAGAATCAAGCATTGATCTGTAACTACAAACCTATGCAGAAATTCTGCAGCAGAATCAAACAAAATCTCCTGAAAATACGGTATTTATGCACACATTTAACTAGTACATTGAGTTAATCTATAACCACCCTGCTCTAAACCCTACAAACCTTAAAACTGTCCAGATTTCATAACCAACCTGCCTAATCACACTGAAGCTACAATGCGTGAGCAATATCGATACCATCCTGCGCGTGAGAGGAGTACGGTGAGCCACCTGGGAGGAGGATGATGATGATCTGCTGGAGGAGGTCTTCGTCAGCCAGGCGGAGGACGGCGAGGACGCTGCCAGGAGGAGGACGAAGAGACGGCGAGGACGCTTCCGGCGAGGAGAACCGGCGGGAGGCGGAGGGCGCGGGCGGAGGGCGCGGGAGGCGGAGGGCGACGAGGCGCCCTGCGAGGAGGACGGTGACGGCCACCGGAGGACGCCGGCGAGCTCTGGCGGGAGGCGGAGGGCGCGGGGGCGCGGGAGGCGGAGGGCGCGCGCCCCTGATCGGCGGCGGCGACACGAGCGATGAAGGCCTTCTCCCGCGCGTTGCCCTATGAAATTCGTTTATGACATGTGGGCCTAGGTCTGCCCATGGGTCATCCAATCTCTAAACCTGGTGTTTTGTGTTAAATAGGCTCAACACATGGTGTTAAGTGAGTCTAAACCCTTAAACCTGGTGTTTTATGTTAGTTTATCACCAAAACCTGGTGCTTTGTGAAATTTACTCTAAAATTAATGTCTTAGGGGGTTCAAAGTTTGAAAATCGAATATCAACAAATTTAAAATTAGGAAATAAATTTAAGAGAGTTTAAAAGATATTGAAATTTTCGTCTTAATTCGGGTTGAGAATTTGGAAATAAAAATAAGAGTTTGAAAAACTGTATGGTTCGCAAACATAAATTAAGCAAATTATAGAATACAGAAAAAGGAAAACTAAATTTAGAAAATTAAATTTTGAGAATTAAAAAACGTACGGCGTGCGTGGACCATGCGGCAGCCCCGTGCGTGCAGCAGGAGAGCAGGCGCGCGCAGAACGCATGCGTGCACCATGCGCCAGCGGAGTGCACCAGGAGCAGTACGCACGGCGTGCGTGCATGCACCATGCACCAGCCCCGTCCGTGAGCAGCAGGCACACGAGTGCAGCAGGAGGAAAAAAGCGCGTACAAAAATGGCGGAGCTGGGATTCGATCTCAGGTCTCCTGCTCGAAAGCAGCCCATCTAGCCAACAGACCAAACCGCGCGCCTTGTTGCCTGCTGAGGACGATCGGACGGCTCTCGCTGCGCCGGGCGGAGAGGCCACCCACGTGGCGCGCGGAAGACGCGCGTTTTCGCGCTTGTACTTCTATTGATGTGGGGCGAGGGCAGTGATGTGTAGAAGTGGCGAAGCTTCGTTGGGCAAACCTGTTGGGGGAGAGCCGCGATGTGCGTAAGTGGCAGAGCTACGGTGGGGGTAAACCTAGAAAGGATGTAGACCTTGTTCTTTTTGAAAGGATATAGTTGGCCTAGAGGGGGGCGGAGCAACTTTTAAAATTTTAAGTTCCAGTTTAAACCTTTTAACAATTTGTTAACCAATCTAGCTATCAAGTCCTATACTTACTTAAGCAAGATAGGAAAAACATGGCGGAAGAAAAAGAGAAACAAGACAAGTGCTGAAATTAAATTGATAAAATTAAATGCAAGAAGAGAGGGACACAACGATTTTTGACCGAGGTTCGGAGTCTTCCTCCTACTCCCCGTTGAGGCAAGCCCTTCACCAAGTACCGGCTCCATCTCAAGCCCGCAGCCTATTTCCACTCAAGATTGCTTTTCACCACTCCGGTAGGCAAGCATCTAGCCATCACAAGTCATCTTGAAGGCTCCCATAACCGCCATGGTAAGCTCTTCAAGAGCACCACCACCAAGCCGTCTAGGATTGGTAATTCAAGGGTAATAATCTTTAAATCATCACTCAATTATATAACACACACTCAATCATATTTGGATACATTTGGAGCAATGTAATTTTGGGCCTTTTAGTGGAGATGTGTTTCAGTTGAAGAACAAGGCTAATAGGTGTGAGAATAATATTCTAAGCCCAAAGCTCAGTTTGGAATGAAGGTTATGCGTCCGTTTATATGCTAAGATATAGATAATAGTCGTTTGAGTGTAATCATAGCCGTTAATAAGAAGACAAAGCACTGTCAAAATTGCTTTAGCAACGGACGGATTTCAACGGTAGAGCTTTTGAAACAGAAGAAAACAAGTTTGCGGCGGACAAACTTTCAGTGAAAAACCTTCACGCGACGGACTATCCAGAATGAACTGAGATTTGTCTGCGTGCTATGCCAAGGAGGTTTATATTGTGGCGGACTGTCCTGCATACACATGGTTTTGTCTGCACGACAACCTAAAGATAACTAGTTCGCGACAGACCGTCCTGCGTGAACTGAAATCTTTCTGGAGGAGCACCGAACTAAAGAGAACTATCATGGCAAGGCTTATCCGGCGAGAAGTTGGATCTTTATTGCAGAAACACCAAACAAAAAGAGGGTGGTTGATGACTTGTCCAGCGTTAACTGGAATCTTTCTGGAAAGGAAATATGGCTAAGTTTTTAGGATTAGGTTGCTCCAAGTTATTTTCGCAAGATTGAGAGAAATATTACCGAAATGAGTAACAATGTGAAACTCCCCCTTAATAGTACGGCAAAAAACAAAAATATATAGCTACAAGTTTGATACATCTCCCAAGCTTAAACTAGCAAAAATTTCCTTAATCTTATCTTTGAGCTTAATGCCGCACCACTAAGGTGAATACTCATAAAATGAGCCTAATTGCCTAATTGCTCTGAAGTGAGTTCAGTTAAGATTCTTGAGGTCATCATCACCAAAACCCTTCAATAATTCAATCAATAAAAATTGGGGGGCCTAGATGCTACACTTTTCCGTTGAAATCAGCTAAAAAATATAATATAAAAAGAAAAAGTCTACTTGCCCCCCTAAAGTATTGAGTCAGGCGCACATAACCCCTGACTTCGCTTCAATGCTCCACATAGATGGTTTTGTCACTTAAGAAGTCCACGTGGTATTTTATCTTTAATCTATTTTTAGCATGGGCCCACCATCATCTTCTTCCTCCACCATCCTCCTCATCTCTCTCTTCCTCTCCCCTTTCTCCTCTCTCCTCTCTCCTCTCTCCGCCCCTCTTCCCAGCCGCCGCCGCCTCCCTGCTCCACCTGCCGCAACCTCCTCCCCGCGCCGCCCCTCACCGTCCTCTCTCTCTCTCTCTCTCTCTCACTTATATCTGCAGATCAAAAGCAACCCCCAAATCACCAGAAGCAATCCCCAAATCACCAGCCCAAAACCCTAATTGGCCAACTGCCGGATTGCGACGCCGCCCTGCCATCGTCCCGTGTCACCAGGGCGTCATGCCGCCCTGCGTGCGCCATCCAGGCTACTGCCACCTGGTAGTCGCGCAGCGCAACTCCACACCGCCGACAGAGGAGGGTGACACAGGGTGGGAGGAAGAGGAGAGAGGTGATGGGGAAGTAGAAGCAGGGAGGGGAGAGAGAGCGGTGAGGACAGAGGTAGGGCTGTAACTTTAGCTCAAAGCTCGCGAGCTACTTGGGCTTAGCTCGGTAATAGCTCGGCTCGGGCTTGGCTCGTTTGTAAATGAGCACGAGCTGAGCCCCATTTTCAGCTCGTGGCCATTAGCGAGCCGAGACGGGCTCGGCTCGTTTTGGCTCGTTTACATGCCAATGCTATTTACTCCATCTCTTAGGCCCTGTTTGTTTGAGCTTCTAGCAAGCTTTTAGCCTCGGAAGTCAGAAATTCAAACAAACAACCAGCTTTTGAAACCCACTTCGAAGAAGTCAAAAGCCACCAAAAGCCCAATTTGTACTGTGATATGAGTTTTTTTCCAGAAGTTAGTTTTTTGTGGCTTTTCCCAGAAGCAGCTTTTAGAGAAGCTGTAGCTCAAACAAACAGGGCCTTAACCATTAGAAAATGATATATCCTATTACCAAAAGACCCATAAAATAGACCAAAACTCACATATGCATGCACAAATCATTTTTGATACTCATAAGTACAATGCTAAATTATATTTTGTAATGGTTAAATCCTTAAAAGGTTGGGAGACCAATGTTTTCCCTGACTCGCGAGTGCTCGCGAGCTTCCAACGAGCCAAGCCGAGCCTAGTTTCCAGTTCCAGCTCGAACACCCGGAGGCTGGCTCGCTCAAACTCGGCTCGTTTCCACCCCTAGACAGAGGTAGAAGAAGGGGTAGTATCGGCTAACACATGGGTCCTGCTATTTTATTGACATTTTTGTATTTTGAGTACACGTCATGAGCCATGTGGGCAAAATCAACCCATGTGTCCAATTCATGTGGCAAAACCACCCTAAGAAACCACGGTGGGAGTTATGTGTTCCGGTTTTAAAAATGCAGGGGCTAGAATACCTGGTTTTCGAAGTCAGAGGGTTATGTGCGCCCGACTCAATACTTCAGGGGGCAAGTAGACTTTTCCTTACAAAAACGTTGTGACCCCTCAACAAAGGTCTTGGAGAGTACCCAAAAAAAATAAAGAATCGTTTTAGGAACTCTGTGAAGAACCACTTAAAATCTCACATAAATTATTATAAAGCGCTACATCGTTTGGTTTGTACAAAAAATAATAAATTTTCAATGGTAGCTTTTAGTTTCAATCGAAGAGGTGACAACGCCTAAATGGACGGTGTCGACGGTTGGGATATCGATCACAAGTCAACTAAGGTTCTTGAGAAGGGGAGATAGAAGACACTGCCGAGCAGGGCGAACAACAATCAACGAGCAATAGGGAGACACAGTGTTTTTATCCTGGTTCAGACCTCTCCGGGGAGATAACAGCCCTACGTCCAGCGCTTCTTTATATGAAAAAGGATTACAAGAGAGAACCCGGCGAGACGAGCAAGTCTCGACGAGATTATGGGTGTACAAGAAGTAGTATTCTCTAGATCTTGGCTTCAGGTCGTCCGATGATCTTGGACGTTTGCCCTCTACACGCCGTAGGGGCCTTGTTTATATAATGCTGAACAATGGACCTACCGAGGGATAATCGGGCCGGGCTGACCACGAGGACGTAACGAACTCGTATACATGCCAAATACATCCCGAGGTAGATAAGGTATACTCCAATTCTTGGGGATCACGACGTCTGCTCCGATCCGGGAAACCACGTTCGGGTCTTCACATAGCCGTGCAGAACTCTTGTTCGAGTAGGACTCAAACAGGAATTCTAGGCCGTTACACACCGTACCGCCCAAAAAGCTGTTCGGCAGGATGCACACAGGCCTAATAGAACCTTCCAGGGAGCTAGGCCCTAGAAGGCTGTTCGATTGGGCCGTCAGGGAGTGGGCCATGGCAATGGACCGTGATTTTATCCCCGACAGCTAGTCTCCGAGACTAAAGTGGAAGGACTCACTAGAGTGGGGTCTTCCTCTTGAGACTCCAAGTCACAAAGAGGGTAATTTTGCTGCTACAAAGACGTGCAACAAGTGACTGAACAGGTTATGGTTCAACCGAATAAGACTTGTTCGAGACCGAACATACCCGCCCAGTGTCGAGCAACTCTGTTACGTCGAACAGGGAACCACATCTGTCCGAGCAGAGCACCCAGCCCTTTAAGTGAGATGAATCATCTCCTTGAGGCTGAATGTCATCAAGGAGGGATTGGATTCATGGTAGTGAAGAGTGTACCACCGCATCCGGTAAGATCAGATCTTACGGGAGAATAAACATAGCAAGTCGCGAGATGGACTCGTGTTGCTGCATCTAAGTATGAAGATACCCAGGAAAGCATGAACAGAAAATAGAGGAACCACCTCTCGGGCTAGAGCTTGCCCGAGAAAATAGAGATTACGCTCTCGAGCGAATGTCGTGCTCAGGAGCGAAGGTGACGTGCCCCCAGACGTAGATCGTGTGCTAGGAGCAGACAATGCATATGAGGGGGAAGGTGACCTAGTCCTCTAGCGTAGAGCTCGTCAAAGGAACCAGGTAAAGAGATCCAGTCCCCGAGCACCGAGCTCGTTAAAGGGACCAGAAAGTGCGACCAGGTGAAGACGTACCCGGTAGGAGACCATCCAGTCCCCGAGCACGGAGCTCGTCGCGAGGACCAGACGCGCGCCCCGGGCGAAGAGCTGCCCGGTGCGAGGTGAATCATAACCCGATGCAGTCAGAGCCGCAAGAGAACGTGTGAAATCAACGCTTTACCCATGACGTATTCCTTGCGACAGTGTAAGCGTTGTCTTGGCAAGTGCAGAACCGACGCTTGGAGTGCCCGTTGCGATGAGAATCGGCTTACGATGGGCATGCCCGTTGCGATGAGAATCGGCTTACGATGGGCAGGACTCCGTTGGTGGCGCACTACCTTGACTTAGCCGAACTGTGAAGGTCAGTGCCGGGCAAAGGCAAGAAATCATACGCGGGTGAAGTGAATCAATCTCCGGGCATGCGCGGAGCGTGCCCGGGAAGAGAGGGATGTAGACATCGGTTTTGGTGGAGAAGCCTGGAACCTCGCCGCGACCATCACCGGAGCCTGACGTTCCCCGTTCCTGTATTTCCTGCAGAAGACAAACAAGAAACGAGCCAGCAAGGGGAAAAAGAGAGCAAGAACAAACTCTAAGAAGAGCAAAGCGAGTTCTGGAAAATACGCTAAAGGCGACCTACCCGCACAAGACATAATTTTTTCCGGATACATCCCCCGATAGCGTTAGTGTCACCTCGGCGAATGCGGAACCGACGCTAGGAGTGCCCGTTGCGATGAGAATCGGCTTACAATGGGCAGGACTTCGTTGGTGGCGCACTACCTTGACTTAGCCGAACTGTGAAGGGCAGTGCCGAGCAAAGGCAAGAAATCATACGCGGGTGAAG
>SPJY01009124.1:64747-138145 GCA_005191435.1 Raddia distichophylla
CCGTGGTACCTAATTCTGTTATGCTGTTAGATGATCTCCTAATTACATGGAGCTTGATCATATCCCCGGAAGCTTCCTTGGATCTCAAGGCGCGCCTATCCGAGTGGTCTTTATCTCTAGTCGGCCGACTTTGGTCGTCCCCCATCTGTTCCCTTCGGCCCACCGTGTGGATACCCGGGGCCCACACAGTCCACAGATGTTCATATCCTTATCATTTTTGACCACCTAGTGCCTAATATAAAAATTGCTTATATTCCTTTGGTGGTAGGATAAATGCTGCAAAATGATATACCAGGATTACCATGATTTTATGTTGATAAAGAATTTCATTTTGAGATATGTTTGCATCTGTGTTATGAAAATAGGGCATTATGGATGATGTCGTGGTTGGGTTGTATTTATGTTCTCCCCTAAAATTACTTCAATTAGTGAGAAACCTTTCGCTGGTTTGTGAGAGTTAAAAACCGATTTTACGAATGGAGCTAAAAGAAACATTGTTCCTCTCCTAATCTAACGGTCTGCTCATCCTATGAATATACGAACTAACCCTTAACGTGCAACCTCGAGTCCAGTTATGTGATGGGCCTAGTTCATTAACCTTATACCCTGGTGATGGCTTACGGGCGGTCATTGTTGGAGTTGCGGTCTAATGGCTTTGTGTTTGAACACCTTAGCATGAAACTTCTACAAAGTTAAAACTATCATCATAGTCGTGCTCGTGGTTATGAGCACGCGAAGGGAGTCTTCATATGGTAGACTCTTCTTTCCTAAAAGCCTGGTTTTTAAAAAATGATTTGATAAAGGAGTTAAAAAATGGTCGGAGTGACAAAAGGAAGTTTTATTGTGACTGGTCGGTCTGAGATGTGGTGCCAGAGTTGGTGCGGTTGCATGTTGGATTGGGGAGCGGCCTACCAACAAATGCACGCACCCAAGAGAAACCTCGTCATCAATTGGACGTTGGATTGGGTTTGGCCTACCAGTGGTCTTATGAGTAAGCTGTGGCTTTACTATCATGAAAAGATGCCAACTTATGGAGATTTTGAGTAACCCCAAGATAAAGAGTTGATGTTCTATAGAACTTGATTTTCAAGAACTAGACAAGGTTTCGAACTACATTTATGCAAGAAACTCAAGCCTTTCTTTGTACTAATTAAACCTCATTTGTATTATTTTTTGACTTGCAGAGCATAATCATACTCACTGTTGTTTTCTTCTCTCCCCTTTTCAAAATTTTAGCCAATGAGCAGCCCGATTATGATTCCTAGTTCGACGACGTCGACAAGGACTACAACGCAGAAGAGTAGTAGAGGACTACTTAGAGAACTAGGAAGGCCGACGATCCCCTTGCTTGTGGAATAAAGTAGTGGTAGTAGTAGTACCTTGTAGTAGGTCATGTATTGTATCCAGTTGCACTCTCTATCTCGGTTTACATGCTGATTGTTGTGTATTGTATTGGGACTAAGTCCCCGTGTTGCAATAATTTATTGACGATATCAATGTATCGCTCCGTTAGACTATGTGTACTAGTTATGGTCCGTGAAACTAGTATAAAATACACAAAGGGGTTCGGTCTCAGACCGGGTTCCGACAATTAAGATGAAGGGATGGTGGATAGGAGAGAGGGGCATGTCCTATGTGGCACGTAAATAAACAGTTAGGAAACTTGCATTGGAACCATCCTTACCAGCATGACTGCTTTTGTGAGAGACTAAACAACATACCATATTTCGCTTGAGATCTTCTTGATTCGCAATTTTGTTTGGTTTCGTTTTAGATGGAAAAGTTGTTGGCGTTTAAAAAAGGCAAAGAAGGGATAAAATTATTTTAATTTTTTTTAAGATCTTTAAATAAAGCCCTGCGGAACCTAAAAAAATATTACAAATGTTACACTAAATGATCGTAAAAATAAAAAAAGTTAAACCAAACCAAAACCAATATGGGGAAATGCTAAAATGTCATTTTGGAACAAAATTCATTGTCTCAATATCATTTTTTAAAAAATAAACAAACGAGTGTTATTTTGTTCATGTACATCCAATTCGGTGTTATATACAGTTATACACATTGAGCCATTCCCAATCTTTCTCACCCCTGTCCTCACGGGCCTTTCCTTGTTTGTTCCTGCTTAAAGATGAGTTGAGTTATATTGTAGCAAATTTGTAACCCATTCAAAATACGTTTTAAAAAATTCAGAAAATTATAAGAAAATTATTTTACGAATATAAGAATAACTATTTAAAACCCCATAAAAATGACTACGAAATATTACACCATTTGGCATATACAAAAATAACAGCTTTTTATTTATTTTAATTTAGGCTATGTTCTTTTCAGCTGATCTTAATGGCCGAACAGCTGAACGGCTGAAATGACTGAATTTCAAGCGATTCTCAAAGTAGTCTTGAGATTTGGATCCATTTCGTTTGATTTGTTTTTTAAAGCGTTAGGACCCACCTTCAAAATAGCAAAAAAACGGATTTAAAAAACTAAAACATATGTCTTTTTAAAACATAGATAAGTCGTTAAGCTGTTAAGCCGTTAAGCCGAAAATAACTTCTTAACATGAAACAAACGAGGCTGGACGTGACCTCTCCGTAGTCACTGCACTCCCCCGTCTTGCAATTGCCAGGCAGCAGCCGACGATACGCTTCCGTCCTTCCATTCCCTCCCAAAACCTCCTGCCCACTAGGAAAACCCCCCCTTCTCCTAAGGGCCGCCAACTAGGAGCTCGCAATGGCCAAGACCAGGCCGGCGGCGAGGGGAGTGTGGGTGCCGGTGGGGAAGATGCAGGGTGGAGGTGCCTAGGGCTCGAGTCCTTTGGATCTGAGGGGTTGTCTTTCGCGTCCTGCTCGCTGGTGTGGCGGCGGTGACGGCGATTTAGGGTTGGGGAGCCGGTGATTGCTGGGGTTCTGCTGCTCTTGGGTTTTGCGGCCTACCTAGCTGCGGTGGCTTGCTCAGAGGGTGGTGAAGCTTGCGGAGTCGGCCGTGGCTCAGGAGGTGGGTGCTACATTGAGGGCGTGCTCCCTCGGTGAAGCGACGAAGGAACAGGTAAACAAAGGGGCTGGTCATGAGCAGCAAGAAGTCTCCTCCCCGTTGTGTTTCCCCTTCACAAGGTCTGGTTCGGGGTGATAAAGGTGCGAGCTCTGCCTCGCTGCCCACCCTTGGCCTACCGAGTGGAGGAACCAAGACGGGGACGGGAGTTGTGGCGGATTGGAATGCAAAAGGAAAGCGCGGCAAGCCGGGGACATCCTCGGGGTTGCAGGATGGAGTTTCTCCTGGGGCTAGGGAAGAAAGTGTGGTTGGGAAAGAACAGGGCGAAGCTGAAGAAGTGAGATCGTTGCTAGGAAGGATGAAGCTTACAGCAAGGGAAGCAAAAACCTGGGTGCTGGAGGCATCGCAGGAAGAAGAGAGGGAGCAGACTATCCACGCCCTGGTAGGTAAGGTCCTGACCTCGAGCCCCTTGGGAGCTCACTCAATTCTTGGGGCGATGAGACCTGCTTGGGGTAATCCGAGAGGGCTGGATTTAAGAATGGTGGGGGACAATTTGTTTGCTATCCACGCCCTGGTAGGTAAGGTCCTGACCTCGAGCCCCTTGGGAGCTCACTCAATTCTTGGGGCGATGAGACCTGCTTGGGGTAATCCGAGAGGGCTGGATTTAAGAATGGTGGGGGACAATTTGTTTGTTGCTGAATTTGATCTTGAGTCAGATAAGATTCGGGCTTTGAATGGGTCACCTTGGTCCATGGGAAGATTTGCAGTTGGCAAGCAGGCTATTTTACTGCAGGAATATAACCAGAGTCTTCTGCCCACGGAGATTACTTTTGACTCCTTGTCTATCTGGATTCAAATCAAGAACTTGCCGATCGGCTTAAGGAGTGGAAGCTGGGGAAGGAAGATTGCAGCTCTTGTTGGGGAGGTGGAGAAGATACAGGAAAATGATAAAGGTAAACTGATAGGCAAGGACCTAAGAGCTCGAGTGAAGATCCAAATCAAGGAGCCGCTCCTAAGGGGGCTGAGTCTTGTGTGCCCAGGGAGAAAGAAGGAGGATTGGTTTAAAGTAGTCTACGAGAAAGTGCCTTACTACTGTTTCAATTGTGGGGTGATTGGTCACTGTGAGCTTGATTGTCCAGAACCTTTAAACAGGAATGAAAACGGGTTTCTCTATGATGAATCGCTTAGGGCGGTGGAAGAAAGGAGGAATCTTGTGCAAGGTGACTGGCCGGGAAGAGGGGAAAGCAGCTCGAGAAGGTCCAATAGCTCAAGTAAGTGCTCGGACCCAGGAGTGAGAGACAAGGGGGAGGGTGGAGAAGGTGGGCAAGGGTCGAATCAGGGGGAACAGACCGCTGAATGTGAGGAGGTCACTTCTCCTGCAAAGGCAAGTGGAAAGGCAAAACAGTTGCAGAAGGCAGGTTTGAAAGGTAAGGAATTATTTCCAGAGAAGGGTGGAGTGGATCCCACTGGCTCAAGGAAAAGAAAACCAGCGGATGAGAGCGAAGTTGCAAGTGCTGGAATCTCAAAACAACTCTTGCTAACCTTTGATGAGGGGAATTTTTCCAACCAGGAAGAGGACCATGATAGCATGTGCGAGGATGGGCAAGGGGAACCAAAGGGGGAGTTGAAAGGGAGTTTTCAGAAAGCCAAGAAGTTGAACGCGGGGCTGCCTGGACAGCCTCGCGCACAAAGATGAGGATAATAGCTTGGAACTGCCGGGGGCTTGGGAACCGGCCGGCGGTTCAGGGGCTTCTGGACCTTCAGAAGCAGGAAGATCCCGATGTACTCTTTTTGTGCGAAACCAAAAAATCAGCAAATGATATGGAGTTTTTCAGGTGGCGGTTGCATATGCCAGGCATGCTGGCTAGAGACAGCAGAGGTAAGAGTGGTGGTCTGGCTATGTTTTGGAAAAGGGATGTTGACATAGAGCTTCTAAGCTGGTCGAACTCGCATATTGATGTGGAGATTCACAATCGGAATGGGCAGGATTGGAGACTCACGGGGGTTTATGGAGAACCGGACCCGAACAAGAGAGAAATAACAGCAAAGCGTATGAGAGTGTTAAGGAACCACTCGGAGCTTCCGTGGCTTTGCATGGGAGACTTCAATGAAATCTTGTTCCAATGGGAAAAGGAAGGAGGACAGCCTAAGGCCCACTCTCACATGGATAGATTCCGAGAAGCGCTCAAACATTGTGAGTTGTCTGAGGTTCCTTTCAGGGGGGATCTTTTCACCTGGTCCAATAATAGCATCTGGGCTCACAAGCACATCAGGGAGAGATTAGATAGAGCTGTGGCCACTCCAAGCTGGTTTGCGATGTTTCAGAAGGCTGAGGTTAAGCATTGTGATTTCAGACACTCTAACCATCGCCCTTTATCCTTGTACAGTGATGGGGTTCTGAAGTGGTGCAGGAAGAAGAGAGTCAGGCGGCGTTTTAAGTTTGAAGCTATGTGGGTTGGAGAGGAAGGTTGTGAGCAGAAAATTGAAGAGGCCTGGAATGCCACTAATGATGATACAGATGTGAATTGTAGAATCAGGAGAGTGGCAAGAGCCTTGCAGAAGTGGGATAGGCTGAATAAGGGTGATGACATAAAGCAAATCAATACGCTGAAGGAAGATTTGGAGAAGGTTAGATCAAATAAGATATCCCAGGAGAATCTGAATAGGCTCCAAGTGCTGAAACATAAGCTGGAAAAGTTAGAGACAAAAAGAGACACTTACTGGAGGCAAAGAAGTCATGCATCTTGGGTGCAGCAAGGGGATAGAAACACTAAATATTTCCATGCGGTAGCGTCTGAAAGGAGGAAGTCCAATATGCTCATAAAACTTAAGAACGAGCATGATGTGTGGGTCGAAGGGGAGGAGAATATTGCCAAGCTGGTTTTTAAAACCTATAAGGAGCTCTTTACTAAAGGGAATTTGGGAACAGGGAACATTTCCGTGGGGCAAGTGCAACCCAAGGTAACTGAAGCTATGAATGATATGCTTTTGGATGAATTCACTAAGGAAGAGATTAAGGATGCTCTTTTTAAGATGGGCGATCTGAAGGCTCCTGGCCCAGATGGAATGCCAGCCTTTTTCTACAAAAAGTATTGGCATGTTGTTGGGGAGAGAGTAAGTCAAGAAGTTCTGAAAGTGCTGAATGGCGATCCAATTCCAGATAAGTGGAATGATACAGATATTGTGTTGATTCCGAAGGTTCCAAACCCGGAAAAAATAAAGGACCTTAGACCTATTAGCCTCTGTAATGTGGCTTACAAGATTGTGGCAAAAGTACTTGCAAATAGGCTGAAAATTGTTCTCCCAAATATCATATCGCCTAATCAAAGTGCTTTTGTCCCGGGGAGGTCTATCACTGATAATGTTCTCCTGGCAGCAGAAACAATACATTTCTTGGGAAAAAAGAAGAAGGAGAGGCAGGGTTGTGCGGCAGTAAAAGTGGATATGTCAAAAGCGTATGACCGTGTTGAATGGGTCTTTTTGGAAAAAAAATGATGCAAAATCTGGGCTTCAGAACCAGCTGGATCAATCTCATTATGAAATGTGTCTCCACTGTGAGGTATAAAGTTAAAGTCAATTCCATGTTTACTGATATGATCATTCCTAGCAGAGGACTTAGGCAGGGGGATCCCCTCTCCCCCTACCTTTTTGTAATCTGTGCTGAGGCTCTTTCCATAGCAATTAATGCTGCCCAGGAGCAAGGAAGGATAAAGGGCATCAAGCTGGGGAGGGATTCTCCCCCTCTCACGCATCTTCTCTTTGCTGATGACTCTCTATTTATGATGCAAGTAAACACAAGTGAAGCAAGCGCCATGAGAGAGATTCTTTTACAATATGAGGCAAACTCTGGACAGACAATCAACAGGGATAAATCAGCCATCCTTTTTAGCACAAATGTAGTTCAAGGGCAGAAGGAAATCTTCATGGGGAGGGTAGGTATTCAGACTGAAGCTTTCAATGAGAAGTATCTGGGTTTACCAACCATGCTTGGCACGTCCAAACAACAAGCTTTTCAGTATTTAAAGGATAGAATTTGGGGAAAAGTCCAAGGTTGGAAAGAAAAGATGCTTTCAAAAGCAGGAAAAGAAACCTTGATCAAGGCGGTGGCACAGGCGATGCCTAGCTATGCTATGTCCTGTTTCTATCTTACAAAAACCCTTTGTGACAGCTTTACAACCCAAAGCCTGAGATTTTGGTGGGGCCAACAGGACAATGAGAACAAAATCCATTGGGTGGGGAAGAGTAAGATGCTTTTGACAAAGGCTGGTGGAGGAATGGGGTTTAGGGATTTGCATGCTTTCAATTTGGCCATGTTGGCAAAGCAAGGATGGAGGTTGCTTCAAAATCCTGAATCCTTATGTGCAACTATCCTGAAGAGCCTTTATTTTCCTGATTCCAGTGTTATTCACGCAAAAAACAAGAAAGGCATGTCCTATAGCTGGAGTAGCATCTTGAAGGGAATTCAGCTTCTCAAAAGAGGTATCATCTGGAGAGTTGGAGATGGTACCTCCATCAATATCTGGGATGACCCTCGGATCCCAAGAGAGGGTAATTTATTGATCAACTCAGCTCGCAGGGGATGCATCATCAACAAAGTGAGTGACTTAATTGATCATGACCGGGGCTGCTGGGATAATGATTTAGTAGACAGCATCTTTGACCAGGAGGAAGCCCAGATCATCAAATGCTTGCCTATTCAAGGACAGAATGAGGATTTTCTTGCGTGGCAACCAGATCCAAAAGGGATCTTTAGTGTCAGGTCCGCCTACCATCTCTTTGTTAATAATCACATTCAAGAGCAGGGGATGGTGGGATCTTCCTCCAGTAAAGTTGATGGTGGAATTTGGTCCAGGTTGTGGAAATTACATCTCACTCCAAAGATAAAACATTTCCTGTGGAGACTAGCACACAATTCCCTTCCTTTACTTCTGAATTTGAACCGTAGGGGTATGGAGGTGGATACTCGCTGCCCTATGTGTCAAAGACTGGATGAGGATGGGGGCCATCTCTTTTTGAAATGCAAAGAAGTTAAAAGAATCTGGAGGGAGGTGGGACTGGAATCTGTCAGATTGAAGCTTCTGTCTTGTATCTCATCAATCCATGTTTTGGAAGAGATTCTGAAGTTGGACTTCAAGTCACAAATGACTACCTGTGTTTTGCTGTGGGTGTGGTGGTTTGTTAGAAACCGCAAGTCCCAAGGTAATGTGAGCATGTCTTTTGGTCAGGTAGTGCATACCATTGCTGAGAAGTGTGCAGATTGTGAAAGCCTTAGAAGTGAGGATCACGACAACAAGATTATGTCGCCAGATTTGAGATGGAAACCCCCCAATGAAGGCTGGATCAAGATTAACACAGATGCAACTTTCATGGTTGAAGATCACTCGGGTGGTTGGGGTGCTGTGGGTAGAGATGAGCATGGTCAACCGTTGTTCATGGCTGCTGGTCGATTGGAACATGTCTGGAATATCTCCCAAGCCGAAGCTACGGCTTGCCTGTTGGGTCTCCAAGTGGCTCAGGAGGTGGGCTTAAACAGAGTGGTGCTCGAAACCGACGCGAAGAATCTAGCCCTAGCGATTGCCTCTAAGGATGAGTACAGAGGGCATGATGCTGTGATTGTTGCAGAGATAAGGAGCAGAATGATTTTGAGTTTTGGGCAAGTTCAGGTGACGTTCTGCCCTCGCAAGTGCAACTCTATGGCTGACAAGTTGGCAAGATTGGGGTTTGCGTCTCACCAGGCGCATCCAACTGTGTGGTTGGATGATTTTCTCATCTCTGATCACGATCTGGCGGCCGATCAGAACGGCTGCATCTGAGTGAAGTGAAACTTCACTCCCTCAAAAAAAAAAAAAAAAAACTTGCCAGACGATGGGACCAAGTCGTCCAGATCATCGCACTCGTCGAACTCGAGGTCCAGGACCTCGTCGCTGCTCGGAATCTCAAGCATATCCGAGGGAACGGAGTGCTGAGGGCTAATCGTGTTCCCCACGGTGGGCGCCAGCTGTCGGTGTCTGGGAATCGCGCTTCTGAAGAGCAGCGGGTCCACGGACCGGTAGACGAATTTGTAGTTGGAGTGAGGCCCAACGACAACCCTTCTCAGCAGCTCGAATGGCGGCCGAGTCTGTGGGGGCTCAGATCGCGTAGTCTTCCCGAACTAAGCCTGGTGCGACTGGGCGATCTGGGTACAGGTCCTTCGTACGGCGAAAGGTGAGAGGAAGAGAGGGGAGGAGGAAGAAGAGAAAGAATACAAACCATGAAGACACAAGTGATTTACCCTGATTCGAGCCCCTACTGCCGGGTAATAGCTCTACTCCAGCCTCGTTGATTATATGGTGAAAAACAGTACAAGGGTGTCGAGACCGGGCTTGAAGGCACCGATCCCAAGCTTACAGAGGTATCTAAGGACTACAGCTACTGCTAAGGAAGCTTCGGATGCTCGGGTGATTGAGCAGTGGAATCTAGGTCTCCTTGCCTCTTCGCTTGCCTTTCCTTTTATAGGCGGCGCGGGTCGCCCGGGGCTGATGCGACGGGCCCCGTGCCGGTCTTTGCTTTAGTGGCGACATTCTTGTCTCATTCCGGGGCTCTGTCTGGTCTCGTGCCTGCAGGGAGAAGCTGGTCAGGTTAGTACTGGACACGTGTTTGTCTTGGAACGCCAATACGGGGAGAAACCTTCTTTAGGGAGAAAGCGCTTTCCCTTTATCCCCAGTATAACATTGACTGGACCGGGACAGCTTCGCGCCGCCCGTTGGGGGCGTCGCGTAGCGTAACAACCGTTCGCTGCCTGCCAAGGAGGGCAAACGACAAACCAGGCTGCCCGCGTGCTCTTCCCCGGACTGCGGGTTCCCGGGGATGCACAGTTCTTTCCGGTCAAGGTCGGAGAAAGTATGGTGGGACGCGGCAGTTGTCGCCACCAGCCCACGGACAGACGGACTATCTGCGGGATCATCCCTCGGGTTAAGGCTAGCCCGGGAGGTACGCGACGCCTGCTAAGGCGTGGCTTTGACCTGGTCAAGCCCGGGGAAGACCCTAGCGGGCTAAACGCTTTCTTTAGTACGGCCAGGGGCGGCCTTTTGGACCTTCTGTTTACACGGTGGGCCGGTACTGAATCAGCCCAAGGCTTACCTCAAGATGGTCGCTTATCAATCATCAACAGGTTCGGTCTCAGACCGGGTTCCGACAATTAAGATGAAGGGATGGTGGAGAGGAGAGAGGGGCATGTCCTTTGTGGCACATAAAGAAACAGTTAAGAAACTTATATTGGAACCATCCTTACCAGCATGACTACCTTTGCGAGAGACTAAACAACATACCATATTTCGCTCGAGGCCTTCTTGATTCGCAATTTTGTTTGGTTTCGTTTCAGATGGAAAAGTTGTTGGCATTTAAAAAAGGCAAAGAAGGGGTAATTTTTTATTTTTTTTGGAGATCTTTAAATAAAAGCGGAACCTAAAAAAGATATTACAAATGTTACACTAAATGATCGTAAAAAAAAAAGTTAAACCAAACCAAAACCAATCAGGAGAAAATGCTAAAATGTCATTTTGAAACAAAATTCACTGTCTCAATATCATTTATTCAAAAATAAACAAATGAGTGTTATTTTGTTCATGTACATCCAATTCTATATATACATTGAGCCATTGCCAATCTTTCTCACACTTGTCCTCACACGCCTTTTCTTGTTTGTTCCAGCTTAAAGCTGAGTTGAGTTTTACCGTAGCAAATTTGTGACCCATTCCCCGATCCTCGGTGGGGAATTACTCTATTAGGGGATGGGTATAGGGAGAAGTTAACCTCCGCGGGGATGTAAATAGAAAAAACTATTCCCCGTCTGGGATGGTAGGAACGGGGATGGGAAAATTTTTCCTCGCGAGGACCCGATTGGGGACCCGAAATTAGTTTAATATGTTTGAACTGTTAGGTCGTAAACATGTCATCTAGCCCATTATATCCATATTTTCGTATATGCATCAATCAAATCAAATATTTCCATTATGCCCCTGTTGCCACCCCTAGTAGTCACCGCACTCCCCCGTCTTGCCACTGCCAGGCAGCAAGAGAAGAGGATAAGGAGCTCCTCACGCAAGCCGCGGGGAAAGAGGGAAACCGAATCAAAACCGCGCGCTTAAGCAGCAGCAGCAGCCGCCGCCGCCGCCGCAGCAGCAGCAGCAATGGCGAGCGTCGCCGCCCTCTTCGCCTCCCCCGCCCCCCCCTTCCCCTCCACCTCCTCCTCCTCCTCCGCCTCCTGCTCCTGCCGCTTCCGCCCAGCCGTCGCCTGCGCGCCTCGCCACCCGCGCGCCCACCGCGTGCCCCGCCGCTTCGACGAGGTGCGTGCCTCTGCTTGCTCCCTCTCTCGCCATGGTGCGCCCCCGAACGGCCGGGAAAGTGCGGCGTTGAAACGCCCGGTTCGTGTGTTCGCAGGTGGAGGGCGTGTCGAAGAAGCGGCGGGGCATCGGCGGCGGCGGCGGCGGCGGCTCGCAGGCATCGTCATCGCGCAGAGATAGGGGGCTGGCGGTTGACTTCAAGGAGACTCAGGTGAGGCGCGCAAAGACTGTGCACGCTGTGCAGCGCGTACTTAAGATGCTGGGGATTCGAAGTAGAATTAGAGCTGAAACTAGAATGGGGATTCCAAAAGCTTTGAGGAGTCAATTTTATTTAATCTTGGGGTTAGTTTCCAATTATCTGTTGATCTGGTCTATTTGTGTTTGATGTCACATGATGGTGTCTCCTTATTGTTCCATCATCTACGTTCTTGTGCATATTAGCTACGATCACCAATCAGCGCACTGGTATATGTCATATGCATGCAATTATGTTTTTTTGGCAAATGACTTCAATATATGGATATATTTGATTCAATGCTGTGATCAAATCCTTCTTCTGACTATGCTGCTGTGTTAGGCTGCTGACTTGGAGGACCTTGAAGAGGACAAATTCCTTAATGCTGTTGTGAAGGTGAGCCTCAGTAACATATGTCCCCACTGTCAATGATGCCCGTTCTTGTTACTGTTCCTTATTTTAGTATCTATTGTTTAGTGAGAGAACATGAAGCGTGTGCTTGCTTGATATGGCTTCCTGTATCATAAATTCATTTTGTTATGATATGCCGAATGAGTGCTTAACCTGCTGAAAGGTCTTGTTATCTTGATTATGTATAATCCATTTTAAATTTAGTCATGTTCTTCTGAGCTTAATAATCTTCTCCTTTTTAGGTCTACTGCACTCACATTGCACCTGATTATGGGCTTCCATGGCAGAAGCAAAGGCAACAGGCAAGCACAGGCAGGCAAGTACTGATCTAAGACATATCTCTCGTTAAGTTCTTCTGTAACCTTTTGCTAATCAGCACTGACTTCCGTTAGTCTGTGCATTTGGTGAACTGGTGGGAAAGGGTGGACAAACTGACTTCAGTTAGTGATTTACTGATATGGTAGCCTTGTGGGGGAGTGATAGTGTCCTCTTTTTGCAGCAGTTTTATTTTAAAAAAATCCTAAATAAATTTGTGAACAAATGTGATGTTAGTTTCATTCTGAAGGACTTCCTGCTAGTTGAAGTCATGAGCAAGCAAGTCTCACCTATGTGCATTGACCTTTGTCCACATCATTTGGATGGGGCCACTTATTAATATGTGCCCACATGTCTTGAATTTAGAGTCTCCTATCTTACATTCATACTGTATATTACTTTTGCAGCGCTTTTATGATTGGTGATGGGAAGTTATTGACGAATGCTCACTGCGTTGAGCATGACACCCAGGTGCATGTTTAATTAAATGTACCTATCGAATTCAGTTCTTTTTGTGCCTTAAGGTGACACATTAAATCGTCAACTTTTTGATATGCCTCTGGATGAATAACATTTTGCATTTGTAACTTGTCCCAAAAGTAGGTTAAAATTGTTTGTATTTTTAATTACCTGGGAGTAATATGCAAACTATGGCATCATAACAACATTATTAAACTGTCTTGTTTTCAATACAGGTTAAAGTAAAGAGAAGGGGGGATGACAAAAAATATATCGCCAAGGTACTTTCCTTGTAATTTTTCTGCCTTTGTAAGATTGTGTGCAAAAAAAAAAAGCACAATATCAGTATACAATAGTCCTGAACTCTCTTTTCTCTTTGTGTGAATACATGTTCTGTTATAGTGTTATGTGCTTGCATAATCTAGAATTCTAGTTTACCTGAACACAATGATGTGTTTAGGAATTCTTATGTAAGACACCTTCTCACCACAGAGTAAATCTTAAGTTCACTTGTCATGATGTTACTTTTACTGTCCACTGCATATCAATTATCAACTTGGCTTGTCAGTTTTTGCTTATTGACTACATTCCATTATATTGGTGAGATCGGATTTTGCACACTAGGAATTTGTTGTAATTGATTAATTGTGACAAAATACATATGTTACTATACCAAATATAGTGGTACTTGTCAATGTCACAAAAAATATTGATAATATCTTTTGAAATAATATTTATTGGGTACTTTTTTTTAATGTTTGTGATCCTTCGAGATAATAATGCTTGGTTGTTTTTTTTCCTCTTTTCCTTTTGTAAAAAATTTGGCCTGCTAGTATGTCAGTTGATAAGTAGTTTACAGGTTTTAGCGAGGGGTATAGAATGTGACCTTGCATTGCTCTCTGTTGAAAACGAAGAGTTCTGGAGAGGAACAGAGCCACTTCACTTTGGTCGTTTGCCATGTCTTCAGGTAACTATCTCTGTATTGTTTTACTTTCTTTTTGTTGGATTGCTACCTGTCATCGTTCTTATGGTTTAATCTCAGGATTCAGTTACTGTTGTGGGATACCCTCTTGGTGGGGACACTATATCTGTAACAAAAGGCGTTGTATCACGCATTGAGGTGCAACCTCTTGACTAATTTTTTTTTACATTGTACTTTTTGAACAAGGAGAAATGTTCGTAATAACTTCGTATAGCATACATTATACGAAGTTATACGACATAAAAAATTGAAAAAATCATTAAAAAATCAGAGGAATTATAAAAAATTTTGGAAAAATCATTAAAAATTCAGAAAAATCATAAAAAAGTCAGAGAAATCATAAAAAACTCAGAAAAATCATAAAAAAAAATCAGAAAAATAATAGAAAAATCATAAAAAACTCAAAATTGTTTTTAGAAAAATCATAAAAAAATTCAGAGAAATCATAAAAAACTCAGAAAAATAAAAAAAATTAGAAAATCATAAATAATAATCAAACACGCCTGCTCCCTGTGTTGACGAGCTACATGCATGCACTGATTGCACTTGCTTCGGCGAGATCGATGGATGTTAGCACTCGAAACAGTCGATCCCTACATACGAACTGTACATTCATTTTTGCCCAAGTATCTTCACAGGGCGCGCGTGAGCCTCCGTTTGGTTGGCTTCAACACGTACTGTATACGGCATGCCATGCATGCATTTTTATTATTTTTTTGAGTTTTTTTATGATTTTTCTGAGTTTTTTTAAATGATTTTTATGATTTTTTATGATTTTTTCTGAGTTATTTATGATTTTTATGATTTTTCTGAGTTTTTTATGATTTCGCTGAATTTTTTATGATTTTTCTGAGTTTTTTATGTTTTTATGATTTTTTTTGAATTTTTATGATCTCTCTGAATTTTTTTATGATTTCTCTGATTTTTTTATGATTTTTCTAATTTTTTATATTTTTTAGGTTATTCTTCATTTTTTTTCTGTTTTTAATGCCACGTCAGCGCTACGTCGACACCACGTCATCATCTAACGGTGATATAACGGTTCAGGGCCTGTGGTGCAAACGGTGCCTACTTCGAGGGGACGGCAGAGTAATTTACAACTTTCGGGGCCTAAGTGAAACAAGGTGCCAACTTCTGGGGGCTACAGTGCAATTTACTCTTGATTAATTGTGACAAAATACATATGTTTCTATACCAAATATAGTGGTACTTGTCAATGTCATAAAAAATATTGATAATATCTTTTGAAATAAGATTTATTTTGGTACATTTTTTCAATGTTTGCGATCCTTTGAGATAATAATGCTTGGTTGTTTTTTTCCCCCTCTTTTCCTTTTGTAAAAAATTTGGCCTGCTAGTATGTCAGTTGATAAGTAGTTTACAGGTTTTAGCCAGGGGTATAGAATGTGACCTTGCATTGCTCTCTGTTGAAAACGAAGAGTTCTGGAGAGGAACAGAGCCACTTCACTTTGGTCGTTTGCCATGTCTTCAGGTAACTATCTCTGGATTGTTTTACTTTCTTTTTGTTGGATTGCCACCTGTCATCGTTCTTATGGTTTTATCTCAGGATTCAGTTACTGTTGTGGGATACCCTCTTGGTGGGGACACTATATCTGTAACAAAAGGCGTTGTATCACGCATTGAGGTGCAACCTCTTGACTAATTTATTTTTTTTTACATTGTACTTTTTGAACAAGGAGAAATGTTATGACATTCCGTGCATGGAATGATTGTATTGCTGTTAGCTAATCTCTTTCTTTTTTTGGGCAATGCATGTCAAAATAAATTAGTCTGTGCTTCCTGTGGCTGTGAGCAGTTAAGAGCACAGTTTTTTCAGAATGCTAATGCACTAATTTTTCTGACTGCCAAAAAACTACCTTTGTCTTCTTCTAACGTTAACTCGGTCCGAAAATAGTTATCACCAGTTTAGTTAAAGTATTAACCGGACTACTAGCTAAAGTAATGCCATTCCGTTTTGTGTCACGCTTGTTTATGAAAATGACAGTTAATTTAATATTGTTTAAGAAACATATATCAATACAGTTGAACTTACACTATTTTCCTTTGGAATAGCCCAGGTCACTGCATATGCACATGGGACATCAGATCTTCTTGGCATTCAAATTGATGCAGCAATAAATCCTGGTATCCTTTCAGTTTGAATTTGTTTCTTCTTTTGAGATGCAACTTTCCTCCCTATTTTTTTAAAAAATTCGATGATATTTGGAGCATTGATCTATCTTGCTTTGGTGCTGCCTCATCTAGAAGCATGTCTGAAAAATGGCATGATTAGTTGTATATGTTTGCTTTCTTTCAGGAAACAGTATGTTTGCTTTCTTTCAGGAAACAGTGGCGGGCCAGCCTTTAATGAGCAAGGGGAATGCATTGGAGTGGCATTTCAGGTACTTTTTGCTCAGTTATTTACTCATTTTTACTAGCTGATGTGTTGATATGATTGATGTGCATGTTACACATTATAAGTGTCAATATAGATCAGGTAAGTGCCAAGCCAAATCCTGATTCAGCCATTTAAACATACTTAGATTTGAATTCAGTAATGCTCAAGGCTGGTGAGAATGACCACCATGTGTAAACTTGGATCAGATTTTCTTGGATTTTAGATCAGAATCATTTGCATTCTTCATTGCATAAGCCATAGCCACGCTGTTTTTTTCCAGCACTCTTAGAAGGTAATCTTTTTGAACCATTTTATCAATAAAAAATACAACATGCACATCAACTTCTTATTGGGGGCCCTTAATATGCATTCTTGGATGGAAATGCTTAAGAAAGTGTGTAGTCTGGAATACGCCAATCCGGATATATTTGTGAGAAATAGGCAGTTTGTAATATACATGGACTCATGTATCATGCATATTTGGAAGTTGTAGTATTAATCCATTGTATTTGCAAACAACATGGATATCTAATCCAAATCTTGATCTAACATTGATCATAATGTTTATCTGTTTTTTGGCTTGTGGAACCACTTTCCACCTCATCCTAGTGTTCCATCATGCGATCATCCCATGATATTGGTGGGATGACCTTGTGTACCTGTTCCTTATGTCACTGCTAAATGTCACGAACCAGAGTTCACAATAGGGATAAACACCACCAGAAAGATGGCCGAGTGGTGTTGGCTTCTTGAGGGAGGGATTAGATCATAGATTGGGGAGAGAAAGCCATAGGCTAAGGCCTCGTCTTTACAACTTAAATTAAAACTAAAGGCTACTGCTGGAAATTTATCATTTTTGTACAAGCCAAACAATGTAGTACTTTGTGGTATTTTATGTGGCGTTTTAAGTGGTTCTTTCTCATAGTTTCTAAAAAATATTATTTTTATAGTTTTTCGGACTCTCCAAGTCCTCTCTCGAGGGGTCACAACATTTTTAGATTATAATTTTCAGCTAGTTTCAGCTGAAAAGAACAAGACCTAAGAGGAAGAACTAGATTAATTATTCTTTGCTTAATATAATCTGAATACATGATGTCCCCTTTTATAGGGATGATTGGCTTGGATCTTTAGAAAGCTACTCTTAAGGAAAGGAAACTAATGTAATCTAATCCCTAACAAATAGAAAAAAAAAATACTTATCTCGATCTCGTGCTACAGTAACGTGCTACAGTGGCATGGCTTACTGTTCATACCTCCAGAACATTCCTGCTTTGATGGGCTTTGGCCCATGGGTTGGCGTCCATGACATAAACTTATGGGATGAAGTGCTGACGTACCAACTTATTTCATTCCAAAAACAAACAAGAACATGATAAATGAGCTGCTGCTAGGACTAACCCATTCCTCAAAGGCTCCATTAATGTAAACTAGAACCATCTAAAAAGTTGATTGTATTGTACATAATGTTTTAAGTAAAATGCTCCATCTGTTCTAAAATATAAGGCATATTAAGATTTGAAAAAGTCAAACTTCGTAAATTTGGGCTAACAATTAGTCAAGTTATGCACATGTTTAGTATATAAAAGTTATATCAATAGATTTGTTTTTCAATAAATCTTTTAATACGATATTGACTTTTTAGCAATTGATAATATATTGTAAGAAATTACTGGTCAAAGTACACTTTTAAAGACTTCTCTAAATCCTAATATGCCTTATAGTTTGGAACGGAGGGAGTATTTGAGTGATGTTTACATTCATGTTTTTTCTATTCCTATTTCTCATTATGTATTTTGTTTAGGTTTTCAGGTCAGATGAAGCTGAAAATATTGGATATGTTATACCAACTACAGTTGTATCCCATTTCTTGAATGACTATCAGAAAAATGGAAAATACACAGGTAATTTTGAGAAATAAGCAAATTGAAACCAGAAAGTGTTTTTTAGGTCCAGCCAGACATTTCAAGCAGATATTATGTTTAGAGTTAGAAGTAGTATGTTTCTTTTAAAGCCTTTATGCCCTTTAATCTGTTTATAAGCATTTCCTTGTTTTATGCATATATGGTATGCAACTATGCATTATTTACATGACCAAGTACAACTGTGTCATGTGAGATTAGTTTACTGAGGTATTATTGCTACACTGCTGTAGCCTGTTGAGATTGCTGTGCTCACTATGTAAAAACATTATGCAGGATTTCCTTGTCTGGGTGTCCTACTTCAAAAATTGGAAAACCCAGCATTGCGTGAAAGCTTAAAAGTACCATCAAGTGAGGTATGCTGTATATATTCAATGAAGTTTGGCTTAAGAATATTGATGTTTATTAGAGATTTGTGAATGGACTCACATTTTTAGACGGTTAAGGTAGTTTGTTTTTGAGATCTATAACTGAAGGCTGCACTGTGCATCTGACTTCATACTATGTAAATGCTCATGTGCATCCATATTTGCACCAACAAGATGAAGGCAGAAAAGAAAACCCACATTTGGTTTTAATTATCTGACAGTATTAGATACCTTGGTTACCATTATAAATTTCAAAGAAATTGGTCGTCTATATCCAGAATGGTGGCAATAGATAGCTCCTGGTTCTTTTGGTCTCAAGATCATAGAGAGTGAATGTGTCTATTACACCTTTTTATCACTCGTACATCTTGTGTTTTAATTGAGTAGCTTGAGGTTGTTAAAATATGAACTAAATAAGAGAGATTGTTGTCTATCTGGTAATCTTTGGTACTTTTTTGTTGAGCTTGTTTGGAAAATTATTTAGTAAAAATATCTTCTTAAAGTTAAAACTACTATCCTTCAGTCCTTATCATTTATTTAGTATTGTTCTAAGTTTTCATTGTTGTTTTTTTTTCTAAAGCATGCCATTTTGTTTGGTTCTTGAAGGGTGTTCTTGTCCGCCGGGTTGAGCCTACTGCTCCAGCAAGCAATGTTCTGCGAAAGGTAAACTGCACCATTACTATGCAGTTCACGGATTGAGTGCCTTTTATTTTCCCCTGCAACTGAATGATTATGAATTAATGATAAGTCAAAACTGTAATTGCTCATTTGATTCCCTTGTTTAAGTTGATCTGATCATTGTCTCCAGGGAGATGTCATAGCAAGCTTTGATGGCGTTGCAGTGGGCTGTGAAGGAACAGTGCCATTTAGGTCCACAGAGCGTATTGCTTTCCGCTACCTCACAAGTCAAAAGTAAGTACACGGTAGTTCCTGAGTATTTTTATTCTTTGTTTTATTCTTTTGAAGTGCATTTCCTAAGCTTGCCAGCAGATTTTTTAGGTTATGTCGTTATGATTAATTATTACATGGAAATATGTGAATCCAATAATTCATATTTTTAGTGGTTTAAATTGCATAAATCACACTAAGACAATTCTATATTTCCTCAACAATAATGAGTGGATCTCATCTCAACATGTGTTTAGATGTGTTACATATCACATTTGTCTATCATGTAGGTGTGGGTAAATTTTTTGTGTGATCACCCACTAGCATCTATCTGATGTCACCCTGCCAAACTTCTAGTAGTGAGTTCAGTGCTGCAGAATCACATAACAATTAGCAGTCTTTGGTAATCCATGTACTATTTATTTGCCTTCTTTTAGGCATGGTGTCTTTTTAATGCCTCTGAATGGGTATACCAAGGTTACAACTTGATCATTTAAAGGCGTCCTCCTTTTGTCCAACTTATAAACAGCGAATTTAACATTGAAGTGACACCCTTTTTTAACATCTAAAGGCACTTTTGCATTCCTACATGAGAGCACTAAACAATTGATGTTTTCATTAATCAGGTATGCCGGTGATGTTGCCCAACTAGGTATCATTCGGGAGGGCAACTTCATGAAAGTCCAAACTGTTCTGCAGCCAAGAAAACATTTAGTAAGATATTATAATCCTTCATCTTCTCCTAAACACAAATATTGTAATGTAATTATGCAAACTTCACCGATTTGCACAATTTACAAGAATCTTCATCCTCAAATAAGGTGCCATTCCATGTTGAAGGGGGCCAACCTTCTTATCTGCTAGTTGCTGGACTTGTCTTTACGCCCTTAACAGAACCATTTATAGAGTAAGGAATCAATGATGCCCCATTTAAGCTCTCTTGGTATTGGGAAACTTGTAGTTGCTAATTCATAAATTTCTGTTCAATTTCAGGGAGGAGTGTGAAGATACATTGGGGGTAAGATCACCATTCATTCGTTCAACTTGATCATCATGCTTGCATCTTACTTTCCCCCCTGAAGACCAGTAATTTCTTATTGTTGTCAACATTTTTCCTTCATTTACAGTTAAAATTGTTGGCAAAGGCTCGTTACTCTCTGGCAACCTTTGAGGGGGAGCAAATCGTTATTGTGTCACAGGTTTGTTGTAGTTTGTGCTTGGCTAAATTGACTAGTCTCATTCATGCTGTCATGTTGTCCTTAATCGTCAGTGCTGCATAGGTTTTGGCACACGAGGCCAACATCGGGTATGAGCATATGGGCAATCAACAAGTAAACTTCATCTCTTCCGCTTTTAGTTACCTCATGGTTGTGAATTCCTCTCATGTGTTCCAGTAACCAATGGTTTTATCAGGTCATTAAACTAAATGGGACACTGATTAAAAATATCCACCACCTTGCGCATCTTGTGGATGGTAAGTACTAGATACCTAGTTGAATAACCTTCTGGTGCTGTTTATTCATGCTAGCTTTTCATGGTTCAATATATAAACCTGTAGCCTGTAAAGACAAGTTCTTGACGTTCGAGTTCGAAGATGACTTCCTTGTTGTTTTGAACCGGGAAGAAGCAACGGCTTCATCATTGGATATTCTCAAGGAACACGCCATTCCCTCTGTAAGATCGTCTGATCTTTCAGAGCCCTACGTTGTTGCGAACCATGAGTTGCAAAAATCAAGCGAGGATTTTGGCGACAGTCCAGTCACAAACTTTGAAATGGGAGTTGATTGCCTGCTGTGGGCATGAGCAACCAACAATAGCTTCTCAGTTGAAATAGTAATAACGCCGGAGACTTGCAGGCATCTGCACGGCGCCAAGAGCCATGAGCAACCACCAACCAACAATGGGGTATTGCCCTTAACACTCAGTACAGGCAAAGCCGAATCATGTTAGTTAGCGTAGGCCGCATTCAGATTTGTGTTGTACCATAAAAACCATTCTACTTGATTCATCATCATTTTTTTGGATGGGGAATTGGGGAAGGACTACACAATTTGGCAACAAGCAATTCTGTAAATTTCGGGCATGCAATAAATTATCCAAAAAAATTGTAATTTTTTTTATTTTGCAACTCTTCTTTATTTTGAGAATTCCTCGAGGATGCATACTATAACACCACCGGAAATTTTCTGCAAACTCTTAAATAGAACTGAATACGGATTGGGATTGGATAAGAAAGGTAACGCCATTTTCCTTTTCATTTCCATTTTTCATGCACAAGTTATATGAACATCGTTAGAGGCTGGGCTCGTGTGCTTTTAGTTGTTTGTTTGCCCTCCAAAAATCGTATTGAAAATCATGTTTTTTCTGGAGTATTGAAAACTCCTGTGCAAAAGTTTTTTACTTATCTTCTTTGATTATGGTCAATACTTTGCTAAATATATATCATCCAAAAACTATGTAATCAAATTGTAAGTAGTTCCGCGGAATACCCAGTTCCCTGTTTGGTAGCATGGTTTTTAAAACCATGGTTTTGTGGTATCATGTCTTGTCAATTGTTTTATTATGAACTACCATGGTTTTATTAAAACCATGATATTTCTTGAAACTACCAACTGTTTGGTTACATATTTTTTTTGGATGACATACTTACCAAAGTATTGAACATGGTCAAATAAGAAGAGAAAACCTTAGCTTAACCTTGAGTTTTCAATATAAAAATCCATGATATTGGCAAAACCATGGTTTTCAATACTGATTTTTTTTTGGGCAACCAAATACCTTATGGTATAAAATTCCATGGCATTCACATAAACCATGGTATTGTTCAGAAACTGAAAATGCAATGATTTCAAACAGGTGGAGTTTGATACAATTATGATATTCATGATAAAAACAATTAGCAAGACATGATATTGCAAACGCTACCAAACACGTCCAAAGTGTTGTATTGTTGTCGGATATCCAATGAGGACATCAAAAGCTATTGGGAGGCATCACATAAACCTCACCAGGTTGCTCAAGACAATGAACATTAGATGGGGTTAATCGCACGGAGCATTGTGGACCTCATTGTGGACCTCATTGAAAGGGCATTTAGGCTCCTAACTTTGTTTTGTTGATTGATGCCAACTACTAAAGATTTTTACTAACCGTTTAACTGAGTTGTGGACAGAGAATTAGATTGAAAATCGTATTTATCAAAAGACTCAGAAGGACTCGAAGAATTATTCGCTTGGAGGCACAATTCTTCGTTATTTGTAATCTTTACTTTATTGAGTCTAAGAACAGTCGTACTATAAAGGGGGGATTCGACGAGAAATCAGTGTATGAGGTGGCTCTGGTGCTCAAAAGATGATCTTAGGTCAATCTTAGCCATCCAATAGATTCCCCACTATTTGCAAGCCCAAGACATTCCTCTGGGTTCGGACTGTCCGATGTTCTGGCTCGGACTGCCCGAATAGGTCGGACTGTCCGAGGTACCCTCCAGACGAGCTCTCGGTCTGGATTTATTTGATTTACCGGACTGTCCGAAAGGTCGGACTGTCCGAGGTACCCTCCAGACGAGCTCTCGGCCTTGATTTATTTGATTTACCGGACTGTCCGGGATGTCTTCGGACAGTCCGAGTCACTTAGCCACATCCAGAGATTCTGAGCTCATTTTCCATGATCCACATATTCTCCGGATCTCAAATATAACTTTTGTTTGGGCTACTATTCACAGCCTACCTCGGACAGTCCGAAGGGTTTCATAGACAGTCCGAAATCCACTTACTGTGCCCTAACGGCTAGATCTGAGGGGGAGCTATATATACCCATTTCACTGTTTCCAGCAGATAACACTGTGCGCATAACTCAGATTCATTTCGTTCTCTCCCTCTCCCAAGAACCCTAAAAGCATCTCCCCTCCTAGTGCATCTTGTGAGATCGATTTGTGGGTGGAGAAGCTCGATTGGTGCTAGATCTGAGCTTGGTCCATCTCGTGAGCACCTTGGTCACCTCTAAGTGAGTAATTTCTCGCTGGATTTATTACTCTTGGAGGTTGAGGATTCCTAGACGGCTAGGCATCACCGTGAGCCACCGGAGTGGTGTGGTTGGCCTCGGACCGTTTGTGAAGGTGTGATTTCACTTCCGCAAGGGAAGGAATCAAGGTGAAATTCGGTGAGTGGTTTGGCACAAATCCGAGAGGGATAGAGTCAACTGGGACTCAGGCTCTATGATGTTGAGCCTACCTCAACGGAGAGTAGGATCTCTTCAAAGATCCGAAATTCGGGATAAAATTCCTCGTGTCTCATTTCATATTTGGTTTGAGATTCCTCTCTCTTGCTAGATCTACTTTGTTTCATATCTTGTGCTTGAGGAAGACCTCTCATGTGTCATTGTGATATTGCCCTTGGTATTCTTGTTGTTTGAGTGGTGCAGGGCGTTTCCTGAGATTTGGGGGGCAAGACCTTCAGACTTGACCTCGGACTGTCCGAAGGGTGTCACGGACAGTCCGAATCTACCTCCGCAGCATAGCTGAAGTTTGAATTTAGTGTCATGCCTATTCACCCCCTCTAGGCGTCATCTCAGTCCTTTCACTCATCACAATGGGAGAGAATAGACTAGGATCATCTTCAATTGGGCAGTCCGCGCATTCTCTCCCTGATATGCGGGCTTGGATGGACTGCACAACAGTAGATAATGCATGTCCGAAGAGAACCACTTCCAAATGCAACAACTATCACTCCTCCCAACGGAGGTCGAATGTTGGGAAAGCCTACTCTCCATGGAGATGAAGCAATATATATGATAGTTATGAACAATATGTTCCAATATTTATTCGTTCAACCTCTCACCCGTATGCATTTTCATATCAACAACAGGGGAACATATCTTGTGCAATCAAGCTTACGTGTAATCACCATGCAACCGAACTATCAAAGTTGTAAAAAAAATCTGAAAACATTTGTAGATGTACCCTTCAACTTACTCTACCTCTGTATAAAATTTTAAGTTCAAATTCATCCTATGTTAAAAAGTTACAAAAAAGATAAAATTCTATTAATTTTGAACTCATCAAAATTGTCAGTTTTTTTATATTTTTTACAACTCTTAATTTAAAATAAATTTTTCTTAAAAACTTCATACATAGGTAGAGTAAACAATAAAGTACATTTACAATTTTTTTAGAATTTTTTTATAACTTTTGATTGTTCGATTGCACCGTAAGCTTGATTACACATGATATGTTCCCCAATAATAGCAAACTATTAGGATAATTAGATGTCTATGGTTCCATATATGCTTAGATAGGAAAAATGACTTCCATATCATTAAAATTCAAATATAGATGGATACCTTTCACATTTCTCGCCACTTTCATTCTTGACTCTAACCTAACAAAGCGTGGGCATATACCTCATAAAATAGTGATATATATAATTAGAGGTGGCCATATGGGCCAAAACAACAAGGCCAAACTAGGCACCTTGTTACTGTTGACAAGGCCGGGCCGGCCCCGGTTCATAGTACCAACCCGATTTTAGCAAGTAAACCGTGTCTGGCCTTTAGCCTTGGCCTGTCGGGCTGGCACGATTCGGTTCGTTACTATACAAACCAGGTCGACCTGATGGGCACAAAGTATTGTAGCAGTTGAACATTTAAAATACTGTTGCCTCTTGCCTGGCGCTTGCTCCCTCCCTCCCGCTCCTAAAAAGGTGGGCTTGAGCCTTGGTCCGCAGCAGACTGGGCCTCAACTGCTAACTGTTGCAGTGTTGCTACAGTTGGTTGGAACAATATAGTCGTTTCAGATCGGTGAGGTCTGAAGAATGAAAACAATGAATGAAAATTCAAAAAAATGTCGGATTTTTCCTATAAATGGGCAAGGTCTCTCCTCCCATTTGATTACGGAGTAGGTTGCGCTCATTTTTGTTTGATAAGGTTTTCTCAACTTTGAGTTTTTACTTGACAGAGTTTTTAACGGGGCAACCATGTATCATATCGGAAATAAATAAAGTTCTTCGATGCATTCCAAATATTTTCCTCAAATTTCTTAATTTGTTAATCATAGCCGTGATCTTTTTTTGCCTTTTAAATTAATTTTTACATTTTCCAAAAATCATTTAACGAGGCAACCATCCATATCCAAAATTAAAAAGCTCTTCAATCATTCATGCATTTTAAATATTCAACCTTTTTTTTCCTTTTTTAATCAAATTTTCCCTTTTCATCGTTATTTTCAAATATCTCGCATTGTTTTGAACGTTTTCATATGTTTTTTGAAAACCGGGTCAACATGGACTAACCGGGAGAAAGGGGCCTTATGTGAACTGGGCGGTCTGGTTCGTTCGGTTCCAGAACTGAATCATGTCTATGCTCAGATCTTATCCCATTAGTCTGGTTTGCATAGTAAACGGGCCAAAAACAAACTGGGCCAAACCGAACTGACCGGGTCCAAACCGCGCCTCCCGTTGGCCAGGTTTATATAAAATTCATTTGTTTTTCCCGCGATGCAAACGACCAAAATTAAGCCATTCTAAATGAGCTCCAGTATAATCCTAACCACATCCCTTACCATAATGGAAGGAGGGTCGTTGATTGTGCCGGCCTGTTCGTCAGGTCTATAAATTTCATTTTTTTCTTGTGATGCAAACAGTCAAAATTAAGCCATTCTAAATGAGCTCCAGTATAATCCTAGTCTCATCCCTTACCACAATGGAAGGAGTGTCGTTGATTGTGCCGGCCCGTTGGCTAGATCTATATAAAATTTGTTTTTTCCCCGCGATGCAAACAGACAAATTTAAGCCATTCTAAATGAGCTCCAGTATAATCCTAACCCCATCCCTTACCATAATGGAAGGAGTGTCGTTGATTGAATACCCTAGACCTAAAATTTATTGCTTAGATGAATATCTGAGCATTTCATTAAAAATCTATTTAAATCTTTCGCCATTTTCGGTGGGTGCATGCTACTGAGCCTTACATTCAAAACCAGTGGCACACACAATAATATACTAGAACGCTAGTGGCGCACACAATAATATACACATGATTCACATTGCCGATTGATCCTTAAACTTTTACATCGACCCCGACTTACTTCCTGAACTCTTAAATTTGACTTAAGTGGTCTTTAGTTTTTCAAAATCAAACATAGTTTAGTGGATGTGGCAGCAGACATGGTTGATTTTGTTTACGTAAATGATGAATTGTCCCTCACTCAATGTTGACGTCGAATGGGCACATGAGCGATCTCTCTCCCTACCCCCTATCCCCCCTCATTTCTTTACTCCATACTGAAAGGACCGAGATGACGCCTAGTGGGGGGTGAATAGGCGTGACACCAAATTCAAACTTCAGCTGTGCTGCGGAGGTAGGTTCGGACTGTCCGTGACACCCCTTGGACAGTCCGAGGTCAATTGCGAAGACTTTGCCCCAAAATATTAGGAAACGTCATGCACCACTCAAACAACAACAATACCAAAAGCAATATCACAAGAACACAAGAGATGTCTCTCTCAAGCACAAGATAGTAAATAAAGTAGATCTAGAAGAGAGAAAACTCAAACCAAATGTGAAGTGAGACAAGAGGACTTTTATCCCGAAGTTCGGATCTTTGAGGAGATCCTACTCTTCGTTGAGGTAGGCTCAACACCGTAGAGCCCAAGTCCCACCTGACTCTGTTCCTGTCGGATTTGTGCCAAAGCACTCATCGAATATCATCTTGATTCCTTTCCTTGCGGAGGTGGAATCACACTTTCACAAACGATCCGAGGCCAACCACATCGCTTCGATGGCTCACAGCGATGCCTAGCCGTCTAGGAGTCCTCAACCTCCAAGAGTAACAAATTCGACGAGAGACCACTTACTTGGAGGTGACCAAGGTGCTCACGAGATGGACCAAGCTCAGATCTAGCACCAATCTAGCTTCTCCACGCTCAAATCAATCTCACAAGAGGCACTAGGAGGGGAGATGCTTTTAGGGTTCTTGAGTGAGAGAGAGTGTGAAATGAATCTGAGTTATGCGCACAGTGGTGAGTTTGCTGGAAGCAGTAGAATGGGTATTTATAGCTCCCCCAGATCTAGCCGTTAGGGTACAGTAAGTGAGAATCGGACTGTCCGTGACACCCTTCGGACAGTCCAAGGTAGGCTGTGAATAGTGACCCAAACAAAAGTTATATTTGAGATCTGGAAGGTATGTGGATCAGAGATATGGGCTTAGAATCTTCAGATGAGACTAAGTGATTCGGACTGTCCGAAGGACTCTTGGACAGTCCGGCAAATCGAATAAATCAAGACAGAGGGCTCAACTGGAGGGTACCTCGGACAGTCCGACATTCGGACAGTCCGGACCGGACAGTCCGGTAATTCCAATAATTCAAGACAGAGAGCACGTCTGGGGGGTGCCTCGGACAGTTCGGTAGTTCGGACAGTCCGAGCCAGGGCACGGACAGTCCGAACACAAAGAAGTATTATGGGTTTGTAAATAGTGGGAAATCTACTGGGTGACTAAGATTTGACCTAAGATCATCTTTTGAGCACCAGAGTCACTTCATACTAGATTTCTCGTCGAATCCCTCTTTATAGTACGGCCGTCCTTAGACTCAATAAAATAAAGATTACAAATGAAGAATAAATGAGTTTCCAAATGAATAAATCTTCAAGTCCTTCGACAATTCTTCTTAAAAGCGATTTCCAATCTAATTATCTGTCCACAACTCAGCTAGATGATTAGTAGTAGTCTTTGGTAGTTGCTATCAATCACCAAAACAAAGTTAGGGGCCTAGATGCCTTTTCACATACTCTCCCTCATCTCGCTTTGCTCTCTTCCTCCCTATCTCTATTCTCCACCTCACTAATTTTTTTTGCTCGCTCATCTTTCACAACATGACATTGGAGGAGGTCCCTGGCACAGTTCGGTCCCTAAAATCGTCAGTGTGAGGGGAGAAGGATGTGGTGGCTGGTGAAAGGAGAGGAGAAGGTGGCAGTTCGGTGCATGGGAAGGGAGATTGAGAGAGAGAGAGAGAGAGAGAGAGAGAGAGAGAGAGAGAGAGAGAGAGAGAGAGAGCGGGGGGAGAGAGGAGAGGAGTGGCCGTCGTTGTCCACTGGATTCCTAGTGCTCGTTGTTCGTCGCCACGACAAGCACTAAATGTTGCTGCCCATAGCTCCCTTAATGTCATGCCATCTCGAGCCCTCCCCCGTGTAAGCCACTACCGCTCCTTCACCAGCTTCGTTGTGTTGTCGTCATTCGTAGCCGTGACGAACATTGAATACCACCTCCCTAGCTCCATCGATGTTGCGTCGCCTTAAGCCCTCTATGGTTAGCCATTATCAATCACCACAATTTTCTTTCCCTTCCCTCTTCCTCCTCCGTCCCTCCGTTGCTGCAACGAGCACCAGACGTCGCTGTCATGGCTACCGGCCATGCAAGGATTTACCACAACCTCGGTTGTGAACCCGTATCTATATATAAAAATGAAATTTTTTTTATCTTTGAGACCATTGAAAAAGGCATTGAATAAGAGAAATCATCCGCAGATAATTAAACTTTTTTGTGCCTTGGAAGTACTATGAGGTACTCGAAAATGGTTGAAGTAATTAAATTGGAGGATCACTTTGACTATAACCCTTGGTAGCGTTACTAAAGAAGATAATTTATCCTGTTGCCATGGTCGTCCTTTGCCTAGAGAAGCAACCATCCTCCCCTTTCTCTCCCTCTCATGTTCCCACCCCCTCTCCATAGGCATGAACAAGCCTGTGACACCCAAATCTATTAGATCTGTGGTGAAGCAGCGATGCTGCCGAGAGAAGAGGAGCAATGTCGGTGGTAGAGACGTGGCACCGGAAGGGGAGGATGGAGCGCTGACGATGGAGAAGGGAGGAACTAGTGAGGAGGGAAGTGCATTGTCTGTGGTGGAGGGACGGCACTGGCTGTGGTGGAGGACCGACATTGGAGGAGATGAGGGGAGAGAGATGAAGAAGAAGGGGAGAAAGAGAAAGGGAGAGCAAAGAGATGAGGGAGAGAGAAGGTTGATGTAGCCACATGCATAACCCACGTGGACGTCAAGTCACTACTACGTAAGCAGAAACCACCCGATATCATCTAAAATTGCGCACAATTTGGTCAAAACATTGGTAATTTCTAATTTTAAGAGTTCGAGGACCACTTGAGTCCAAATTTAGAGTTAGGAACCATATTAGGATCGAAACGAAAATGCAGAGACCAGTTATGCAGTTTTTATATGGAACAGGTGTCTCGTGAAATCAGCCCTCGCTAGTAAAACCATGCGGCAAGCCGTGCTACATGAAAACAATGTTTTTTTTTGTAAAGTTTTAAAACAAAAGTGAACTTAACATTGCACTATTACAGTGCTATTATGTAGGCCTTGTTCTTTTCAGTGTGTCGTTACATTGACATATTACTTTAGCAAATTTGAGAGCACTCGAAAAAGGTCTAAAAATTTAAAAAAATTTAAAATAGTTTTAGGATATATAGAAGGACTACTAAAAGATACAAAAAAATCGTTACAAATCATCACAACATATAAACTACATAAAAACAACAAAATTTGTTACAATAATACGCAACGGTACATAATGCTGAAAAGAACAAGGCCGTAGAAGGTAGTGTATGAATTTTTTGTCAAAATAAAATAGAGCAAAGCTTAAAAAAAAAAAAAGCCCACAATGAAGGGAATTTTTAACCTAGAAAAACAATTAATGCGCAGACTGGCCCAACTGCATCCCGCAGGATATATACCAGGCGCTCTCGCTGCTCCACTCTCAAATCTGTCAGGTCTCCGTGCAGCGCCGCCTATTGCCTTCTCCCTGTCATCCCGTGCACGGCCGCGGGCCGCCGCATCCTTCTCCCGGCCGCCGCCGGCTGGCTGGCCACCCGTCCCAGACAGGGAGAGAGGGAAGAGGAGAAGGAGGGAGCGAGCCTAGACGCGCCGATTGCTGCCATGGCGACCGCCGACCCCAACCGGAGCTTCATGAAGGACGTGAAGCGCATCATCGTCAAGGTGACTAGCTAACTGCATCTGGCCGCCGCCGCCGCCCCTGCTTTGGTTTTGATTCCGCGGCGCTGCTTGCATCGCGATGCATGCTTTTCTACTAGATTTTATTTGAAGCTGTTCTTGAATCGAGTGGAGGCGCGAGTGATCTTACGGGGTTGCCATGCTTGATTCGGATTCATCGTTTCGTTTTTTGATTTTGACGAGTGGTGAAAGGGCGAGGGTTTTGTCTGCGGTTTTGTGGTTTTACTTGATGTGACTGGTTGGTGGGTGACAAGGTTGATACCTTTGGCCATGGAAACATTGGCTGGTGCTCCTGGGATGGGAATCGGATAGGGGAAAGGCTGAGAAAGCAACAAAAAAATTTGCGTTTTTTTTTTGTGGGAACACTCAGAATTCATCGCATGCGAGACTTCTTTGGTTCAAATTCCGTGGGTTTGCCTTTTTCTTTTGTTTTTGGGGAAGCCGGGGAGTTGGAATGATCCATGGGAAATTGTTAAGGGTGTTTGAAAGGAAAGTTTCGTCTTTTTTTAGAAGAGTGTGGTAAAAGGCGAGCACTGCTTTCTGTGCAGGAGTATCGTCTCAAAGGTGCCAACTTTTGGCAAGTATATCACATCTTATTGAGGAATCTAGTCAATGAACTGAACTCAAGAGATAGGGGCATAATTCTGATCTCCTATTTGCATCTAATTCCTTTCTTGCATGAGAGGGACATAGTTCTGATCTCCTGTTCGCGTCTAATTCCTTTCTTGCATGGCAGGTGGGTACTGCAGTTGTCTCCAGACAGGATGGGAGATTAGCTTTGGGCAGGGTTGGAGCTCTCTGCGAGCAGGTAAGAGATTCTAGCTTCTGATCTTTTGAACTATGCCACTATGTAAATATGTAGTATTAGATCTCTTGGCAGGCGCTTAAGTTGCGAGTTATGGCAATGTAGGTGAAGGAGTTGAACTCTCAAGGATATGAGGTGATTATGGTCACCTCAGGTGCTGTTGGCGTGGGTCGACAGCGCCTCGGGTATCGGAAGCTTGTTAATAGCAGCTTTGCTGATCTACAAAATCCACAGATGGAGCTGGATGGGAAGGCTTGCGCCGCTGTTGGTCAGAGTGGGCTGATGGCTCTTTATGATATGTTGTTCACCCAGGTGTGTTTATTTAGTCTAGCATCAACTTTGTAAAAATATGGGTACTTTTACCTCTGTTTGTAACGTCAAACTTCTTGCATTGCAGCTTGATGTGTCATCATCTCAGCTTCTTGTGACAGACAGTGATTTCTCAAATCCAAAATTCCGAGAGCAACTTCGTGATACTGTGAACTCATTATTAGATCTTAAAGTTGTACCAATATTTAATGAAAATGATGCCATTAGTACTAGGAAGGCTCCTTACGAGGTGTGCTTTGTACCATATGCACTGTAGTTTCGTGTAACATTTCTGTAATTGTGGCATTGTGCTAATGCTTCTGCACTTAGAGATTTATCTTTCATTCATTTACTATGGTGCTCACAAACAATTGTGTTACAGGATTCATCTGGTATATTCTGGGATAATGACAGTTTAGCTGGCCTGCTGGCATTGGAACTGAAAGCTGATCTCCTTGTTCTACTTAGTGATGTGGATGGCCTATACAGTGGTCCACCAAGTGAACCTTCATCAAAGATCATACATACATACATTAAAGAAAAACATCATCATGAAATTACTTTTGGGGACAAGTCCCGTGTAGGTAGAGGTGGCATGACAGCTAAAGTTCAGGCTGCTGTATGGGCTTCAACAGCTGGTACACCTGTTGTTATTACAAGGCAAGTAACATTTTCCTTTTTTCGTGGCATGAGAAATACGCATGCTACCTTTCTCATATATATAATATGTATACTCCACTTTCTTTTTAAGAAACGAATCGCGATTGTTTTGTGTTTCCTTAGCAGCTGGTACTACAACACAATCTATAGTATCCAATTTCCTTATCATATGCAACTAGTGATTGGTACCAATTGGCACCTGGTAATTTTGGTTGGATATTGTCAACTGCTAGATTCTAATACATCACTGTACTACTAGTGTTAAAACTTTTTAAGGCCAATAATTTGACTCCCAAATCCTAATAACTCTACTTGAGTTAGTTCAAACTCTCTTAACAAGCACATCTGAAATGATATGAAGTCTAATGTTTTTTGAAACTAATTTCTGTGAACTAGAGAAAATCAAGTTCATTGATCACAATAGAAGCAAGTAAACTCCATATTTTGCAAACTCTTTATGCCCCAATGAATGATGCTGTAGTTTAACTTTGTTACTCTTCTTGAAGTGGATTTGCATCTCAGAGCATTGTTAAAGTTAAGGAGAGAAGATCGGCACTCTGTTTCATAAGAATGCTAGTTTGTGGGAACCATCCAAGAGTGTCAGTGCTCGTGAGATGGCTGTTTCTGCAAGAGAATGTTCAAGGCATCTACAGGTATATCTCTTTGTCAAACAACCATACACATTTTTTGTCCCTACATAATGCTTACTGAAGGCACAAACTACTTTTAGCCCACTATTTTGATTGTTCTTAATACTAATTTCATATCATATGGGCATTGGAAACAGAATTTGTCATCAGAGGATCGCAAGAAGATCTTGCTAGACGTAGCAGATGCTTTAGAGGCAAATGAAGAGTTAATTAAATCAGAGAATGAAGCTGATGTAGCTGCAGCACAAGATGCTGGCTATGAGAAGCCTTTGGTTGCTAGATTGACTCTGAAACCTGGCAAGGTAGGCCTCGTATTCAATGTATTTCGTCACATTTTATAACTGCACCGGGATAGTAGTTTCATGTTTAGTTGAATACGTGGCACCTATTTTACTTATATTCTTTTTTGATACTGTTTCCTGTTTGATTCAGCTTATATCTCATCATTTTGTAGATAGCAAGCCTTGCAAAATCCATTCGTACTCTTGCAAATATGGAAGACCCTATTAACCAGATACTGAAAAGGACAGAGGTGAATGCTTGTATTAACTATTAAGACTACGTTTCGGAACTCTTAGAAAGGAAAACATATCTATAGGGATTTGTACCAATAAATTACCTTTTCAGGTTGCTGACGGTTTAGTTCTCGAGAAAACATCTTGCCCTTTGGGTGTTCTCTTGATCGTTTTTGAGTCCCGACCTGATGCCTTGGTCCAGGTATTTTTAGCTATCAGCTTAATACAATTCAATGTTTTTCTATAATCTTTATACTTTGTGCTAATTTTTTATTAAACATATTAAGCAACTTGCGGAACTTGCATATCATTGTGTAGATTGCATCTTTAGCAATTCGAAGTGGTAATGGTCTCCTCTTAAAAGGTGGAAAAGAAGCTATGAGATCAAACGCAGCATTGCATAAGGTATTATTGTGCTATGCAGTAGCTTACTGTTGACATTATGTGTTGTTTATAACTTGAGGGTTCTAAACATATTGATTTCTTGGTTATTAGGTTATAACCGATGCTATTCCTGGTCATGTTGGTGAAAAACTTATTGGCCTTGTTACAACTAGAGATGAAATTGCAGATTTGCTAAAGGTGAGCATGCAATACTATTGCAAAAATAATTATTCTACCAAATATGCTTATAATCGTGGTGTGCGCTATACAGCTTGATGATGTCATTGATCTTGTCATTCCAAGAGGTAGTAATAAGTTGGTTTCTCAAATCAAGGCATCAACTAAGATTCCTGTTCTTGGACATGCTGGTAAGTTCTCTTTGAACTTTTTTAATGCTGTTACAGCTCTTTAAATTCAAATTTATGCTGAATAAGTTTATATAAAGTTTGAACCTACTGCAGATGGTATCTGTCATGTATACATTGACAAATCTGCTAACATGGATATGGCGAAGTGTATTGTGATGGATGCAAAAATTGATTACCCAGCAGCCTGCAATGCAATGGTATTATCGAATTTGGCACAATGTATATTGGATATATTTCTTTGCCAGTTTCAAGTTTAAATACTTTTCTGTAGAATCTTTTATAAAGTAATAACCAAATTATCGACTCGTTATACATCTACATGCATTTTAAAATGTCTTCTAATAGCTTTATGCTCTTGCTGTTCTTGTGCAGTTCAAAACATAACCAAAATGTTGTGCTCCCCACTCCACCATTCCCACCAACCAAACATTACATATTGCCTTATTTTGTAAGAACTATAGATGATAATCATACATGAGCATGTCATCCTCGTGTCAGTATTGACATTCTCTCCTTTGTATTTTACAATTTGATTTTAATTTAGATTCTCTTGTTAGTGTAATGTTGTTCCCACAAACTTAAATTTTTTTAATCATATTAAAGTCACCTACTTAATATTTACTCTTCTAATGTTTTCAGGATGTTGATATTTTTGTCATTCAGACATCTAGAAACTGTTACATATGATTGAGTAAATAACCTATTTTGCATGTACTTATTGCAGGAGACATTACTTGTTCATAAAGATCTTATGAAAACTCCAGAACTCGATGGCATATTTGTAGCACTCAAGACAGAAGGTTTGTCTTTCACTCTTTATGCACAGAAGATGCCTTCCCTTTGATGATTATTATAGGTTGTCAGCATGTTCCGAGAGCCAAACTTTATATATTTGACTAACACTTGGTTCAACAGTATAAGTGTTTACATACACAAAATTTTATAAGTGTTTACATACACAAAATTTATACTGTTAAATATGTATTTGTCACTCCTGGTTGTTTGTTTGTTTGTTTTACTTGAAAGTGTATTCCGAATCATAAGGATACTGGCTATCGTGCCATTGTTATTTTATGTTCTGATGTCCTGTGGAATCAAGTTACCTACACTAATGCAGAGAATTCTTGCTATCCAAAAGTGGCCCAATTTACATTCACTTGTGTAGCTTTTAGCATGGTTGTTCACTTGTTCTTAAATCCTTTATTCTTCCACCTAAGGCATATCATGTTATTGTCTGATGTTCGCATCCATGTTTTTGCAAAAGATAAAGAAGCTTGTGGATTGTTTTGGAATGCTATTATTTCTCCTTACTTTTTTGAATAATGCTGTATCACAGGAGTTACTATTTATGGTGGGCCTGTGGCACATAAAGTATTGGGCTTTCCAAAGGCAGAGTCATTTCACCATGAGTATAGTTCTATGGCCTGCACAGTTGAATTTGTTGATGATGTACAATCGGCAATTGACCATATACATCGTTATGGAAGGTACCTACAAGTTGTTCTATAGCCCATCTCCCTCCCCTTCATTAAACTGAGTTTCAGTTGAACTTAATTCTTTCTATTTTGTCTTTTCCTTTTAGTTCACATACAGATTGTATTGTCACTACTGATGACAAAGTAGCAGACACTTTTCTACATCAAGTCGATAGGTATTTTTAAACTCCTCCCTTAGTCCCTTTGCCCTTTTTATCCATTTTTTACTCTTGGTACACTTTGTGGTACAATATGCTTTATATGTTATTGCTGTAGACAAATATATGTTATGATATTCTATGATGATTTGGTGCCTAACAAGTGCCTGTTTAACTTCTAAAACTTCTACAGTGCTGCTGTATTCCATAATGCAAGTACAAGATTTTCTGATGGGGCTCGTTTTGGACTGGGAGCCGAGGTACTTCCAACTTCATATGTTATTTTAGGTTTTGGAGTGAATATTTACCTTTTGTATATTTATCTCTATGACCTTTTGGAATCTCTTATATAGGTTGGCATAAGTACAGGGCGTATACATGCCCGCGGACCTGTGGGTGTTGAAGGTCTCTTAACTACACGATGGTATGTGGCTATGGATGCTGTCTTCCTATATTTCATATTTTTATTATCAACTACCATATCTTTCACTGTTACATAATCAAACCAACCAAACTAGATAAACATGCTTATGAATCATTTTACTTGTTCACTAAGCAGTACCAAATATGGAACAAATATATTGCCTACTGGACACTGAAGGCCTAGAAACCTAGAAATTGTCCTGAATTGTAGATCTAATATAATAAGTTGATGTGATCAGTTACTTCTAGAATAATGTAAGAACCAAGAACTCGTCCATTTGGAATATTTAGATTTTGCAAATTTGGTGATAACTCGAAAGGCTTTGGTCCCAAAATGGTGGTCAGCTACATTATCACCTCATGTAGAAGCAATCGGGGACTTGCATGATCACATGACGCTAGCTAACTCTGTCATAGTCACTGCCAAGACAAAACCCTTGTTTGTAGTTGTTTTGTGAATTAGGATTCTGTAGTGGCGGTGACTACAATTAAGGAGTTAGCTCTTGCCTCCTGTGGTCATGCGCAAGTCATTGCCACCAATTCCTTCTACGTCAAGTGTTAACGTCATAAACTGCACCATGTGGGGAGCCACATCATCTGATAATGGATGCTAAGTTGGGAGAGATGGCCTGTTCTGCTTTGGTCAAGTTTAAGGGGTTCACAGAGTAAAATAAAGGTTAAGGTGCTAAATGAAACAACCATACTAGTTTAGCTGTTTAGGGGAATGTGCAATTTCCTCAATAAGTACATTGAAAAATAAACCACAATGAGTCTTCCAGTGCCAGTTGGTTAATGCAATGAATGATGGACTAGCCAACCTGGGTAGGTCTTTAGAATATTGTGTGAGAGGGAATAGGCTTTAATTCCTTCACATCATCATACCACAGTGGCAAACGACTAATTAAGTAATTGTCTAAACTCCGTCAACACATGTCATGTCATGTTTTAGTTGCACTTCAATCGTAAAACATTACTTTCCTCATGAGCATTAAAAGAAGAAATCATGAAATCATGATCATCTTAAATATGTTGCAACTCGATCTTATGTATGGTCAAGAGAGGACACCGATGAATAATCGTGCAGTGAAAATAAATCTTCCATTGATTCGATCTAATAAATAGCTTCCTGGCTTTCTAAAAAAAAAAGCTTCCTGGATTGCCAAAGATCTATATCACAATATTAGCATTCCCCATTGAGACAAGACCATTCATTACTTATTTCCATTACAGGTAAAAATTTACTGTCTTCTTATGATCAATGTTGATATGTAGGATCTTGCATGGAACTGGGCAAGTGGTGAATGGTGACAAGGATGTCGTGTACACCCATAAGAATCTTCCTTTGCAATGAGGTTTGCTTCCGAACTAATATCTTCTGTTGTAAACGATTTATTCCATTCATTATTTTTATCACATACTCCCTCCGTTTTTTTTATTTGACGCCTTTGACTTTTTGGCACGTCTTTGACCATTCGTCTTATTAAAAAATTTAGTGCAAAGATGTAAAAAAAAAGACATATTTAAAGTACCTCTATTGATAAAACAAATCACAACAAAATAAATGATATTTACAAAAATAATTTGAATAAGACGAATGGTCAAAGGTGTATCGAAAAGTCAAAGGCGTCAAACAAAAAAAAAACAGAGGTAGTATTATTTTATCACAGCAGTAGTCGTTGTCATCATCATCATCTACTCAATTAACTAATTATTCAATCGATAGAAGTATCCATTTGCAAGTTTGTATGACAAAAACAAAGTTCTTGATACTATCATATGTTCCTATATGGTTGCATTGCATTTTCGTTCATATGGTATACTAGAGAATAATGACCTAATCTTGAACAACTATGCTATGCAGGAAACGGGCTGTGGCAGAATTCCATGAATGTCCTGGGAAGTTGGTTAGTTTCGTCAGGCTAGAAAAGAGGAGAGAAGTATGGTGAACCTTGTGAAGACTGGGAGAATCATTTTGGTTGCATGGCCTGAGTCAATTGTGTACAAACCAATCTTCCTGGTCGATCATTTCTGTATGAGCTGAGAGGCCTCGCCTCACTTCCCCAATGACGATAATAAAGAAACTCAGTGCTAGATTATGTACATGTTGCGTTAAATAATGGCGGGTAATTGGGTTATAATGTGGCTATTAAAATTGGGGGTGTGCACTGCACAGCGCACTAATTCTTTCGAAAAATCCGGTCATCTTTTTTCTGACGATCGAGATCTTCAGATTCAATGTATATTTCACGGCTGCAGATCAGAATTGTCAAGAGAGAGAATCAGAGGAAGGGGGAAGAACAGCAGAGAGAAGAGAGTGAACTGGGCAGAGAGAAGTTGATCGCTCATTCCATCGATAAATGTTTCAGACAGCATACAGTGGCTTAGAAGCCCACACACACACACACCCCGCTAGCCAGCCGGCCCAACTCACTTACAAGCCATTTGGGCCCAATTCGCCGCGCAGGCCATTCCCGCCACAGCTGTTACAGTATAAAAAACTTAAAAATAATATTCAACTTAATACCATGCCTCCGTCATCCTGGTCATCTGTTAAGTGCGATATATGATCAAATTGGTGGTAGCGGTAGCGAATTGTGTGGTTCAACTTGTAGCCTTGTCATTTTGGTCTTGTAAGATTAGAGTGAGACGATGGATCAGTGGAAGACCCCTACAACTGATAGGCCAAAATAGCTATTCTGGTCTTCCTTTTAAGTCTAGACAAAATTTAGGCGAACGCAGGCAAATCCTTCCTTTTAAAATAAAAGGTTTGTCTATTGAACAGTCGGCTAAAAAAAGTTTTAGTTGACACACATCCATCCGTCACCGAGGCTATTCTTAGCGTGAATCACAACACACCCGTTGAGAAGAAAGAAAAATTTAAGTCGACCGTTAAATAGATTTTTCATAAAGGGAAAATATTCAATGCACAAGACTACTCAGTGTACAAGTACAAAAAAGAATCTCAGCCCTTCATCTTAAATCCAACGGTACACTCTGCTCTCTTCTTCTACTGGAGCCTGCACAGTTGGGTGTATAAAGTGAATGTGCCAGCTGAAATCTTGTGCACAGTTGGGTATAGGAGAAGAAGGCACACCGTGATGGATCGGTGGAAGACCCCTACAACCGGTAGACCAAAATAGATATTCTGGTCTTCCTTTTAAAGTCTAGACAAAATTTAGGCGAACATGGGCAAATCCTTTTGAAAATAAAAGGTTTGTCTACCGAACAATCGGTTAAAAAAATACTAGAAGCTTTAGTCGACACGCCCATCCATCCGCCACCGAGGCTATCCTCAGCGCGAATCACAACACACACGCCCATAAAATTTAAGTCGACCGTTAAATAGACTTTTCGTAAAATAAAGTTTTACTTATGGGCTGATCGGCTCCGCTTCTCTTCATCCTTCCGCTCCTGGCTGCACCTCCACCGGAGCACCGGCGGCCGGCCCTGGCTGGGCATGAGAAATGCCTCCTCGCCGCTCCTCAACTACGCCCACCTCAGCGGCCTCCTCGCCCGCTGCGGCCGGGCCGGCGACCTCCGCGCCGGCGCCGCCCTCCACGCCACCGTCGTCAAGAACCCCGCCTACTTCCGCCTCTACACAAGCCGCCGCTGCCTCCGCCACGTCCTCGTCGCCTGGAACGCGCTCGTGTCCATGTACGCCAGGTGCGCCCACCGGGAGGACGCCGCCCGGGTGTTCGACGAAATGCGCGTCCGGGACTCCGTGTCCTGGAACTCGCTCATCGCCTCATCCGCCGGCGACGCGCTCGCGCTGCTCAGGCGGATGCTGCGCTCGTTCCCGGGCGCGGCCTCGTGCGACCGCGCGACCTTTACGACGGTGCTGGCGGCGTGCGCGCGCGCGGAGTCGGCCGCCGCGTGCGCCATGGTGCACGGCCTGGCGGTCTCGTGCGGGTTTGGCGCGGAGGTGTCCGTCGGGAACGCGCTGGTGACCGCCTACTTCGAGTGCGGGTCGCCGGCGTCGGCACAGGCAGCGTTCGACGTGATGGCGGACAGAAACGTCATCACCTGGACGGCGATGATCTCCGGGATGGCTCGCGCAGAGCTCTACAGGGAGAGCCTCTCGTTGTTCCGGCAGATGAGGCGCACCATGGACGCCAACAATGCGACGTACTCAAGCTCCCTGTCAGCTTGCGCCGGATCAATGGCGGCCAAGGAAGCGCAGCAGGTTCATGCCCTCGTTGTCAAGGCTGGGTTCGACACCGACCTTCTCGTCGAGAGCGGGCTCATGGATGTGTACTCCAAATGTGGTTTGATGGAGGATGCCCTGCGCGTCTTCCGCGCTTGTCGGGATCCCGATGAGGTCTTCTTGACGGTGATTCTGGTTGGATTTGCTCAGAATGGACTGGAGGACAGAGCATTCGAGTTCTTCGCCGAGATGGCCGGTGCTGGAGTTCACATTGATGCCAACATGGTCTCTGCTGTTCTTGGGGCATTCGGTGCTTCTGCCCCATTTGCTCTCGGAAAGCAAATCCATGCTCTGGTTGTCAAGAAGTGCTTCGGGGGCAACATCTACGTCTCCAACGGCCTGATCAACATGTACTCAAAGTGCGGCGAGCTTGGAGAGTCTGCCCAGGTGTTCGACGAAATGCCCGGTCGGAACTCGGTCTCATGGAACTCCATCATCGCCGGCTTTGCCCGGCATGGCCACGGCTCGGAGGTTTTCCGGCTGTTTGAATCCATGAAAGCTGATGGCACCAGGCCTACCGATGTCACGTTCTTGTCGCTGCTCCATGGCTGCAGCCACGTCGGATCGGCGAAGAAGGGCTTGGAGATCTTGGATTCTATGTCATCGCAGTACGGTGTCCTCCCAAGGGTTGAACACCATGCGTGCGTGGTTGACATGCTTGGCAGAGCAGGTCGTTTAGGCGACGCAATATCCTTTATAGAAGACGGGCCTTTTGTAGACAGCCCTCTTCTTTGGCAGGCTCTAATGGGAGCTTGTAGCTTCCATGGGAACTCAGAGGTTGGGAAACACGCAGCAGAGAAGCTGCTCCTCGTAGCCCCTGACTGCGCTGCTTCTTATGTCCTGCTATCGAACATCTACTCGTCCGAGGGCAGATGGGCTGATCGAGCCAAGGTCATGAAGAGGATGAGGGAAATGGGCTTGAGGAAAGAAACCGGCAAGAGCTGGATCGAGCTCGAGAAAGAAGTTCATTCTTTCGTCGTTGGGTCGACGTCTCGTCCTGACTCTTGTGCTGTTGATGGTGTTCTACTGCAGCTGTCTACGGTTGGCAATGATCAAGATCTGATGGAAGGCAATGCTTTGTGAAAATCAGGTGTGTTTCTTTTGTTTACTTTCGCTAGACCGCAATCTTGTGGACATATCTGCTTCTCATGCATGTAATATCCGAAAGTAGAAAAAAATTAATTGAAAAGAAACCATGATGCTAAACGAAGTTATGATTACATTAAAGGCATGTGACTTATCAAGTAATTATTCTTTACTGTGTGAGCAACTGAGCATGTCATATTTCAGACGTACTTCAAATTTTAAGAGAACCTACTAATTTCTTCATGAGCATTAGCAGAAGAAACCATGGTCATCCAGGATATGTTGCGTCTCATTCTCATGTATAGTCAACAGAGGGCAGTGATGAATGAACATACAGCTAAAAATACACCGTTTAATGATTTGATCGAATAAATAGCTTTCTGGAAAGCAAAAGATCTCTCTCTCAAAATTGACACCGTCTCATTGATATTAGGTCATTCATTGCTCGTTACTTTTATAGGTTAATTTTATGGTCAATATTGATTTGTATTATCTTAGCAAACGAGTGGGCAAGTGGTGAACGCCTGAACAGTTACAAGGATGTTGCATACACCCACATGAATCTTCCTTTGCAACGAGGTTTGCTTTTGAACTCATCAATTGACTGATACTTCTATAATAAAACACAGTTCTAGTGTTCGATTATATTAAGAGAAAATTACACTACAGCCCCATAAGCTCGTAGGAAATCTCCCTTAGCTCCCTAAACTTGCAATTTACATTTTCAGCACCTCAAACTTGCCTCCATTTGCACACGAGTCCCAAAACCGTTAGGATGCCGCTAAAATGATGAGGTGGCATCTAGTTTTTCGATAGTTGCTTACATGGTTGCCATGCGCAAGGTTTTTTTTTAATAACACTGCACGCATGTTACCTCCTTTCCTCTCCCTCAATGGAACGCCCTATTCGTGGCCGAAGGCCGGAGGGAGTGGTGGAGGGTGCCGCTAGAAGGCGACGTCACCCCTGTATGGAGCCACTAGCTGGTTATCGATGGCAACACCTTAAGACTTGATTTGGTGGCAACAAACCTCCTATTTTCTGCCCTACTTCACTTTTATTCAATGCTCCTTAAGCTGTAAGAAACTCTTTAACAAACCGAACTACAAAGAGGGAAATGAAATGACTCCTTGACTCGTCACTAAGACAGAGACAAGGAAGCAAAGCTAATCCTTCTAACTCGGCGCCCCAACCAGATCAGTTCGGCCCCCTAAACGGTGCCTCCAACCTGATCGGTTTGGTGAAGCTGGTCGGTCGGGCGTAGTCATATCAATGCTCCCTCCACAGCTCAACACCACGAAGATCTGATGGAACGAAATGCTAGACTGTTTCAATTTTAAGGGATCACTTGTAAAACATTGTTCTTTTGGCTTTTTGGAGTTAGGGTTAGAAGAATAATCTTAACGCAAATTGTGAACTGATTTTAGAGGCTGAAGTGAATCTTATCCAAGGATGTGAATAGTGTTTGGATGGGCTGCTAGGGATGGATGTTCAGCGGCTCAGGCACTTTGATTGGGCAACAGCAACGTGTAAATTGACCACAAGAAAGCATGAAGAAATTCTTTCTTCTTTTGGGAGAAGAGTGGCGGTAGTATAAGTAGAGCCTCACTGTCCCAAATCAAACAGAAGGGGATGTCACAGCCAACATTACAAGGCAAAAAAGAGAGAGAGAGAGCTGAGAGCAGCAACGTTACACATTCACGATGGAACCACAACGATCCTCGCCAACTAGAAAAACAAGTGCTTCCACCCATCTAAATTGAAAGAACCAACCCAGAACCATTGATATGGGTGCAGCTCAAAATTACATTTAAGAAAGTGGAATGTTATTAGCACCATTTGATATGTAAAACAAACACTTTTAATCTTCGATGTGCTAACACTACAACAGCACTGGAATAGACAAAGTGAGTTGGCATGGACAGTGAGTTCTTCCATCTTCAATCATTTCACTGTGCACAAGTTTTGAAGAACAATAACACGATCCAGATATTCATGCATTTGAGTCAGGGGAGATACACTCAAAACTCCAAAATAATTGTATCACAACAATGTAGCAAGATAGAGATTGTCAAATCAACATAATATAATTATATGATCAATTTGAGGCTTCTCTGGAATCATAGGGAAAACACACCAATACACAATCCACAAATTATATACCCTTTGAGAGTAATGGGATGACAATATGCATAGTCCAGTCTAACCAAACATAAATACCAACACAGACCACAATCAGAAATGCACGATGCAAGGTTTGAACATACATGCTCGATGAGATCAGTCTTGTTATGATCTTCGCCAATACTTAGCATATTATACCAATTAACACCACAACCAGAAATGTAAGGTTGAACATGTTGGTTCAACTAGAGTTACTAGAGAGATTGCAGATTGATCATTCGCCAATACTTAAAATAGATAATCAAGTTTCTTCCTTTTCGATCATCACCTTTGATAGTTTACCTTTTACTCAGTATCATAAGCTGGAGAACATTAGGTTTAAACATGTTGGTTCAACTAGAGCAGTTGCAGATTGATCATTCGCCAGTACTTAAATAGATAATCAAGTTTCTTCCCTTTTCGATCACCACCTTTGATACAATACCTTTTACCCAGTAAAGCTGGAGCATATTGTCACATTCCTGTTCAGGATATTCAAGCATATTTGAATATTTTTCCAGAGAAAGTAACAACGGAAGTTTATGAAAAAGGGTAAAGCTAGCATCATTTCTATTCCTCCTTAAACAGTTAAATTTGAGGGATTTTTCAATCCAAAGTAACTAAAAAGTAGAAGTTTAACTGATTTTTCTCGGGCCATGGATGGTTGTAATTCTGAACAAGGTACATGCTTAGAGATAACAAAACCCCGACAAAAATGTATTGTAGTGTCCTGCCAAATATTGATACCCACTAAAAAGCGACCAAACCTATCATAATCTCGCAAATTGCCTCACCCAAGAAAAAAAAATGCTTGTATGACGAGTAATTTCTCATGGTTCATATGAGGCTCAAGATTACCCAGAGGAATTCGGAAGGAAAATTGTAAGAAAAACAAAAGGGACAATTAGTGTTCACCATGTTTCTTTGAAAACCTTTCAAAGCCCCCTACTTGGTACATCCACATGGAAATTTGCAGTGACAATAATTCCTTGAATTTCTCCAAAATTTCCAAATCGTTAGGTCAGATACTCACTTATTGAGAATCACAAGCTAAACTTGTCAATTTACACACAGATTGCACAATTCCATTGATTAATTTCATTACCAGAAGTTTATTCAGAATTTCAGCAACCATTGATTTATTTCCTTGCTAGAAGTTTATTCAGCATTTCAGCAACCATTGATCTATATTGATCTATTTCATTACTAGAAATTTATTCAGCATTCCAGCAATGTCATACCTACTGGGTACCGTCATCAGCGAAGCGCGCATCGACCGCACCGTGCCCATGCTGCGCCCCGGCGCCGGCAGCCGGGCCGGCGGCACCGCCGCCGGCGGCGGCAGCGCCTGGCCCCGAAGCAGAGGGACCCCCGGCGCCGTGCTGGAGCTCGATGACCAGCCAGCGGACGGCCTTGCTCATCTGCTCCAGGCGGACGGCGCTGATGGGCTTGATGCCGGGGGCCGCCAGCGCGGCGGCGGAGCCGGCGGCGGCGGCGGCGCCGCCGGTGGCCTCGTCGACGAGGCACTCCGAGCCGATGCGCTGGCGGATGGACTCGACGAGCTCCTCGGCGTGGTCGCACGCGACGCGGAAGAGCTCCCAGCGCTGCTTGAAGGCCTCGAGCGCGGCCTCCGTGGCCGCCGTCTTCTCGCCGCCCGCCTGCGCGCGCGCCTCCAGCACCGCCGCCGCCGCCGCCACGAACTCCTGGTACGCGCCGCTCAGCTCGTCCACTGTCGCGTCCATGGCTTATTCGCTCGACTACCCTGTTTACAACCGACCACAAGGCACAAGTTTAGGGTCGATTTTAAAGGAATAAAAGTTAGCATGCAAAAGAGAGCTTGTAATTCTTAAAAAGGAAATATGTTGTATCCGACAAGGCATAAATAAAATATGGTTAATGAATTTCTTCCCTAAGTTTATGCTCCTCTTTCTTCTCCTTTGGATCTGAACTACGATTCAAATCAAGTATTACCGAAATAGGATTTTCTTTACTTCGGCCCATGCTCTGTTCTAGAGATGAACTGTGGCTGATTCAACAAGTTAACATCGAAACTAACGATTCCATGAGAAGCTTCCACAATACCATGATCATATGATGAGCTTTGAGATTGGTGCACTCCCTGGACCCAAAAAATCACCCATCCACTTCTCTCTCCTTAACTTGGAAGATCCTTACTTTCTGCACTGTTAACGTGTTGTCTACTTACACCACGCCGCCCACGATCTCCATTTCTCTCGGATCCTTACTTTAACCATTGATCTATATTGATCTATTTCATTACTAGAAATTTATTCAGCATTCCAGCAATGTCATACCTACTGGGTACCGTCATCAGCGAAGCGCGCATCGACCGCACCGTGCCCATGCTGCGCCCCGGCGCCGGCAGCCGGGCCGGCGGCACCGCCACCGGCGGCGGCGGCGCCTGGCCCCGAAGCAGAGGGACCCCCGGCGCCGTGCTGGAGCTCGATGACCAGCCAGCGGACGGCCTTGCTCATCTGCTCCAGGCGGACGGCGCTGATGGGCTTGATGCCGGGGGCCGCCAGCGCGGCAGCGGATCCGGCGGCGGCGGTGGAGACGCCGGTGGCCTCGTCGACGAGGCACTCCGAGCCGATGCGCTGGCGGATGGACTCGACGAGCTCCTCGGCGTGGTCGCACGCGACGCGGAAGAGCTCCCAGCGCTGCTTGAAGGCCTCGAGCGCGGCCTCCGTGGCCGCCGTCTTCTCGCCGCCCGCCTGCGCGCGCGCCTCCAGCACCGCCGCCGCCGCCGCCACGAACTCCTGGTACGCGCCGCTCAGCTCGTCCACCGTCGCGTCCATGGCTTATTCGCTCGACTACCCTGTTTACAACCGACCACAAGGCACAAGTTTAGGGTCGATTTTAAAGGAATAAAAGTTAGCATGCAAAAGAGAGCTCGTAATTCTTAAAAAGGAAATATGTTGTATCCGACAAGGCATAAATAAAATATGGTTAATGAATTTCTTCCCTAAGTTTATGCTCCTCTTTCTTCTCCTTTGGATCTGAACTACGATTCAAATCAAGTCTTACCGAAATAGGATTTTCTTTACTTCAACCCATGCTATGTTCTAGAGATGAACCGTGGCTGATTTAACAAGTTAACATTAAAACTAACGATTCCATGAGAAGCTTCCACAATACCATGATCATAGGATGAGCTTTGAGATTGGTGCACTCCCTGGACCCAAAAAATCACCCATCCACTTCTCTCTCCTTAACTTGGAAGATCCTTACTTTCTGCACTGTTAACGTGTTGGCTACTTACACCACGCCGCCCACGATCTCCATTTCTCTCGGATCCTTACTTTCTGCAATTTTGACGTGTTGGTTACTTGCACCACGTCAATAATCGCCGTCAACAAATTAGGTTCTAGGTTTGTCAGTTACTTAGGGTTTGAGGTTCACTAGGCCTAGACCATAAAGGAAGGGGAGGGATGATATGAACCAATGACAGTGGTGGCCTGTGGTTGCATGGGCTTCTCTTAGCATAACAACTAGAGTGAAAGCGGATGAGACTAACACGACAACGTGAGTAAGAGGGGTGTATTGGTGAGACGGCTATGGATGATATGACCATGTGATGGCGAAGGCGTGCAAAGTTTAGGGCCTAAGCTATACAAAAAATACATTAGGATGCTACACACTCTACATCATATGTTTACCAAAATCATTAGGATACTGCAAACCATACATTACATTAGAGGATCATGATGATCAGATGTTTCATGTGTTTTTTGGAAGCTCAATATGGTACTAGGTTTGCAATGATCAGATGTTCATGAGTTTTAAAACAAAATGTTTCATGAGTTGGATGGTATGTCTTGTCTACATATATGATTCACAACATCGAATATGATTGCAACCTAACATATTTTCTTAATTATGGACATAATGGATGCGTTATGACCAACTTTCAAGACAACAAAAAAACAGACTAAAAAAACCCCAAGCGTGCCTTTTCAAAACGTAAATAAGCCGTTAAATAGTTAAGCCCAGAAAAGCATAGCCTAAAAAATAAAGCAATAAAACGAGAACGACAATAACACACATCTACATTGATCCTAGCCACATGAAAAAGCATATGCACCCAGGTAAACCGGAAAACCAACCCAAACCCTGAGTCTAATAGACTTCAGTTTGAAGGGTATATCGCTTCCCCCTTTCACCGCATCATTTGGACGGCTTGGGGCCCTACAATCACGTGGCTCGCCCTTCAACGAAAAATCGTGACCTCTGATCAGCTACTTGTTAGAGGATAGCCAAACGGATACTTTTGCAGGTTTTGCATGCGCAACGTGGAAACAATCGATCACTTGTTTTTACACTGCCCATACTCAAGCTCCATCTGGCGAACCGTCTCTGCATGGCTTTACCTCCCAGCCTGCCTACCTCCTTTGGATGCGGGCCGTGACTTCGTCACATGGTGGGAAGACGTCATTGACAACTTGTGCTCCTCCGTCAAAAAGGCCATGGGCTCCACTTTGATGGCGACCACCTGGCATATATGGCTGGAACGCACTAGACGCATCTTCGACGACCAGGCCTCTCCATCATCGCCTCCTCAGATTGTTGATCTTATCAAGGACGAACTCCGAGCTTGGAGAGCGGAGGGTGCTAAGGACGTTGGTGACCTATTTAACCTATAGTTCTCTTTGTCGCTTTGCTTTGATTTTTCTCTTTTCCGTTATCTCCCTCTCTCTACTAATCCCTCTGTTCCTTGCCTCTTCGGCTATCTTGTACAAACACTCTTCTACCTATCAATGAATAAACTGGCAACCAGTTCCTTCAAAACCCGAGTCTAATCTCTCCTGTCCTATATAATTGTATCTCGAAAATTCTTTGGAGAAAGTGAAAAAGGAACTAGAACCAACTGATCTGATAAGCCAGTTCTGAACCTCTATTGTAATGACAGCACCAACATCGACTCTCTAGACATTCATACATCTGTGCCAAAGTACACTTAAAACTCCAAAGGGAATGATATCACAACAATACAAAATACCCCCCAAAAAAAACGCGGACCAGAGATGAAGCGATACTGAAATCAATAAAATCAGAACAATATAATTATATGAGCAAGTTGAAGCTTCGGCAGAGCATTAGCAAAAGCACTCCAAATACAAGATTCTACAATCTGGCCACTTATATGGGGCAATAGTATCTTAAACGCCAGCACAAGCGAGCATGAAAAAAAAAACTGATTTCTATTGGGACAAGAATACCAGTAGAATAAAGTAGCAACCCAACTATCCTAATCAAGCAGAAGACAATTTTTACAAAATACTTGATTTATTTAATTAATAAAAGACCTTATAAAAATAATGTATATTTTTCCAATAATTTTCTACATAAATATATATTTTTTCATTTCATATTTGAATTCTACACCTTTTTGATTCTGTAGGTATTTCTATTTAATTTCTACGTTTTCTATGATTTTCTAATTTTTCGGAATTTATTTTCATCGAAACATACTGAGGGCACGTCGTCGAATACTGGGGTAGTTTTGAGTGAGAGGACATTTTGTCTGGTATGGATAGCAAAAAGAGGTTGGTCACCAGTTTTAAAATTGAGGGGATAAAACCGAACTTTGGCGAGTTGAAGGGGTTAAAATATCAACCTTTTCAATATAGGAAGATGGAATTGTTGTGGGTTGGCCTTAGTGCTGGCCAAATGGGCCAGGCCAGCCTAACCAAACTAGGACGGCCCGGTTCGGTGAACTGAACCGAATCTAGGCTGGCACCTCGGCCAGTAAGGATGGTCCGGTTCGGTTCGCATAGTAGCAGCCCGATTCGGTTCGATTCAGCCCGGTTCGATTCGCTACTGTAATATATTTATTTAACTCAATATATGTATTTCTATATATATATTCTTATGATAAATAATATATTAATTTAATTTATAATGTATATTTGTGAAATGTATTATATGTATTTTAAAAAATAGGACCGACCTAGTTCGGTTCAATTCACTGTGCAAATCGAACTTAGGCCAAGACCGAGGCCGGTTGACCGGTTGGTACAGTAACCGTCCAATCGGGTCTGAACCGAACCGAACCAGACCGGTCCGTTGGCCAGGTCTGGGAGAAAAAATTTTTATTATATTTTTTAAAAATGCTTTATACAAAAATAATCTATGATTCAGAAATTAAACAAAAATAGGCGCCTGTCGCTCTTTGGATGAACGATCGACAGAAAATCGTCCTTTGAACGGGCGACCGACCGATGCTCCGGATAGGTTGTAGGGTAGCAGGAGCCGTCGCTCCTTCAACGCGCGACAGGGGGCCGTTGCTCCTTCAACGCACGACCAGCACCTACCTGCTACGTTGCATGCATACCCAGCAACCAACAACCTCGCGTGATCATTTTTTCGTGCGTTGAAGGAGGTAGGCGCTGGTCATTTTTTCGCTATATCTTTTGATTAGTTTGTTGGTTGCTGGGTATGCATGCAACGTAGCAGGTAGGTGCTGGTCGTGCGTTGAAGGAGCGACCGCTCCCTATCGCGCGTTGAAGGAGCGACGGCTCCTGCTACCCTGCAACCTATCCGGAGCACCGGTCGGTCGTCCGTTCAGAGGACGATTTTCTGTCGATCGTTCATCCAAAGAGCGCCAGGCGCCTATTTTTTCTTAATCTCTGAACCGTCGATTATTTTTGTATAAAGTATTTTTAAAAAATATAATAAAATATTTTTTTCCCAGGTCTGGCTGGCCTTAGCCCAGTAATACTTGGAGAGAGAGCCAACCCCACCCCCAACGATCTGGGCCGCCCATCCCGCAGAAGGAAGCATCGGCCCAAAGCGTGAGGTCTGGAGGGAGAGATGAGCGCGGCGGCGGGCGGGCTGCGGCGGCTGCTGGCGGCGGCGGTGACGGAGGGGGTGGCGGAGGCCCGGGCGGCGATCTTCGGCCACGCGGTGAACCCGGCGGGGAAGCGCGCGCCGACGAAGCTGCTGCGGAAGAAGTTGGTCGGCGACTACGTCGCGCAGTGGTACCCCTACGACATCAAGCGCGACGACCCGCTCGTCATGGCGCGCGAGGAGAAAGCGTAAGCACCCTGCTCCCCCCGGCCTCCATGCGCGCCCGCGATTGCTTGTGTCGTTGCTCGCTCGTGCGCTCATCGGCGCAGCTTCGCTGCCAGGGGCGGAAAGCCTCGGCGACGCCCCTCACGTGTTTGTTGATATGCCTCGCTGCGTCAGTGATGCCTCATGCCTCGCTCTGATCTGACGGGCGGCTCGGTGTGCTTGTCTTATTTACTGCTGTTGCTACTGTTAGCTAGTGGCTTGGTGATCCTTGGTAAGAAATTACGGTGACCTTATTGGAGATTAGCACCACCTGTGTAGCGCCTGCAATTGTTCTTGTTGTGCTGTTGTGATTGTTGGGCATTAGCTTTACCGATGATGCAGCGCAGGTTCGTAGTCTTGAGAAACGACCATTTTAGCAGTAGTGTTAATGGTGTGCAAAGTGCGGCTATAAATCTCTCTTTTTGTGCTGGGTTATGCTCCATTTTGTTCAAAGGGTCAGAATATTGGAACTTGCTTGGGGTTGGGGTTACCATTATACCAACAAGTTTTAACTGTTGTTGCACACTTGCCCGGATGTTTGGTCGGTACTTGTCATGCATCTCTCTTATTGGTATGACCAAATGCTGTGCATTTGTGAGTACTGGTAGTTAATGCTGTCTTCTTGGTTGCGTGGGGATGCTAGATGATGTTTAGTGAATCTGTTATTACCTTGTACTCTTGTGTTTCATGCACTGTGCTTTGGTTAGGTACTTAGTCATTTCTTGTCCTTCGATCAGGTACTTTTGATGTTGATTGTAAGCATGGACCCAGATGCATAGATTGTTTTACTTTTGTAGGTTGAGTGTATTCTATTAATCCTTTCCATGTGGCAATCGTGTGCTCGGCTTTGTTAGGCGAGTTTGTTCCTGGCCAAAAATTTGTATGATAATTTCATGGTTACTATGTTATCTTTGCTCTATTGTTGTTAATAACAATGTTCAAATATGCATGGTTTGTAAATCTTTGTTGACTGTTGACTCAGCCAACGAAAGGTCAAGCGTTATTTTTCTTGTTTGATATATTTCACTCTTTTAGAACGAATCATTAGTCATGACTTGAAGTGTTCAACTGCCATAGCCTCGATATCATATCATAGTTTGATCCAATTTTTGCTGAACCTGCTCTATTCTCATAAAGTAAATGGATTCATATAATCTAAACCATACTGGCCTTGTTCTACTACCAACAGTTTTGCATCGAAAGAATTTGGCCTTCAGGTTTGCCCTGTGAGGGCTGAAGAGTTTCTTAACGATGCTTTGTCTCTCTTTTGCAGGCGTTTGTCCAAATTGGAAATGTTGAAGCGTCGTGGCAAGGGTACGCCAAAGAAGGGCCAGGGAAGGCGTGCGGTCAAGAGAAGCAAATAGTCGCCTTCTCTGTTCTCTCGTGTTTTACTGCTCAAGATCATGCTTGCCATGAGTCTTTGGCAACGTACTCTTTGTATTAAGTCAATCAAATCTTGTTTTTCTACCGATCTGGCGGCCATGAGTTTGTTTTTTCCCCTAATCTTAAGACTGCTGTGGCCGTGCTGCTGCTTGAATGCAACTACATAAAACTTTCATTATTTTAAGAGGTGACTGTATGTAGATTTGGTTGTCTGAAACGATGGCACATGTTCTTAATGAACTTAAGAGCATGACTAATGTTACCCTAACCTAGGTGATGAATTTTGCTGATAGAATAAAATAAAATGAAGAAAAGTTGATTAATAGTACTAAACAGTGCTAAGTTCACTCTAAATTGAAGTAGCATTGAATGTACCCTAAGCATTGTCAAGCTAGGTCTAGCTTAGGTTGACCTCGACATTATTTATGTCTTTTTTTAACTATTTGTATATATTTTTTCTATTTTATTTGCTAAATGGTCTAAGAACAATCACAATGTATTGTTGCTTACATTGTTACTTAGAGGAGAGAGAGTGTATTAATGATAGATTTAGAAACAAGCACTACATTGTATGGTTTCTTGAGTGAGTTTTTTAGCATTGATTTTTAATTGGTGGAAAATTGTGGAAAGAAACGTTGATCGTCGCAATGGGTTTCTAAGTCATTTTTAGTGCTTTGATTTGTGTAAAGTAATGTTTTCTAGACTAAGAAACGATTGTCCTCACTCTCCACATTAATTTGCTGTCACATAAATTATTTATCCTTCATGGCTTACAAACAAATAGTGAAGAAATCTGTATTGGAAATGCCCTAACTAGACCCATTGGTTACTGCGCTTTATACATTACTCCATTTTCGTCGCAACGTTGGGATTTGTGGTAAGATTGCAAAGACCATCTCATTAGTTAACTAATGCTCACATTACATTAACCATCATATGCATGTGCTGTATGCGTTACTACCCATGTACTCCCTTCGTTTTTTTTTATTTGAGGTCTTTGACTTTTTGGCACGTCTTTGACCATTCGTCTTATTCAAAAATTTAGTGCAAAGATGTAAAATAATAAGACATATTTAAAGTACCTCTATTGATAAAACAAATCATAACAAAATAAATGGTATTTACAAAAATAATTTGAATAAGACGAATGGTTAAAGGCGTATCAAAAAGTCAAAGACGTCAGATAAAAAAAACGGAGGTAGTACTCCCTCCGGTCGGGAATAGTTGACGCCGCGGGCTTGATAAAAAAGTTCAAGAAAACTTGACGTTTGACATGATTCACAATTTTTCTTCCAACTTTGCCCCTTTGCCTCTCTAAATCTGCCCCACGGCTGCAATTAAGCAAGCCGATGGATGAGGATGAGTAGTTGGTACCCGTAGGAGGCCGTGGGGGTGGAGACGATGGCGCCGCTCCCCAGCAATAGACGCAAGCACTCCGGCCGGCCCTGCCTCGCTGCCAGATGCAGCGGCGTCGCCGCCAGATGCAGCGGCCACCAAGGAGGATGCCGGGGCCAAGGCAACGAGGTGGGAGATTTAGAGAGGCCCAGGCCCTGGAGCTGGGTGGCTTGCGCCGGTGATCTGGAGGCCCTAACTGCTTGAGCCGGCAGGAGGCCGTAGGTGACGACGAGGGAGTCGCCGGCGACGAACTGCGCCGAGGATGTGGTGGCGGAGAGGAGAGGCGGCGTGAAGGGCAGGAGGTGGCAGATTTGGTGCTGAGGAAGATGAATGACCAATGGAGTATAGAGGATACGGAGTAGAATGGTAAAAGGACATATTCATTAATTTCTGCTAAGCTGTCGGAAACGTCAACTATTCCCGATACGGAGTAGTTGTGTAGCGCCAGTTGTGTTAATAATTTCATGTACTACACGTCACTACTGAAAAGAATCACGTCACTGCTAAAAAGAATCAAGAAATACACGTTACTACTAGAAAGAATACACGTTGCAAGATAATGGAATGAAATAAAATAGAGATATACTACATCTGACAGGTATGAGGTAGTATACTATACACAATAATATAACAGTAGTATTCTTTTGTATACTACATCTGACCGGTATTAGTATGTTATATCGAACAAATTTAATAGAAATATTCTATCGATGTATATTCCATTGCTCCATCTCGCCGTTTTTTACCGCCTTTAATTTCGTCTTACCTATAAGACGCGCCATTTATTACGCCGAAGAACAACAGAAATGGAACAGCGTTATGTCATCTCAATAGTTCTCAACTTATCACGATGCCCTTCATATATACTCGTTATCAGAGTGTCGTCTTACCATAACACCTAATCTTCGTTACATGACATATCAATTCTATATAACAAAGGACCTAATCAGCTGATTTCTGATTAGGTCATGTCGTCGCCTCGAGAAAACGCCATATCTTCTAGTTATTCGCATAGACCATGTCATCTGAAAAACGGTGATCGTCCGATCTTGTTGTGGAGCCAAATCCGGCCGTCCATACTAAATGAGCATTTAAAACAAAATGTTTTGCCGATTGCAAACCAACGCGGGTGGCTTGCCCTGCTGGCTAGCTGCGTTTGATTTCACCCCGGAGGCCAGCGTTCGAGTCTAGCGTCCGCCTCATCTTTTATCAACTAGAATAAGCACTACCACACGCAACTGTGCACAAATGCTTCTTTTTCCTCTCCTATTTCTTTTTTTTCGCTTGCAAAAAGCCTAAAAAACTGAAAGCTTTTGAAAATTAAATCATGGTTGCACAAAGAACATCCAAGAAAAATTTGATGATATTTAAAATTTTGCAATCCAAATTTATAAATAGTTTGCTCTTTCTTATTAATGGTATATTTCTTCTTGATTCTTTACTTTTTAATTTTACCTTTGGTACGTCATAAAAATTCATAAATTCGAAAGCTTCAGAACCATGTCTACAAAAGAACATCCAAAATTAATTTATTTTTTCCCAAAAAATAAAAGCTTTCATAATGCAAGATTTGGACTAAGGATTTTATTTTTGTCGTGAAAAATTCATAAATATTGAAAGTTTTCACAAATTAAACATGCATGCACAAGGAACATCCATAAAAGTTATTCAGAATTTTTTGAAATACAAATTTACAAATAATTGCTCTTTCTTATTGAGGGCGTATTTCTTCTTGATTTTCCACTTTAGAATTTTACTTATGGTAGGGCAGTTCACAAAAATTCATAAATTTGAAAATTTCAAAACCATGTCTACAAAAATAGCCAAAAATATTTTTAAAAAAAAATTCATAATGCAAGATTCAAACTAATGGTTTTTTTGCCGGGTCGCAAAAAAACACAAAAGATGAAAAGTTTACAAAAATTAAATCATGTATGCACAAAGAACATCTATAAAAAGTTTGATGTAATCCAAAAAAATTTGAAGTCCAAATTTACAAGTAGTTTGCTCTTTTTTATTTAGGGCATATTTCTTTTTGATTTTCCACTTTTCAATTTTACTTATGGCACATCACAAAATATCATAAATTTGAAAGTTTCGGAAACATGTCTTCAAAAGAACATCCCAAATTATTTTTTTTCAAAGATCAAATGTTTTCAGAAGGGAAGATTCGAACTAAGAATTTGGAAGTTTCCAATAAAACATGCCTCCACAAAGAACACAATAAAAAATTAACCCTATGTTTACAAATTAAGAAAGAGCATATTTTTTTATTTTGCACTTTTCAACTTTATTTATTATAGGTAAAAAATATTTAAAAAACGTTTTTGAACCATATCTGAACAAAGAACATCAAAAACTAAAAGATTTCATAGATTATAGGTTTTCATAATTCAAGCTTTGAACTAAAGGATTTTTTAATAGGTCATAAGAAAACATAAAATTGAAAGTATACAGAAATTAAACCGTGCTTGCGCAGAGAGCATCCATTTAAAAAGTTTGATGTTGCAAAAAAAAAATTGAAATTCAAATATAAAAATAGTTTTCTCTTTGTAATAAATGGCATATTTGCTATTGACTTTACATTTTTCAGTTTTATTTATGGTGGGACACACAAAAATCATATAAATTACTAGTTTTTTAAAAAGTAAATATGATAACGGTCCATAAATGCAAAAAAACATGGTGAGGGTCAAAAATATATTTGAGCTTTAGAAATGTTGACTTCTATAAAATGAATTAAGAAATAATAGAAAGGTTTAAAAAATAATAAAAGAGCCAAAGAAATCCAAAGAAACAAAAAGGCACCAAAATGCACTTTTGCCTTACAAAACTAATGCCACGTGCAACAGGCATCGCTAGTTACTATATTAGCAGTCGCCAAACTACATAGTAGCAGTCACCAGGGCAGCAGGCATGGCTACAACCATCCCATTGTAGCCAAAACGGACGGACATTCCGTTCCGTCGTGAAAACAGAACAGAAAGAACTATTTACAGTGCCTGTCAACGTTCTAATCAATACCAGCCGGAACGGCCGGATTAGCCCATTCCGGACCGGATTTGCCCATTTCGGCTGGATTATCCCATTTCGGTCAATACTCCCAAGTTCCAAACTATGAAGTACGATGAACTTTGAGATATGTTTGAGTATTATGTGAATGATTTATGTATGTCAATGTAAATTTTGGTAAGCATATTCTTATTTATAATATTTATTTTATTATATTAAAAATAAGAAACGGTACGCTGGAATGAACTGGTAACGGAACATTTCATTCCAATTGAAAAACCGAAATGGACACCGGAATGGAATTGACAAGTTTGGTCCACACCCCTGTGCCAAATGAGCATTGTCGTGCAGAAGCCATGGCTCCCCTGCGTGGTGTAGCACTGTAGCCACCGCCGTGCCGATGGCATTTCCTTAAAATGTTGTTGCAAGATTGGTTTTATTTTATTAAAATTGAATTTCATATTCATCAAATGATTATTTCGCCATGTTTTCTATCGCTTAGAGCATCTGCAAGAAAACCCTTTATGGGTTGTTGTCTCTATATTATAGGATTTTTTTTTAAAAATTAACTCAAAAAGTAAATTCTATCTTAATAAAAAGCCCTAAACAAGTTTTGTGGCCTTGAGAAAAGTTGGTAAGCATGGCAACTCAACTGTCAAACCTTATATTTGGTTCCTTATGTTTTAGAAGCAATAAATAGACATGTTAGTTTAATTAAATGGATATATATGTTTTAGGGCTGATTGTTGGAGTTGATATCCTTTTAAGGTCCTAAATATTTCCCACATATAATGTAATATAGGACTCTATTTTTACTATTACTCTTAAAGATGCTCTTATCTACTTATTTTATTCTTCAATAAGTACTCCCTCCGGTCACGAAAAGAAGTCGCCATTGACTTTTGCACACGTCTTTGATCATTTGTCTTATTCAAAAAAATTTATAAATATGTAAAATATAAGTCATACTTAAAATATATTTAATAATAAACTAAATCATAACAAAATAAATGATATTTACATAACTTTTTTGAATAAGACGAATGGTCAAAGATGTCTCCAAAAGTTAGCGGCAACTTTTTTTTTTATCGATGGCAGTAACGAAGGGCATGCTTGGTTGAGTGACAAGCTTGACCTGGACAAGTCTAGCCTGGCTGAGACAAGCAGGTTCAATGTATGCAGGCATATGAGATGGTGTTTGGTTGAGTTTGTTGGAGATAAAATTTAAAATTTAATTATTTAAAATTTTTATAGCAAGTGTGGTCTAGTTTTGTTCAAAAAAATGCCGAGAACCCATTTTTAAAATCGGTTCGGTAATCGGAGATGTTAATCAAAGGATATTATAAAATAAAGAAAAAAGAAAAACTTGGCACATACGCTAGTCATGGGGTATTCAGCATGCAGCCAGGCCACTGACAGTGGACCTCTGGCGGTCTCCAGGCCTCAACAGTATTTTTACATGACCCCAACCTGATCGGTACAGTAATTTCAGACGACCAAATATCCAAAGGCTGCATGTTCGGATCAGGCTGGGCTTTATGCAGCCAACTAAACAGCCTCCAAGAGTCGCAACGGTGCAAAGTACCCTAAAATCTAGTTGGATCAGCTCCGGCTAACCCATCTAGAACTATAAACAAATCCGAAGCAAGAGAACGGATGGATCGAGGGAAACATTCCACGTGGCGCGTGCACATGCACGCCAAGGAAAGCCACGTGGCACGTGCGCTAAGCACACTGCGAGCGCGAGCCAACTGAACAATCAATCCCAACTTCCCAAGACAAGCTGATCAATCGCCGGCAGGCCGGCCGGCAGCCGTGCGTCTAAACCTAGATCTCGCCGGCGACGGCGTCGAGGCACCTGCCGCCGTCGAAAGCTGCGGCGGCGCTCGAGCTCCCGCCGCGCCGCGCCGCCGGGAAGGTCAGGACGCACGCGAAGTCGCTCCGCGCGCCGTTCTGCACGGTGCTCACCGCCATCTTCACGCTCAGCGACCCGTCCGCCGTCTCCCGAGCCAGCGCCGCCGCCACGGCGCGCGCGCGCCGCCCGGGCGGCACGCGCTGCGTCCCCGCCCACGCCACCGCCAGCGCCCGCGTGCCGCCGGCGGCGAACTGCGTGAACGCAGGCAGTGACGCGGCGGCGCCGAGCCGCTGCCCGGCGTAGAACGGTGCGGCCCGGAGCGCCGTGTACCGGCACGTGTACAGGCTCGGGCTGTAGAACCGGAGCGTGGCGGAGAGGTTGTACGCGACGGCGGCGGCGGCGGCGTCGAAGGCGAGGAGGCGGAGCTCGGCGCCGGCGACGGAAGGGACGACGTGGTGCGGCCGGAGGAGGAGCCGCGGGAGGAGCGACGGCGCGAGGACGAGCACCGCCAGGAGCACGGCCAGCGGCGCCAGGCACGCGGCGGACGCGGCAGCCAGCGCGGCGGCGCACTGCCGCCGCCGCACCCCGCCACCGCTGGGGCTCGGCGGCGGCGAGGGCGGGAGCTCAGTGTCAGTGGACATGAATGTGCAACGAGAAGAGGGGAGTGCAATGCAAGAGGGTGTCAGTGGTCACTAGATCAGGAGTCAGGATTCAGTCTCAGGAGGTTTCCTTTGCTTTGCACCTGGAAAGAATACACCCACATTGACAAAGCAAAAGAGAGCAAGCACATCATCTTGATGATTCCAGCATTAATCCCTTTTGCTTTGTTAGGATTAACAAACTAACACATCAGTTTTTTTAGAAAAAGAAAGAATTAAGATATATAATTAATTCGTTCTTTTCATTAAATTTTTTACATGAACATATCAATGAATTATAACACAGGAACTTTAAGGTCGCACAAAATCGGGACCAGACCTGGTTCTGTTTTTTCGAACTCGAGTTTTGTTTCATTTTTTTGGTATGTGTTTGCTAAACTTCAGATCTGGTAGGGCTCCCGTGATTGCTGAAGTCCTCGTCGAGAGCTCTTCTCGTAGCTTCCCACAGCTGAGTCTCGATGCCCAGCTTCTTCAGCTCATGAAGTCCTCTCTCAACTTTTTTACAGGATTTTGAAAAGGAAAAAAAGCAAAAGAAAGAGGTAGGTATCATTATGGCTTTAAGCAATGTAACTATTAAAAGGAGTAAAGGAAAATATGCAAGCGATCTGATCGATCTGATCTGATCGGTTCATCTAAAATAGCAATAGGATGGTGGTTCATTATGGTTTTAAACATGCGGCTGCCAATCGCGATATGTTTTATAGGAGAAACAATAAGACCAACTTGGGATGACTATATTAAATTTATAAAGCAAAGATATTATAAGTGCAAGACAAAAGAAAATTAATTTTGAATTGGAAAATACTATCTAGCCGGTCTTGAATATGTGGAAAGTACTTCTTATTTGCGCTATGGATAACCGTGGCAAATTCCAACTTGTATTTGATATTCCAATTATGCAATAGGATGATCACTATATATGCAGAAGGAAAGGGCATTATTTGAACTGTTAATGAGAAGAAGGCTACCTTCTATGACATCAGTTGTAGTAATTGGATGATTGCCTTGCTCTATCCAAAACTGTAGCCGTTCGTCAGCTATATCTTCTTCTACATCATGATTTTTGGCCCTTCTCCAGAAGTAGGTCAACCAAGCCTGTCACATAGCATTTATTAGAAGTTTAAAACAGAGGGAACATTAACAAGTAACAAGACACGTATCAAGGAAACGAGAAGCGAAGATGTAAAGTTTATTCATGTAGTGTTGAGTATATTTCCCTTTAGGCGGCTTAGGTTAGTATGTTTAACTTCAGCACATAATAGAGCACATGAATCATGAAAGTGGAACTCACAGCTACCTGGAGTTTGGAATTGAGTTTAGCGATCATAGATATATGTGTGATGGTGCAAAAATATATATATTTTTGAACAGAATGAATGGAAGATCAAACAATAGAAACACTGGTATATATGCAGAAATTGATTTATCTTAACATGGATGGAAGTTTGTGTTTTCACCTGCTTGAACCGTACGTCTTCACGCTCTTCCTCGCTTAATTCTAAGACAAGAGACATGGCCAGTACATATTTAGAAGAGGGACTTGATATAGTTTTTTTTACATGTCACAGGTGTCAATGGAATTAGGGAAAGAGAAAAACTAACCAAGTGACTCTGAAGGATTCTGACCTTCTGCAGCAAAAGACAGATATAAGAAGTTCAGACATCATCACAATATATTCATCGAATATAATTAAGTCAATATAGCAACTTGAATTTTCTTTACGTACAAGCTAATTGTGCACGGGTGATTCTAGGAAGCATTTCTAACCACAATAAAGAAAGTGATTTTAATATGTATCAATTATATTGCAATTTCTAGCAGCGTTACTGCACCATTTTTTTGCCGGTTCTGCGTGCAATAATAGCTCAGCAGTTGGTTCAATCTCACAAAATCGACTCCAGAATGACTGATAGATGCTGTGAGTTGCACATCAAGCGTTAGCACCCTCACTGCCTCACATTGATTTAGATCTATTAGGCACTGATTGCTAATAAATAAATATTGCTATTTTTATGAGTTTATGCTCATAGATGGAAAAATAGTAATATATCAATGGAAGTCCTGGGAAATATCATACAATAAAATACAATAAGAAAAGTATAAGAAATGAGTACATTTTGGAGAAGCCACCTGAGAGAGGTCTGATGCGTCGATGTTCTGCTAAAGCAAGCATGATTGCATCTTCTACCTTCAAAAGGAATATTAGATAATTTCTGTAAGAATATGTTAAAGTAAATTCATCAACACATGTTGCATCAACTATATACTTCACAATCACACGAAGTAATCACTCTAATAGTATGCAAGTATTCTTTTTTTAGCGACCTCAAAGAGGGGCAGGAGCTCTGCCGAGAGAGGTATTACAATGGCCCCGTGCGAATGTCGCCACCACGCATGCCACCCCGGCCTAAGCCGACCACCTCGCCAAAGAGCGACGAACAACGAAGAAAGAAAAAGACGACCCAGAAGGCCGCAACCAGACACACGCTTAGAACCACAACGACCAAAGACACCCCAAGAGCCCATGATGGCTTGCTCAGGGAACCAAGCAAAGCATACGGCAACTGCCAACGAAACCACCAGCCACACGACGCACATTGTTAGCACAAAACTCCAGGCGCCACCACTGCCGCAACGAAGCACAACCGAGACACCGGGCGCCCAAACACCGTCGAGCGCACGCCCCACCCCCCATCGATCACCACTGGAGCCAACGCCAGCCACCGTCGTTGAACGGGATGCTCGTTCAGAGATTGCACACACTTCGCAAACACCAAGCCGCCGAGGAGAAGAAGAGCGGACAACAACATCTGCAGATGATCTCCGTGATGGCGCATCACTTCAAGGCAGCCCCGCACCCCAATTGGGCCGCCACTCCTCACAGATGGAAGTGGAGGAGTGGAGGCACACGGCCCGAGCTGTAACCTAGGAGAGGCAAAGGGCTAGGATGGAGCAGAAGCGACCACCGAGGAAGCCACCAGTGACCAACACTTGAGATGCAAGGACGTTGGGGGAGGGACAGGGAATACTGGAGGAGGCTTCCTGGAGAAAGAAACCAGGCGACGCCCACGCCCACCGCCCTAGCCACAGCAGCCAAACAGGCTCGACAACACCAGTTTGATCAGCATGCACTATATATCTCGGCATACTTATCACTTGGACATTATTTGAAAAGAAAACTATAGACCGATGCAAGCATTGGACTAATTGAAAAGAGAAGGAAAACCTTGAGTGAAGTTAATTCACGCAGTCCTTTCTCAACCAAAATCATGCTCTCAACATTTCCATCTCCAGCCGTATCATTTATGTCAGACATTTTGCTTTTGATCTCTATGTCAACACTATCTACTACCACACAAATGGTTGACCAAAAAAGAACGTTAGTGACTAAAATCATGAATTTATATGAGTTCTGTACACTTTAAATAAAAGCGATGCTACGTCTCTCAGCATTATTCTAAAAATGAGGAATAAATAATTAATAGCATTTAGACAAAATGTATGTAGTTTCTTTCATTTAGGGACAATTGGACAAAACTTTGTAGGGGATCATTGTCTTGTTGCCTGGTACAACATGCAAAGTGAAAAACTGAAAATCCTCCTCTTTTGCAATGACAATAAAAATCAAATAATAAACATCCAACTTTGAGTGACTGCACATTCTATATATATATTTATTCCATTCCAGTCTTATGACTTACGAACTTGATCACATTGCTTCATTTTACTATACCTATGGCACTAAATCTTGAAATAAGAGATCTAGATAAGATTTTCCAATTTTTGTAGGTCATAAAATGCCATGGCCACAGGGGATCGATACCTCACATCCATGTTTTGAACTTAAGAACTTGTGGAGTAAGATGAATATGAGATGCTCGTATCAACAACTTCATAGTAGTTCATAACAATAATGAAAACACTAGAGATAGCTTTTGAAAGGAAACCTTACCTGATAAAGTTACATCTCTAGATTTTTGCCCAACTGAGAGGACAACTTCAAGTGCATACGGTGCAAACGAGGACCAGTATTCTTGTTTTTCTTCAGCAACATCAGAATGTATCCCTAAGAGAAAAACCTCATCATTAGTCAACCATTCTAAAAGGGATTACTTGTATGGAAATATTTAGTTTGCGAATTAAAAATAACAGAACGAGGACAATGATATATCTTTGAGTCTGTTAGCAATTACTATGGTGGAGACTTGCTGTTTAAAATTTTGTAAATCACTGGATTCCCTTCTACATTTTGCGTTGAACAGTAGAACACCTAGAGAATTTGAGAAATTAATCAGAATGTACAGTAGAGAGAATAAGAAATCTCCGTACCAAAGCTAACACATAGTTTCCAGTAGCGAGCAAGCCAACATCTTTTTAGCACCATCTCTTCCTGATAAATGATTTTTCGTGACTAAATGTTATAGACTCATAGACAACGAAGTGCCAAAATATGAAAAGTTAAGCAAAAATGCACACCTTTTCTTCTTGTGACAGGATCATTCTGTTGGAAGTTGCTTGGAGGTATCTCAACTCTGATCCAGCACTTTTTACACGATGAGACAGAGATTTGACCATATCACTGGCAACCTACGCGACAACATAAATAATAATTTAGGGGTGCAAAAGACAGATCTGGGAAATTCATTTAGCAAATAAGTAACTACTTTTGATAAAATATTCACCTTTGCTTCTGTCCGGAGGGCGGCAATCTCATCGCAGCTTGCACTGCTAGATCTTCTTGAAGCAATTCTCAATGAAGCCTAAGTTAAAAACAGATCCCAAATTCTGGAAGAGTTAGTGAGCAAAATGTTGACCATAAAAACCAAAACTCATGATGTGTAGCATCTGCAGGTCCACATTAAAGCGAACGAAATACTAATCAAAATGGGACTCAAATCAAAAATGAACTTTTTCATTCTAGTGTTCCCTCAATTTGAGCAGGAGAAGCTTAGTATGGAAGCATACCTTTCTCTGTTCTAATGCTGCATCCTTTCTGATAGTCAAGATGGAAACATGGATTAAAAATATGAAGCTACAGATAGATAACCTGAAGTGGCGCATCTTGTAAATCACATACCTGCCCATCAAACTGACCTCTGGTTCTATGTCATTGTCATCACCAATAACAGCTGCCTGAAATTTGGACACTAAAAATTGGTACGCACAAGACATGGATATAACACAATGACAGTGCCAAAAAATGATTTCAAATTAAGAAATAAGCCAATGAGTTTTGTAGATTAGGTCTTGAGTTTCTCAGTACGAAAGACTGAAACATGTTCTTCTGCCACTGACTCATTATACACCCCTCCTCTCCATTTAAAGCATCCCGCATCCCAGTCTTTCGCTCTTAAATCAGGCATTAGATGTGCAGTGAGCTACAAGGACAGACAACATATTTCTTTTGTTCCAGCGAGTTACTGAAGGCCAAGTCTGCAAAGCTAATAGTTTTGACCTTGCTTATGCCCTCTTTTGTTCGCGGTTTTGTTGATTCGGTTTGGTTGGGCTAAGAGTTGAGAACTATAAAATAACAATATGAAAAAAATTAAAAAATTATGCAGAAAATATTAAGCTAGAAGTGGCACAGATATGTTCAGAATTTTCCATCCAAAAAAATTAATCAGCATTAGCTAAAAACGTTCATATTAAAATGGGACCTAGCACAAATGCTGGCACAAATCCAGATAGATTATGCAGGCATAGCTCCAGCTTCGAAGGTAAAACTAAAAACAAAAGAACAATAACATTTAGCAATCTCAGAAGCCAATAATTTAAATTCAGCATTATTTTATCACAGAAATGAACCTCTTTCTCCATCTGCATGGATTTGACATCTGCTTCTTCACTTCTTTCCTCTGCAAGGCGAAGCTGAAGTTGCATGTCAGCATAGCAAGGATGTTGTATTTTTCCAACATGTAGATGTACAAAGCTAAAATCTTTTTGATCGAATACGAAGCTAAAATTTTAAATTGTGCTTTTATCTCACTTTTTCATACATGCTCTCATTTTCCACTTGTAAGGTGCTAATCTGCCAAGGAGCCATGAGAAAATCATATGAGTGCTCCATGTAAATAAAACTGATATTAAATTAAAGGAACTGCAACTATTTTGACAGATGCAGGGAAATGTGTATATAACATCCATATTTTATAAGCTGGACAAAAATGTAGCATAGAGGAGAATGGTGTCATAATGTAGGAGAATCCCAAGCAGCACATATAATATTCTGCACTTTCTAGAATCAGTGTTTCTTACACAGTTATGTTCATGACATGAGTTACCTCATCATGAAGAGAAGAAGAGGTGCGCCGAGCTCTCATCGAGCTTCCAAGGTCAAGTGATCTCCTAAGGATGATGTAGCTTATATTACTTATACAAAGCGATCATAAAGAGATTTTTTGAAAGGCAATAAATACTTAATGAGGTACTTGCTGTTAATTAAAATCGTACACAAACTTCTGAAAGGAATTAAAAAAGTATAAAGACCAATTTTATTTAAATAAATATTGCTTCAGAGGAGGAAAAGTCTCCATTTCAGTTTATTAGACTTTAGTCTCGTTCCATTTTCTTTACTGAAAAAACATGCTGGTGCATTTGGGCCCACCATGTCCATAAAATGCATATGTTTAACATTACTGGAACACATATTAATAAGAAATTGTGAATGATATCTATTCGCAACCTCATAATAGTGTTTCACAAATATTGGAAAATCAACAACAGAATTATATGAGAAAACTTCCCATACGCCATTCAGAAATTGAATAGACTTTTCCTACCACTTTTATATGAAACATAATCTCTGTCGAGTAAACTGACAAGTAGCCTCAAACAAAAGTAACAAGTAGCAACCATGAGGTAATTTATTTAACTGTGTTGGACTTAACAGAAGAAGTATACAAGTAACAAAATCCCAATGGCAGCGCTGCCATCAACAAAAGCAATCCGCACTGTACCGTGAAACCCACATACCTTTGATTGATGGGCGATTCCAACCCGCTCGTCGCTGGTCGTTGCGATTGCTTGATCGACGGTATCATTGGAACCGACTTCCCGGACATATATCGGTTCGTCAATGATGAGGGCCGGCTCACCGGCGCCTGATCCGCGAGGTAACGACCTATCTAAAACGCACACAATCACGCGCCACCACTCAGTTGCATCAGACATGAACGCGCGACGAAAATACGCACATCGGCATGCATTTGATCCGAATATCACAGAAATTAGGAGGCGGCCGTGGCCATTGGGCGATGGCGAGTTACCGACGGGGAGGGCGAGCGGGTGGCGCGGTGCGGGGTGGAGGAGAGTTCAATGGGCGGGCCGGAGAGCTCGTACTCGTCGTCGTCGCTGCCGCTGCCTCCGTCCCCGGCGCCCCCGCCGGCGCCGGTGCCGGCGCCGTCGGAGGAGGCCATGACGCGGGCGAGGCGCTGGGCGGCGGCGCGCGCGGCGGTGTTGTTGGCGCGGCCGCGGCGGCCGACGGTGGAGGCGGCCCCGGCGCCGCCCAGGGACCCGGCGCGCCCGTGGCGGTGGGCGGGGGACGCCGTCGGGGAGCCCCTCGACGATGTCGACGCAGCGGCCTGGTGGTGCGCCGCGTAGATGCCCCGCCGCCCGTACCCCGCCCCCGGGCTCGCCGGGCGCGACAGGCGATCCATCGATCTCCCGGCCGGATCGGATCGGATCGGAGGGGAGCCCGCGAGGGTCGCCGCGGCGTGCTCGGAGGAGGAGGAGGAGAGAGAGGAGGGAGGAGGAGGGGGGAATGGGAGCGGGTGGTTTGCTCTGCGCGCTCGTCCGAAGGCGCGGGGTGGGGGGGCGGGGGGCGTAACGGTCTCGACTCCCGAATGGCGTGGGATCTTCCGCGGCGTGGGCCGGTGCGTGTTGCCTCACTTTAGCCAACTCCGGAACTTTATTCATCACTCCATCCAAATTTCCCGAGCCTCTCTCTCCCCGTTAGAGCATCTCCACCCGATACTTTAAAGACACACTCCATAATTCTTTCACACTTTACACTACGCTCTAAAAGATCCATTCCCTCCAACAGTGAATAGACACTCTACTACACACTCTAGATAATGTAAATATAGTGGCATCATCCCAAAGCGGTGGAGTGAGACGGTAGATACACTTTTTATGTTGACGGTCCGTCCGATAGCTATGTGCGGCCACTTCCCCTGCCGTCATCCAAAGCCTTCTCTGTATGTGTATTGCACTCCTCTACACCTCCGCTAGCCCTGAACATGCCTCCGCCTTCAGCATTGCCGCCTACTCGCCATGGCCGATCCTCGTTCGTCTTCTTCTCGATTGTCGCAGGGACTAAGAGGCTATGTCTACACCTTAGGGACATGGTTCTACCACTGCACCCATTGTCGTCATGCCATTGCCTCTGTCTCCATCTTTGTTGATGGTTCCAACTCCACCTCAATCACCATCACCGCTAGCTAGCCTGGAGCAAGTCTCCATTGTCACCCCCAGTTAGAGCAACTACTTGTGAAGTATGAGTTTAGATGCATTGCACATAGTAGGTCCGCCTAGGATCTGTACCTGAGGAGTGTTACCGCTGGCTTGCCAACTATTTTGCTGAAACTATTAATGGCAATACATGGAGCCCATCCCTAACACCGACGAGGACTATCATTGCCGATGCTAACAGAACCACATATGAGGAACAACATATGGATTTAGCAATATTGGTAGTTGTATTGTAAATCTTTTGTAGATTCAACAATATAGTCATCATAGAGCCACTTTTGTAGCTCCGGCAAAGTAGTAGCATATAACACACTGTAATCGTCTCTCAAAGTACCTGTTATACAAAGCTCCTCTCACTTTGAAATATTAACAGTTTGGCTTAAATTTAACACATACTCTACTATTTAATTTGATGGTACTTTATGGTGGCTACAAACAATTATACAATGCCATTTTTTAGAAGTTGTTAGAGCGTTTATAGACATAAAAGCCAAAAGAATTAGAGAGGCAGATAAATGGGGATAAATAGAGAGCAAAAAAAGAGAGAGGCTTTAGGATATTGCCTTATTTTGAAATAGCTTTCGATTTTGTTGTTGTTGTTGCTGCTATAACGGCGGTGGTGCAAAAAATATGCTTTATGAAGTAACGATCAGGGAAAGCACGAATAACTCTACTCTTTCTCCGTAACAGGCTCAGTCCTCAAATTGTTAAAACCAACACAAATGTCTCTTAATCGAGCCAACAATTTGTTTTTACACAAAAATCTTTCACAAATTCTAAACAAAAAGTATGTAAAAGGATCGATGAGATTAGGTAGGTAACAAACTCAATTAAATATATTTTAATTTGATATTTATGAATAGTTTATGGAAAAATACATATAGCATACCAGTCCATCCACCTCTTTTTTAGCGAAAGGCAAGAGCACTGCTAATTCACTAAAGAAGAGAAAAAAACTGTACAAATATTTATAGTCCCTAGGCGTGGATGGCGTCTTGGTAATAGTTACAGAGAAGCCCTCTCCCAAAAAGAGTCCACTCCCTGAAAAATCCTTCAATTACGCTCTTTCTAGAGGTTTCAGGCCACATAGATGACAAGCCCATTGAAAGTGTGGCTATCCTCTCTCAGAATCGAGGATATATGAGTTGGTCCACCACCAATCAACAAAATTATTGGGGAGGTTGGATAGGTCTGCCATTGGAGAGGTGAAAGTGGTCCTAAGGAGCATGCGGGTCAAAGCTTCTTGGGAGTATTTTAGCAACCTAAAAAGAGGTGAGTAGCGAATTCTGGCGAGAGGTCACAGAGTGGACAAACAAGGTTATGGGGTCACTCCTTCTTTGCAAGGATATAATAGTGTCGATCCTATTTAGGGCTAGAGTCCAAGCGAAAAACTTGCATTTTGGCTCCGTGTTCGCTTGCCAGATGAACTTGGCATTGGCGCAATGGGCACAGCCTTGGAATTGCAAGAGGTAAGCCGATTTGGAGGAGCAAGAGCCTAAAGAGGAGGGGCATCACACGTTGTCATCTGGCTGGTCCTGCTGCAGGTTTATGGTTTGGATCTTCCTTTAAAGGATGATTTATTATCGGAGTTGTGGGAGGGTGTGGATGGCTTGTAGGGAGGCGTTCTAGTTGATGTCGTGAAGCTCGTGGGTGACAGAGTGGTTCTTTAGTCGGACCAACTTGAAGAGGTTTGGTACAATGATTTTGGGTGATTGTTGTTCTAGCCAGCTATGATGCCAAAAAAGGGTTGTTTGATTATTTCCAACACCTGGGGGTGATGGTGGTATCCCTCGGTGGTAGTAGCTACGTGAAAAAGGGCAAGGTCCGTGGAATCGCAGGACAGCTTCAAGTCAACCTAAGGTTTGTTGCTGGCTTTCTAGGAGAGCCATTACCAATGTAGTCGCAGGGCCCTGCTGAATCTCTTAAGTTCTAGAATACCAAGCAACCATGGGTTTTTGGCCGACATGCCTTATCTCAGTTCACGAGGCAGTGGGCACTAATGTTCATTTCCATGCCAAAGGAAGGATCTTATAATGTGGTATAGCTTCCGCTTGGCCCATGCATTTGGCAAGAGGAAAGATGGTTTGGCGGCACGCAGGCATAGACAAGAGAACTAAGTTGACCAGGGTGATCCGACCAGTCTTAACATTTGTGTCCTGTTTGATCATAGCGGTCCAACCACCTTTGACAACAATGACTTGATCAAGGTATCATTTGTCCGGTTTTAATAATATGGGTACCAGGTTAAGGCCTTGTTCTTTTCAGCGTATAATACTGTTGCGTATTACTGTAACAAATTTTGTTATTTTTATATAGCCTATATGTTACGATAATTTGTAACGATTTTTTGTGACTTTTAGTAGTCCTTCCAAAGATCCTAAAACTATTTTTAAATTTTTTATAGTCTTCAGACCTCGTTTCAAGAGCTTTCAAATTTGCTACAGTAATACGCCAGCGCAACGGTACGCTCAAAAGAACAAGGCCTGACCCAATTTTAAAGCTTATGGACCAAAACAAATCAAGTATTATAGTTCATGATCAAAACAAAACATTGTTTTTTCCAAAAGTAAATTCCGGTTTTCCCGTGTAAGACCGAGGCACCTTTATTCAGAAAATAGAATATTGTTTCTACAGATTTCCAAATCCGTTACATGGATGCTAATATCCAAAGTGCGATTGCCCTATTTGAACAATATATTGAAATCTACAGATAAACTTTACATTTGGAATGGCTTAAAAAAACTAAACAAGCTTAAGGCCCTGTTTGTTTGAGCTGTAGCTTCTCTAAAAGCTGTTTCTGAGAAAAGCCACAAAAAAACTAGTTTCTGGAAAAAGCTCAGATCACAGTACAAATTAGGTTTTTGGTTTGGCTTCTTTGAAGTGGGTTTCAAAAGCTGACTGTTTGTTTAAGTTTCTGACTTCTGAGGCTAAAAGCTCGCTAGAAGCTCAAACAAACAGGGCCTAAGTACAGAGACTACCTGCACAAATACAACTACAACAATACACAGATCAATACCAAGAGCAAAATTGATTGGTATCTGAACATTTACATAAATGCTTACACCTTCTGACCTCTCGACTCAACTACGGTCTGCCTCTGTTACAGTCCCCAGGTTAGGTCCATTGGTGCTCCGTTCCACTGGCGAACCAGGCACAAATGGAACAAAGCCTCGACCTCCGAACATCGGGCGCATGAATCTATCATCGAATTTGCGCCATACGCGATGGACGGAGCGAGTTGGCATGCTGAGAAGAAGCTGAAGGTTGCTCTGAGGGGGTATCTGGCCAACATCAAAGTCAGACCCCATCAAGCTACCAAGAAGTGGGTCTTGAAGTGACTGGCTTGAGAGCTCAGCTACATTGCCAGGCCTCGGTGGGATAAGTAGACTTAGCAGAGGCTTAGTCAGCAAGCCAAAAACCTGAATCAAATATAGATGGAATATCATTAGCAAAATGATAATTCTTTCCTATATTCCAAGGAAAGAAAAAAATTAAAATCATTGGGACTACTCATATCATATGATAACTGCAGTGTTCATAAACATTTTACCTAACTTGTAAACTGACATATAAAGAAAACAAACAACAATATTGCACAATGTTTGTTTGCAACGACAAAGCATAATATGAAAAAACAAAGATGCACTTATTTTTATCAATAATTAATTAAAAAAATAAAAAACCAGGATGACCAGAAAATAGCCAGTTTTTTTTTTAGATAAAGAAATTAGCCAGTTGAGATAATGCTGGTGGCCACACATAAAAGTCTTACCATTGTGCTGAATAGCACGACAATGACTGTGCTGGTGATCATAATAGCATTAATTCGCAGTACAGTATGACCAGATGTGGTGAACTGCAAAAGTATGCAAATTGTGTTATACATGAGAACCTATAGTCGGTTATAGATAGTCAAATATAGCTTTGTAAAATATGTGGTAGTGATTCCAAATTCCTTAGTGATAATCACTCAGTTCATATTTGTAATAAAAGCACTTTAATCCTCTTCTCTTATCACACAGCTGGGTTGTTAAACATCACCTTGTTATAGGCAAGTGCAATTGATACTGCTCCTCTCATAAGACCTGCCCACCATATGATTATCTAAAGGAAAATACCATCAATATTAGCTCTAACTGGTTTATAAAGGAACAGAAGATAACAGAAGCACAAAATGAGAGCGAAGTACTAACTTGTTGTTTAAAGGAAATCTTTGGCCGTGACTCTTTTTTACTTAGGTTGGATAAGAAAGATAAAGGGAATACAAATGCTGCTCTTCCAACCATAACCAAGCCCAATATAATCGCGCTTAAAGCAATTGGTTTTTTAGGACTGCACCACAGGGGGAAATATAAATCAGTAAACAAGGTCATGATTAGAAAAACATAGGCAAGATATCAAAGGCAGCTGCTGCTGTAGCCCTGTACTTAACACAGCCCTGTACTCAACATTGTCCAACCTTGACAAACAACAAAAATAGAACTATAATGAGCTTTTTCTTTGCATAGTGATACACCGGTGACAGATCTGGAGTTTATATACAATACTAATAATACAATTTCTGTAATGAGCTATTTCTTTGCATAATTTTGTTTTTTTCGATTTTTCATAAAAAATATTAAATAGAGAAATGCCCATAATTTGCATGCAAATTCGTGAATGCCCACTCGCCGCGGCTCTGCAACGCTGCAAGGGGTGTTGCCGTGCCACCATAGCATGGCAATGTGTTGCCGCTCAACCACAGCGCAACAAATGGTTACCTGCTGTACCCCTCCCAAAGCTTTTTCTTTTTTAAAAAAAAAAAATCATCCAAGTATTGAAATGGGTAAGTTTTGCAGATTTTCCATTTTTTCCAAAAAAAATTATAGAAATGGCTTAGTTTTGCAGATGATTTTTCGTTTTCTTTTTGCCAGAAATCATCCAAGTATGGAAGCCGCGGCATGGCACAGCGGCAAGCCTAATTTGCTTCATTTTTTCCTAAAAAAAATGAAGTATGAAAATGGCTAAGTTTTGCAGCTAATTTTTCGTTTTCAATGCCTTTAAAAAATCGTCGAGTATGTGTTATGGGCTAGCACACGCCATGAACAGTGCCGCCGTGTACAATACCACGGTACTTAGCATGGGACTAGTTTGGAGGTTAGTTAAGATTAGATCGAGTTGTTGAATTAGATAAGATCGGTTTGTTTAGAAGATAAGATTAGTTAATATTTATTTCTTAAAGCCCAAGTCTCTTATCTTTATAAAAGGGATGTGTCAAGTATTTTTCTATTGATCCAAGCAATGAATCAAAAATTGAGATCTAGATCTTATAGCCGGTGGCTCCGATAACTGTCAAAGGCGGTAGCTTCGACAACAGCTCGTCTCGCCCGCGTCAAGGGCCGTTAGCTTCGACAATAGCTCGTCTCGCCCACGTCAAGGGCCGTATCCCCTATTGCGTGCTTGCACGTAACAGTATGCAGGGCCCGACATGACACAACGGCAAGCCTAACTTGGATAGTGTTTTCAAAGACTTTTTTTTGTGAATGTGTTCATCATGTGCATCAAAGTATCGGCTATGATTAATATATCAACACTGGGGAAATCACACTAGTTATGCCAATGCACTAATCAAGTCGGGGAAAAAAATTTAAATAATGCGAATGGAATTTAGAAAAAAAAATTGTTTTTAGAAAATTTGCGAATGGAATGTTTTTTCTTTTTCCCTAAAAAAACATCAAGTTGTGTCATTCTGTGACATCCCCTAATTTCTGTCATTTGTGTCATGCCATGCTTAGGAGAAAGTTAAATTAAGTTGTGTCATGTCAAAGTTAAATTAGTTGTAAGTTAAATTAAATTGTGTCATACCAAAGTTAAACTAATTGTAAGTTCAATTAAATTGTGTCATGTCTGGCATGGTTGCCGCACTAAGGAAAGGTGCCACGACAACCCTGTTGCTCTGTCACTGTACCTAGCCAACCCCCTTTGCGGCTTTGCCGCATCACAGTGCCACTGCAAGTGGGCATTTTCCGAATTCTCCGTATTATACGTGGGCACTTCCCAATCTATGGAATTTTT
>SPJY01009124.1:139350-258770 GCA_005191435.1 Raddia distichophylla
GAACAACAATATGGCAGCCAGTAAACTCACCCAGCGTTAAAGATGATGGGTGGGAGCAAGTAAATGAAAAACAGGTCCTCGCTGAACACAAGAATGCGTGAATCTGTCCCATTAGAGACGAACAGAATGACACCTCCAGTGATCAGCCCCTGCAAGCAACAAGGCACAAAGGAAAAATAAAACTTCTGCTCCATGAGGCAAAACCACAAACATTTGGAGTGCAAGGGCAGAGGGCTCACTATGACAAGCGCGGTGATGGATTCATTCACCCACCGGTTCCCTTCCAGCAGATGCCCGATCACAATGCAGGCGCAGAGCAGTGCCACGAAGATGTTGATTGCTACAATCGAGCTGCGGTCGGAAACCAACAGCCGGCCTGCAAATTTCAAGACCAGAGCACCCCAATCCGGCCCCATGGCGATCGCCACCTCGGTGGTAGATCCTCAGCCTCCAGCAACCTGCCAACAGCATGAACGGCAGCAAAGAATTAGCAATGCGCCAATGCCAATCGGATCATCTGATACTTTCTAAAACGCTCACTGAAAGCAAGCAATGAGCTTGCTGCTCAAGCAGCTCCCTTGCAAGCAGAGAACCCCATTATTGCCTGAACAGTATAGCTCTCACGGAGCCCAGACCAGGCACAAAAAACACAGATAATTAATTCGGCTCCAAATCACCAAGGAACCACCGGCCGAGGCACATGATCCGAGCCAAACGACCTCCCAAAGTCCCAATCCGCAAAGAAACAATCAATGATCTCCCAAAGCACATTCAATCAGCATCCCTTTCGGAGAAAGCGGCCATGGATCACGCCATTGATCCACCCAAGAAACCGAGCCAGCCAACCCATGAACCCAAGAAGAGCAAGGGGAAGGGAAGGGATAAAAAAAACCAAAACTTTCAACGCGCGTACCTATCGCTGCTCGCTGCCTGACGCCGCGGGGATCTGAGGCGGGACAGGGAAGAAGAAGAATAATAAGAAGGGGGGAAAAATCTGGATGCGAGAGAGCTCTTCTGCGTGGGAGACTCGGAGAGAGACGTGAGGAGGAGAGAGAGAGAGAGAGAGAGAGGTGGGGGTTGGAGCGAGCCATCTGGCCATGAGGCGGAAAGCGAAATGGCGGGGGAATTAACTAATCGCGCCGCGCAGCGGTCAAACCCGCCGGTGGGGCCCACGTGTCATTGACGGTGGCTGGCCGCTGTGTGCGTCGGCCAGGGGGCGGCGAGGCCGACGTGGCACGGTGGGTGGAGGCGTTTGGGCGGCCGACGTGGCAACTGGCCGTGATGGCACCTTCCGCGGCGTCGGCCTACGGTCCGGGGGAAAATGACTCTACTTTGATCATGGTGAGGGCGAGGTGTATTCGAGGTGTATTCGATTACACCTCGGTGGATGCACCGGATACCATGTTGATGTTAGCTATGTTGGTGTCGGTGATTCCCCTTATCTCATTTTGCGTATTGTTGTGATCTCTAAAGTGCAACTTTGATCATAAAACTTTTTAAAATTTATTTACAATACTAGTACAATGTCCGTGCTTTGCTACGGAACTATAAAGGATTAAAGAAAAACATAAATCAAGGCAACATAAAATTAGAAAGGGTTATTTAGGATTAAGGTAAAGGTAAAAACAAAGCACATAACACAAAGACATTTAATTTCATAGAATGGTTGAATGCTTTTAAAATAAATACCACAGACATTAGTACACGCAAGAAACTTTTAACATGCGAATACCACCATGGCACCACGTGTAGTTGACAAGCTCCAATCTATACACTGATTGACATTACCCTTACCATGTAATGTTATGAAATTTTTTTTAAGACGAATCTATCCATGTGTTTTTTATGTTCTCGATCTAAATAATTTCAAAGTTTTCTATAGATAGAGTTTTAAAACTTTGACTTAGGACAAATTTAAAACGACCGCTATTTCATAACGTAGGAAGTAATAGCTAGTTTTATCATTTTTTTATATCTGTATTTTTTAGTCATTATTTAGCAAAAACGATAATCTTTGAGTTACTCGTATCTTGTTGATGCACTGATCTAAGTTTTAAAATTATTTGTGGAAAACTTGTAAGTGTTAAGTTGAAATATTATCCCTTCATTTAATAATTATGCCTTCTTAGGTCTATCTCTTGCATATATAATATATTGTACATTTACATTTAATAATAGTGATATATAAAAGTGTAATATTTATAAAATTGGTATTGACATATTTTTTTTTTAGGAAAGCTTGTGGCTAGTGCTCAAAGCACGAGCTCACATGCTACACGTGTGTGGATATGAATTGCTAGGTAATAATTCCATAAAAAACCTAAAGTATCATGAAATATTCTAATTCCGTCAAGTAATGGTTTGATTTGGGGGAACGGTGTGATAATGAAATAGGACTTGAGGTGGCCAAATGGACAGGGTTAAGTGGGGTGAGTTGGCTACCTAGAATGTTCATCAGGCTAGGTTGGTGTCTTGGTTTGCCGGCACTGCACGGTATAGTGGCAGCTTTATAATTATTCCTTCAATGAATAATGATATTTTAAAAAATAATCATTTTCATTGATGTTTATAAATATTTTTGAGATTAAACTAATTGGCTCGGTTAGGGCACTCTGCCCTTACAACTAACGGGCCTAGTTCAGCCACTTGTAAGCGCATGTTCAAAGTTTATAGTTAAATTAAATAAGTTGTTGAGCTGAATGCTAAGTTAGACTTTGAGAAATTCGTAAATGGGCATCTCGAAGATCATTTGTTTAGTTTATTTTCCAGATTTAGATTTAGACGAAGCTTCGTCATTTTAAAAGCTAAAGTAAAAACACGGAAAATTTGATGTTTTCAAATTGAAATAGGATGGATCATTTGTTCCAAACAGTTCGGTAGGCTTAATCGAAAACTGTTTGGAACATGCTCAAAATGCTATTCTCAGCGGCCAACTCAAGCCACGTAGACACACACACCACAAAAAACCCTAATCCCTTCCTCTCCCTGAACCTCCCACTCCGCCGGCGCCGCCACCCTCGAATCCGCCATGGCCGACTCGGCCGCGCCGCCGACGGCTAAGCTGGCTGCCGCGTCAATCTCCTCTGCCTCCGACCTCGAGTCCTCGATCTCCCGCACCCGCATCCGCGCCATCCTTGAAGCCGGCGACGCGCTCGCCGGCCAGCGCGTGGTCGTCGGCGGCTGGGTCAAGACCGGCCGCGAGCAGGGCCGCGGCGCCTTCGCCTTCCTCGAGGTCAACGACGGGTCCGGCCCCGGCAACCTCCAGGTCATGGTCGACGCCGCCGTCCACCCGCTCCCGCGGCTCACGCCCACGGGCACCTCCGTGCTCGTGGAGGGCGAGCTCAAGAAACCGCCCGAGGGCGCCAAGCAGCGCATCGAGCTCCGTGTGGAGAGGGTGATCGAGGTCGGGGAGGTCGACGCTGCCGCCTACCCGCTGCCCAAGACCAGGCTCACGCTCGAGAACCTCAGGGACGTCGTCCACCTCCGCGCGCGCACCAACACGGTATAAAAAATTATTCCCTTTTCTCATGCGGTGCGACGCTGTAAAGCCCGCGTTGTGAAAATTGTCCAGTGATTCAGATGAGACTGGGATAATTGGCAACATTTCATGAAACAAATGGGATGATGCTTCATGCTTGTGTTGCTTCTATCGAACATGGCATGCCTACTTAATCATTAAGCTTATCTTGCAGTTACACAATCTTCTGATGATTATTTTACTTTAATTAAGTACGTAGATGTAGATATGTAGATGTAGAGTTCGTTTTTTGCTTTGATGTCATGGCATAGTTACCCAGCGTATCAGCTGCTGTTAATACTAGAAGTCGGTGACACAATTTATTTTTATATATTATTGGTTGCACTGTCCTGATGAGAACACAAGAAAATTTAGTCTGGGAGTGGATGGATTCTGAATTTGCTTGGCCGTTATATGATCTTATAGGTGGAGGCGTCTTTGCTTGATTCTGCTGTTTTTGAAATATCTGCATATTGGGACAGTGGGAAAGGGAAATAGAGTTAATGAAATGCTGGTTGACTTGGTATAATATTCTTGGGATATACTGAGATCAGCTTTCACATTTTTGGGAATTTTTTTGGTAGCTTGTTATTTTTTGCAGTATGTAACATATGTTTGTTCTGCTTTCCTTCTTAATTCTTCATAAGAGATAACACAAACTAGCTTTCACATCTATGTAAATCCGGTTTCTTTTTTGTAGTTTATTATTTTTGTTGTATTTAGCAAGTTTGTTTTGTTTTCCCCACTCTTTCTCAAAAAGAGGTAACATAACAGTCTAAATCTTTTGCAGATAGGAGCGGTTGCTCGGATAAGGCATCAGTTGGCCTATGCAACACACAGTTTTTTCGATGAAAATGGTTTTTTGTATGTCCATACACCCATAATAACCACGAGTGATTGTGAAGGTGCTGGTGAGATGTTCCAAGTCACGACCTTATTCAGCCAGGCTGAGAAGGTGGAGAAGGAGCTTAAGGAGAATCCTGCACCATCAGAAGCTGATATTGAGGCTACTAAGGTTATTTCCAAACAGAAAGGAGATGCACTTAAGCAACTCAAAGCGGCAAAAGCTAGCAATGAAGATATAAGTGCTGCTCTTTTGGAGCTTAAAAAGGAGAAAGAAAATGTTTCAAGGCTGGAGGAGAGGTCTAAATTGAAACCTGGAATTCCACGCAAGGATGATGGAACAATTGCCTATGAGAATGACTTTTTTAAGCGTCAAGCTTTTCTGACTGTTTCTGGCCAGCTTCAGGTTGAGACTTATGCTTGTGCTCTTAGTAGTGTGTATACCTTTGGACCGACGTTCCGGGCAGAGAACTCTCATACATCAAGACATTTGGCGGAGTTTTGGATGGTTGAGCCTGAAATTGCATTTGCAAACTTGCAGGTGTGTTCCTTGATTAACTTTACTTTATTCTGATTTGGCTTATTTATATGAGATTTTGTGTGAACATTGCTAATATTGGTCTTGTGTTCAACTGTGCCATAGGATGATATGAACTGCGCAGAAAGCTATGTGCAATATCTCTGCAAGTGGTTACTTAAGCATTGCCGAGAAGATATGGAATTCATGGTAAAAAATTACGATAAGACTGCGATTGAGCGTCTGGAGCTTGTTTCCTCGACACCTTTTGAACGCATTTCATATACAAAGGCTGTGGAGATATTGGAAAATACGGATAAGAAGTTTGAGAACAAGGTCGAATGGGGAATCGATTTAGCATCTGAGCATGAAAGGTATGATGATAGAATTGGCATTTGCAATCTTCGTATCATCTATTTCGCCTTGTTAGATTTTTAATCCTTTCTTGTAATATGCAGGTATTTGACTGAAGTGATATTTAAGAAGCCAGTTATTGTTTATAACTACCCAAAAGGAATAAAGGCATTCTATATGAGGGTCAATGATGATCAGAAGACAGTGGCTGCTATGGATGTTCTTGTTCCCAAGGTACATAATCTGTTATATGATGATGATATTGAGTTGTTTTTAGACTATCTACAGATCATTTGTTTTGTGCTGATGTTTGTTTTGCACTTCATGCCTTTAATTTTCCTTCAGAAAGAAAGTGGGAATCATGCCCAATAAACTATACCTCTATTGAATTGATGTTTTCTGCTGTAGCCCATAATTTTGATAACTTATTTTCTGGCTATCATTTACTAGGTTGGTGAATTAATCGGTGGAAGCCAAAGGGAGGAACGCCTAGACATTCTTAAACAGCGGTATTGGTGCTAAACTTTTAACTCAAATATTATATTTTTTGCTTGGTGCTAGTTGGATTATTTTTGCAGTGACCATTATTGAGTGAAGGCCTTTTATATGCATTTGCACCAACAATCTTATCATTTATTTCGCTCGCTAAATTCTGTATAAAATAAAGCAACATATTTAGCGTGAATGGTGATTTGAATGTTAAGGTGTGCATGGCATGATGGCAATCTTGGTGGATCAGGTCGGTGCAGAACGCCAAGCCACTTATGTGATAAATTTTCAGGCTAGTTTTTTTTTTCAAAGTGTCACTAAATGGTTTGACTATTTGAGTTTCGGACCCACCTTAATCCGAACCATATGTGTGAAATACAACTGCTAAGATTACCTTTACACTCAAATATATGTTCATGCTGGATATGTGAATTGTGAAATACAACTGCTAAGATTACTTTTACATTCAAATATATGTTCACACTGGATATATTTCCTGTTGAGAGCCGCCTTTGTTGATGTCGCTTACAACCTATTATTATTCAGGATAGTTTGGCTTCATGCCACTAGTGAAGCCTCTAATCATGAAAATGTCACTCCTTTTTGGCTAATTCAGGAAAAAAGCAACTATCTTTCTTCTGGTCTAATAATGCCTCACCTAAAGCAGCGCTGTCAGTCTCCTTTGTTGGAACCAAAAAAATATGACAAATGCCCCCAAATCATGCTGCAGCTTCAAAACCAGTTGCATGGCAATCGATTGCACACACATGCCAAACTTCTTAAATGAAAATAATAGATTCCTAGAACTTGGCACATGTTGAGGGGAAAATTCGTGGAAATGGCAAAGGTGAATTAAACTGATCAACTAAATGCATCTTGGCTGTCTGCAATTATGCTACACGTGAAACACAAAAGAATAAGTTCAATAGATGCATATCAAGTCTAGCATTTTTTTTGCAATAAACTGCACCAACTGAGGAACAAACAGAGTCGCAGCATCATTTGGTATTCTTCATTTGGCATCATTAAGGAACAAACAGAGCCCGATGGGAACAGCAAAGACAATGCTGGATTAGGCATGCGTCTTGGTGGGCATAGAAGAAATTGTGTGATCCAACTGGTGGTTTTAACTGCTATTCTCACGGAAGTGGCATTCTGGGATAGAATCATGGAATTGAGCTTCTAGTGTTATTTTTCTAATTAGCCAAAGGAACTGACATTTTCACAATTAGAGGCTTGACTAGTGGCATGGAGCCAAATTTTGCTCATGGGAAATGTAAGTTATTTTTTTGTTGGTGTATATTACCTGCTGGATGCCCTCTAATCTGCTTGATACTATTGAATAGTTCGGGATTCTCTTATTTTCTCATGCTCATTGGCACGCTAAACAATATGATCTGCATCATTCAAACTTTGTGTTGTGACTATGGTTTTCCAGACGGTAGTAACCTGCAATATAATATTCACATGGACATTCTTTTGGTTTGGGATTTGTTTTGATGAGCCTTTGTTGTTTATGCAAATCGGTGTCGAGACACTTGGAAATGTGGAAGATGACATCCTATGGATTCACAAATTGTATAATTGTAGTGTGCTGAGTGCTGACTATGTAATGCATTTTTCTACAGAATACTTGACTCTGGATTACCTCTGGAGCCATATGAGTGGTACTTGGACCTCCGGCGCTTTGGATCTGTCAAGCACAGTGGATTTGGCTTGGGTTTTGAGAGGATGATCCTTTTCGCCACTGGTCTGGAGAACATCAGAGATGTTATCCCGTTCCCAAGATACCCTGGGAGGGCTGACCTTTGAAGAGGACCTGCCAATTTGTCTTGAATGGAAGAAGGCGAACTTGACTTAAATACATCATTCGTGATTTTGAAATTGTTCAGGGTCCATCAATGACCATTTGTCTGCTCCCCAATTTCATAACTAGGGTATATACACACTAATAGCATTGGATCTGCCTCATGTCTTTGTTTTCAAAGTGAGTGTCGCGTGTCGTCTTGTATTTTGCGATTATAGACATTGAACCATTGGATGTACCTCAAAGATTCCTCGAATGTTTTGGAGTTTCAGCAAAGTGCCTATGGAACCGATTGGTGATATGAGAAATCAATGAATTCTTGAGCTTGCACATGTTCTATTTTGAAAGGCGCAGCTTTTACACACAGAAGGTTAGATACAAGCAATCCGAAGCCTGCAAAATTAGTACTCTAATGATAAAATGGAATTTTTTCGTCAAATCAACATTAGCATTCTATAACTCTTCAAGTTGAGTTGGTTTTCGCCTCAAATTAACTTTTGGCAGGTATGTAGGCGAGAGAGACAGCGCCAGCCTCACTCTCAGAACACTGACCTTGCATCAGTAATCGCCAGCTGACGGCGCAAGCAATGACGAAATTAACCAACACATCCCAGTAATTAGCAACTAATCCATCCATCATAGCCTCCTGATGTATAGTATGAGCAAGGCGAGGCCGCGCAAATCAAGGCTAATTCCCCAAGAAAAGATCACCAAGCAAATTTGGCGCCAATACATGGATCAGCACAAGCATATAAATCTCTGGCGGCCTTGGCATGCATGCATGTACCAACAAGCACAATTTCCATGCCCCAAAGAAGAGCACATATGGTCTGAAAACAAATTTGCTTTTAGAAGAAAAAAACACAGGTAAAAAGATTTACTATGCCATGCAAAACATAAAGGCGAGCGCCAGCGTCCGGACGCACAACGCGGATCGGACGCAAGGGAACCGTCGGATCGCCGGCAATGATGCAAATCCAACGCCTCGTGCCTCCCCCGCACTCCCGCGTGTCTCATCTCTACACTTGGGCGTGGGCCCCACCCCCTGGAAGCACGCGCAACCCGCCTCCCGCGTCCTTTTTTTTTGGGGAAAGGCTGACGCGCCACCCGCACCACAGGTGGGACCATGTTGCATGCACAGAGGCGAGGATTTTTTGTGTACCGCGGAGCTAAATCAAGAAGTATGTAATGAAACCTTAGAAAATATGTAATGAAACTTGAATAAATAACTAATGAAACTTAGGAAAAATACATTCTAAAGCTTGAATAAATAACTAATGAAACTTGAGAACATGTTAACGAAACTTGAGAATCTACTGACTAAACTTGAGAAACTATTAATGAAACCTGAGAATGTACTACTAAAACTTGAAAATGTACTAATGAAACTTAAGAACCTGCAGATGAAACTTGAGGATATACTACCAAAACTTGGGAATGTACTTATGAAACTTGATAGCATACTAATGAAACTTGAGAAACTACTGATGAAACTTGAGAATCTACTAATGAAATTTGAGGAAACCCAATGAAACATACTAAATTACCGTTGATACTTGAAGAAGAGACAATGAAATTTGGCTAGTACCGATGTAACTTAAAGGAGTACTAACAAAACTTGGCTAAATATGGATGAAATTTGGTTAAGATCCAAGTTTCTTTAGAAAAGATTCAAGTTTAGTTAGAGGGATTGTGAAGATTCAAAAGTGCAATGCCAAAAAATCTCCAAAAATGGCATCCGTTCGCAAAAAAAATCGAGCTCCTGTGGTGTGGGGCCCACCCCCGCATGATGGCGTGAGTCCAAGACGTGAAAAAAGGCGCCCTCTCTGCCTCCCCCGGCGTGGGCCCCCAGCAACATGTGTCCCGCTTCCCCCCACGTCGATCTGCACATCCAGTGGAAAAAAGCGTGTTTTCGTGCGCGATGAGTCTGGAACAACCGGACGTCCATCCTAAAGTGTTTTCGAAACATAAAACCCGAACTAGAATAACATTTTTACTGAAAAACAGTTATAGAATGTTTTTTTTCCATACATAAGATTTTCAGTTACCGAAAAAAAACATATATAATCAACCCCAAAAAATAGATGCCTGCGCAAAACAATTAAAATATCGTCGGGCCTCGCTTATTTTTCTCCGACGGTGGTATCCATGACCCTGCATCCATAGTCAGCGCCACGGGCGTAAGTGATGACGAACACCATTGCTGCTCTGAGCTCATCGGCAACCACCAGCTACCACTCACTCCTTCGCATACTGACCAGACAAGTTTCTCTTTGTAGACCACAGACAGGACGGAGCTCGGGAACAAGACAAGGGCGCCGCCACTAAAGATGGACAAAGCATGGATAGGCGCGGGGCCCGCGGTATCAGCTTCAAGCAGCCCACCGGGCCTATAAAAGGAGAAGTCTGCCCAGCATAACGACCAAGTCGAGGGGGCAAGCAACACGAGCATCTGAAGCTTCCTTAGCAATAGTAGCAGTCGTAGCAGAGTAGAATCTAGTCACCTCAGTGTCCGAATCTCCCCTGTAAGCTCGAGGCCGGCGCCTCCTAGCCCGGTCTCGGCGCCTCTGTACTGTTTCCACCATATTATCAAGGAGAGCTGGAGTAGAGCTATTACCCAGCAGTGGGGACTCGAACTAGGGTAAAAACACTTGTCTCGCACGGTTTGTATTTTTTTCGCCTCACCTCTCACCCCCTCTTGATCTCACCATACGACGGATCTGTACCCGGATCCCAGATCGCACCAGGCACAGTCCGGGAAGACCGCGCGGCCAGAGCCCCGCTAGCTCGGCCGCCACCCCGGGCTGCTGGGAAGGGTTGTCGTGGGGCCTCATTCCAACCACAAATTCGTCTGTCGGTCCGTGGACTCGCGGCCCGCAGTCGGCGCGTTTCCCAGACATCAACACCCTTCTTTTGACACTATCAGAAACTTCATGACACTTGACTCGACACTTATTCGTGGTACCATATACCCTTTTTATGATATCATGATACTCGATAATACCACCGACCCGATACCTTGATACTAATGATAATCGTGATACCACCAACCTAATATCACCAATAATTCGATACTCGACACCCCGACCCGATACTTTGTTTGTGATATATGATACATTTTTTCGATACCTCAATGATACCATGAAACCCGACAATACCACTAACTTGATACCACCAATACTCGACACCGAGACCCGATGCTTGTTTGTGATATATGATACTTTTTTCAATATCTCAATGATACCATGAAACCCGATGATATCACCAACATGATACCACTGATACTTGACACCGAGACCCGATATTTTGTGTGTAAATCTAGTATTTATTTTTGATACCTAAAAAATTCCGGTGGAAAAATATTTGAGCTTGATTTACTTAAGAAAGAGAAAGAGAAAAATGAAACAAGAAATGTAGCAAACAGAACGTGAAGCCGGCCGTGCGGGAAAAAAACTTGCGCGTGAACAAAATTGGCTGCAGAATGAAATTGACCGCGCGGGAATTTAGGACGTGCGGGGGAAAACAGTGCGCGGGGCGATGTCCCTTTTTTGTGTTTCGCTGTCCCGTAGGTTGCGCTTCGGGACGGGAATCCGTTAGCTAGTCGCTCCCTTTCCATGCCCCAAAGAAGAGCTCATATGGTATGAAAACAAAATTGTTTTTAGAAAAAACACAGATAAAAAGATTTACTATTCCATGCAAAACATAAAACCCAAACTAAAATAACATTTTTACTGAAAAACAGTTATAGAATGTTTTTTTTTCGTACATAAGATTTTCAGTTACCGAAAAAAACCTATATAATCAACCCCAAAAAATAGATGCCTCCGCAAAACAATTAAAATACTGGCATATGCATTTGAGGTTTGAGCAAAAGCTTACTAATTTTGAACCGTCCTAGTATTTTCTATCGTCGGGCCTCGCTTATTTTTCTCCGACGGTGGTATCCATGACCCCTGCATCCATAGTCAGCGCCACGGGCGTAAGCGATGACGAACTCCATCGCTGCTCTGAGCTCATCGGCAACCACCAGCTACCCCTAGTACTACTCACTCCTTCGCAGCGAAGCCATCCGCCCATCCCAATCGCCGTCCCCTGTCGTATATAATACTACCATATAGTAGTACCAACAAGAATCAATCCATCCATCTCCAGATCCAAGAAGACAATCGATATCTCCGGCGGCCATGGCGGCGGCGAAGGTGAAGGTGTACGGGTGGGCGGCGTCGCCGTTCGTGGCGCGGCCGCTGCTGTGCCTGGAGGAGGCCGGCGTGGACTACGAACTCGTCCCCATGAGCCGCGACGCCGGCGACCACCGCCGCCCCGAGCACCTCGCCAGAAACGTACGTTGCTAGCCTCCGGTGATCTCTCTCGATCCGGCCATCAATTTCTCGATGTGATTTGGAGATCCCTTACCATTTCCTCTACCTACGCTCGCAGCCGTTTGGGCAGGTGCCCGTTCTTGAGGATGGAGACCTCACCATCTTTGGTAAGTCGTTGCTCCACCCGTCATTTGATTTGCTTCTCCTTATCACTCACTCGTTCATCACTTTTAAGGGCATATATAGTCACAACTTTGACTTAGGCTATCTCCAATACAGTTGCTTAGATGGATACTTAAAGAAAAAATCGAGTTTTTACAACATAGGATAGAGAAGGTGCTTGTATGAGTGCTTAGAGAGAGGGGTATGAGTGCCTAATTAAGCAGGTGCTTAGAGTAGCTAAGCACCCATACAAGCTTCTGTGCATTAGAAATAAGTTTTTCTACATAAATACTAGGTGATGTGGCAGCACTCTCTCCTTAAGCATTTGTTATAAACATTTTGCATTAGAGATGGCCTTACAAGTTTTGGAGCTATTTCCATAATTATTAGAGGTGGTATTGTCCCAAAACGCACAGGACCCACCGACCACTGTCATTTTTTGTTCCTTAGGTGTTTTATCTTTTCGCTTAAAAGTAGCTAAAAATCTTATTCTAAAAAGTTATGACTCAGAGAGGTTTTGAAAAGTTCAAAATTTTAGAAAAAATTATTTTAGAAACCTTTAATTTTTAAAAAAAATTCACATAAACGTCTACAAAGCACTGAATAGTTTGGCTTGTATAAAAATAAAAGGCTAAATTTTAATTTGATTAAATTTAAGCTGAATAGAACGAGGTCTTAGTGTATTGGTTTTTTAGAAGATGTTTCTAGCTTAAAAATGGTTCCTAAAGGTGCACGATAGTTTAGACCAATGCTATCCCTATTTTTTGCTCAACATTATATATTCACGTGATCACGTCAACTCATTCTATTAACTCACCTATTTCTGCCATGCTGAATAACAAATGGAGCTAATTAACACTAGACACGCCCCTATGCAGGAGAGTTTAGGGGCTCCACTGTGATGCTCTGATTCTTCTGTTCAATTGAATCACGATGAACCTTTGAAGGAATCGTCGGATTGATGGGTTCACAGATTAATCAAAAACATCTATTTTCCCCTTCTGGTTTTCGCAGAATCACGCGCGATCGCGAGGCACGTGCTCCGCAAGCACAAGCCGGAGCTGCTGAGCGGCGGCGGCAGCCCGGCGGAGGCGGCGATGGTGGACGTGTGGCTGGAGGTGGAGGCCCACCAGCACCACCCGGTGGCCGGCGAGATCGCGCGGCAGTGCATCATCATGCCCCTGGTCGGCGGCGAGCGCGACCAGGCCGCCGTCGACGAGAACGTCGAGAAGCTGAGGAAGGTGCTGGAGGTATACGAGGCGCGGCTGGCGGCGAGCAGGTACCTCGCCGGAGACTTCGTCAGCCTCGCCGACCTCAGCCACTTCCCGATGATGCACTACTTCATGACCACCGAGTACGCGGCGCTGGTGGCGGCTTGCCCGCGCGTCATGGCGTGGTGGGAGGAGCTCGCCGCGAGGCCGGCGGCCAGGAAGGTGGCGGAGCGCATGCCGCCGGACTTCGGGATTTCCAAGAAGGAGGGGCAGTGACCGCCGCGGTGGAAGAAGCTCGTGCTTGAGAGTTGAGCCTGTGTTTTTCACAAGAATCATACATGTTTTAATTTCCCATATGAATTTTCAATCCAATAATGTTTTAATTCCGTTTAAATTTAGACAAGGATGATGCTTAGTGCTGCTGATTGAGGCTGTAATCTGTATCGCTGAAATCAAAGCGGGCTTAGGCCTTGATTTCCACGGTGAAGCACAAGCCGTCAAACACGCGATTAGATATATTGGGATGGACGGAAGCCAAATCAATTTAACCTCGTTCTTCGGACTTAGGCCCTGTTTGTTTGACCTGCAACTTCTATAAAAAATGATTATAGGAAAACCCATCCAAAACTTACTTTTCATATCACAATACAATTTGGGTTTTTTGGGGATTTCGTCTTCTTAGAAGGGGATTCCAAAAGCTGACTGTTTGTTTGAGTTTATGACTTCTAAGGCTAGAATCTAACTAAGAGACAGCAACAGGCGGCGGAAAATGGCAAACTTGAAAAAAGCGAAACGCTCGGCCCCCGAGTCGTCCCTCTGGGCGACACGGGCGGCGACACAACCGCCCCTCGCCGGAGACCCCAACGCCGCAACCCTAGCCGGCCGCCGCCGCCGGTGGCTGGTCTAGGCGGTGGCGGCCCCGTCCTCCCCCCATCTCCTCCTCCTCCCTCCTCCCGTTCTCCCCCTATCTTCTTCCTCTTCGTCCTTCGACAGCAGCTTGGCGGCGGCCGCCCCAGCCGGAGCCGGCAGCGCGGTGGCCGGATCCGGCGGCGTGGAGGCCGGATCAGGTGGCCGCGGGCCCGCGCGGCTCCTTGGTCGAGCAGCCTGGGCAGGGCGCGGCGGCGCGGCTTGAGGCGCGGCCTGGGCGGCGCGCGGCGACGCGGCCTGGTGGTATAGTTGAAAAAATCACTAACAACTCGACTGCTCTTGGAAGCAGAAGCAACTACCAATTGCAGTTGATGTGCAAAGCAATGTACATAGTGAGCATGTGGATTTTCATTCAAGATCATCACCTTTAGACCATTAAATTGTCCCCTCATGTTTGATGCGCCATCGTAACCTTGTCCTCTTAGTTTAGACATGGACAAACCAAAACGAGCAAATAATAAATCCAAGTCTGTTTTGAGTGATGCAGAAGATGTATCCCTCACATGCTCAACACCAATGAACCTTTTAATTACTTGTACTTTCTTATTAACAAACCTATATAAATTAAAATAAGAACATAAATTTTATATAGTTCACATAATCAAATTAATACCAAATGTGAAATTATTGAGAAATAGAAACTAACCTTAAATTACCGCCATTTGTTCCTTAACTGAGACATCACGGGATTCATCAACGAGTAAAGAGAAACAACTATTCCCAATTTCATCCATAATGACCTTTGTGACCACATTGGCGCATGATTTGACCAAGTCTTTTGTATTAGTGGCGAAGTCATCATATTATTTCTTGGAGCATTATCAAGTGCATGACAAACTTCTTCAACCTCATTTTTGTACCAGTCTAGCAACTCTTTAAAATTTTCTTTATTTGATGAGCCAAATGATTCATCATGTTCACGAAAAGCAAGGGCTTGTGATAAGAGAGAACAAACGACCTTTGTTACAGCAGATAAACGAGCTCTATACTGAAGTCGCATGTCATTCGTGCATGTTTCCATCACTTGTTGGATATCTTGCTCTTGATTTTTTAAAGCATCACAAAGATCTCTTACATTATTGTGACTACTATTCAGTCCACCAACATGCTTCTGAAATGCTTCTTTTGCCTTCTTCCAATTGGAAAAACCATCCTTCGTGAACACATCATTAGCAAAATTATCAACTCCATGTTGCTTAAAAAGATAGCAGTACGAAAGGCTGCATCTTTCTCTATGCCATATTCTAACCAATCAAAGTCAACAAACCATTTCTTCTAAAAACATGTAGTAATCTTGCCTTGTTGTTTTCGGGGAAAATTATGAACGCTTGGTTGACATGGACCCTTCAATAAAAATTCCCTTCTCAAATCATCTCTGACATTGAATTCATATTGTTCAATTGGCTTGCGCAGCCCCGGATCAGCAACAATGTCATCTGAACTAAATACGACGGCAATACGAGCTTTCTTTTGTGCCTGTGCGTCAGAAGGACTCGCATTAGGAGTAGGACTCGCAACATCTTGTTGTCTAGGCTCGGATGGTGGCTCCTCCAATGGTGTTGATTTTGACAAAGTTTATAATATCTCTTCATGGTATTCATCTTAGGCCCTGTTCTTTTCAGCGTATCGTTGTGTTGGCGTATTACTGTAGCAAATTTGAGAGCCCTTTAATTGAGATCTAAAGATTATAAAAATAATAATAAAAAATAGTTTTAATATCTTTGGAAGGACTACTAAAAGCGACGAAAAAATCGTTAAAAATTATCACATCATATAGACTATATAAAAACGACAAAAATTGCTACAGTAATACGCAACGGTACGATATGCTGAAAAGAACAAGGCCTTAGTCTACTCTACAAATATTGTTAATAACTTTTGAAAAAACAAAACAAAACAATGATTGATCATACATAAAAAATATGAACTTCAAAGTTTCAGAATCAATTGACCAAAAAATTCAAAATATCAATTTACAACCTGCGAGGCGTCGTTGAGCGTGGGGAATCGTCGAAACGGGAGCCGGACCTAGGCGTCAAACACAGCAATGCAATACACTCGCACTTCTCCGGTGAGGACTTGATCTGATCTGCGAACACGATCTGTAATTTCTTTGTACTCTGAACGCCGGCAGGATGAGTCGATCTGGACTCTAGAGATGAGTTGGAGTCAGGAAACGAACAGGCAAGTAGGAGGCGTACATCACGTAGTGGCCGTTTGTGGATTTGGGAATCGTACTTTGTTTGGTATTCGGCTAATTGCCTAATTAACCAACGACAAAAGCGATGGGCGCATGCGTGCTTGCAATCAGCCGCTGGAATGGATCATTAGGGAAGCCAGAAGCGCACTAGGCCTGGGGGTGGGGTGTCTCGGTGCTGGGCCGCGAGTGGGTCTCAAGCCCCACTACGCCCCCTGGTAATTCCGCCACTGCTCCGTCCCCCTCTTTCCTCTCTCTCAATGTGGAATCCCCTATATCATATAGGACCACGAAACGACCTAGGATAACATCACTAATTCACTATGACCCTAAGAATGTTTTTTTTTTCATATGTATTGTCCCCCTCGAGCAGTTCTTCTATGAGACATGATAATCGCGCCTCTCTTCTTTAAGTGTACATTCATCTCAACAAACATCCAATGTGACATAATGAACGACTTCTTCTAGTTTGATGTGTTGGCCGACTCCATCATGGCGCTGCCGTCACGAAGCCCGCGTTGTGTTGCCGCTGGCTAGAGGGTGAGGAGAATGAAGAATTGAATAGGTCAGTTGACCATTGAGAAGCAAATAAAAAATATAGTCAGAAACTTAGACTATATCCAAAGTAGCTGAGCTGAAGTGAGATGAATGTCAAGTTGGACTTTAAGAGGTTTTTCCATCTTTTTTTTCGAAACTGTTTCTTTTTATTTATGTTATCATAGTACTCCAATTAGTAGTCGAAGATGCATATCAAAGATCGTATCATTGTCTAAAACTATAGTTATTTATGATCCGAGAGGGGGCATAGGTTTTTGATGTCAAGAACATTGTTAAAAAACAATTTTAGTTCTTTTTTTTGCAATGAAAATGGAAATAGTGCGGTGCTAGCTAAACAATGAAAATGGAATTATTGCAATGCTACCTAAACCGGACACTTGTTTGGGGTAGCCGTGCTTCATGCAAATTTCAATCGTTTTCTCTATATAAATCTTTGATGCATTTGGCATTCGTTTTTTACAATAAAATCTAAGCAACACAAATAAGGATAACTTTTTTTGCGAGGAATTAAATATCTATTTAAATAAGAAAAAAATAAAGATGAAGGCATCCTCCTCTCCCTTGGCTCTGGCCGTCGCCGTCGTCGTGGCGGCCTCCGGCGCGGGCGCGACGATCGAGGCCACGTGCCAGGCGGCGGCGGCGGGCGACCGGCGAGTGGACGTCCGGTTCTGCGCCCGGCAGTTCACGGCGTACCACGGCGCGGCGGAGGCGGACGCGTGGGGGCTCGGCAAGGTGGCGGCGCTCATCGGCGTCAACCTCGGCGACGACGCCGTGTTCGACATCGTCCACGGCAACATCCGCGGCGGCGGCGGCGGCGCGAGGGGGAAGGCGGCGATGGACGCGTGCGCCAAGGCGTACGACGCCGTGGGGCTCGCCTTCGCGGAGGCCTCCGACGAGCTGGGCGCGCGGCGGTACGCGGCGGCGAAGGAGAAGATGGCGCGCGTGGCCGTGCTCGTGCAGCGGTGCGACGGCGGGCTCGCCCGCGCCGGCGCCAGGTCGCCGCTGCCGAGGTACAGCGCCGGCTGCCGGCAGATGGCCATCATCGGCATCGCCATTACCAACCTCATCAAGTGATCCATCAAGATCGATCACGCTGCACCATACGAACCCTTCCTTATTCCTTCCTGGCCTTTACAAACTTAACAAAGCAGAAAAAAGAGTTTTTTGATTGCAAATTCAGAATGCTGATGCTCAACTTCAGATTACTATCAAAAATCTTCGCTTTGCGGAAAATTGCCTGTCAACTACAGGGCCCTTTGCCCCTTTCACAACACACAGGCAAATTTAACAGGAATTATACATAGCCGGGTGTCATTTTCATCAATTATACATTTGATTTCCCCAAAATTTCAATGCTTAGGGGCACTGTATTTTTTGAGCAAAAGGCAGGAGCTCTGCAAGCCGCACGTGAACTGACTGATCACTGATTAACATCGCTCAGATGACTGATTTATATGAGGAGTCATAGATTACTGTCGTCTTGACTTCTCGAGATTTTTTCTTTTTTGGATGACCAGGATGGGCTAGTTAATGATCTGCTGTCAAGTATCTGAACCTAGTGTCATATGACAAATTTCAGAGCGATCTTCAGCCCAAGCGGCCTTAATGTGTTGTTTGTTCAGTCTTATTTGCCGGTTTGAAGCAGTTTGGGACCTGAATTCCAGCTACTATAGTAGCTACTTCCAAGTGTTATAATGGGTCACACCGATGGCGTACTTCAATAATTCATACATCACCAAGTGAGGTCCTTGGTGGTCAGCTGACCTCCTCTTCAAGCAAAGAGGCTAATACATTATACATGGAGTATGGACCTTGTTAATGCAATTTGGTAGTACTAGTGGTTGTCATGCGAAAAGACAGCTGATCTGCCGTTTGCATTACACAAGGGTCTCAAGTTTATTATTACCAATGTTGAAGTGCTTTAACCAGTGTTATAACTGTGTACGTGAGCTACTACAAATTTCCAATGTGTCCACCTCATGATGTATCACCGCTCCTTCCTGATAATCCAAGACCGACATGTCAGTCGCAGTTCATGCATACAATAGTGTGACTGATCATGTACTGATGTGTTGCCCACATCTCCCTAAAGTAGAAAAGATTTGACTATTTGACTTTGCACAGTCTTCAAGATACAACTTTAATCATTAACTCTGCTACTGGAAGTATAATCTATGTTGAAAACCCATTAAAATTCTAATATTAGTGAATTGCTTTCAAGATGAATCTAAAGATAAAATTTCTTGATTATTTTTAAAAATATTTATGGGTTAAGTACTTAAGTTTCAAAGCTTTAAATAATACATACATCATCCGTCAATTATTTGTGACCAGAGAGGGAGTACTAATCATGAAAAATGGAAAGGGAAAATTTTTTTTGAGATGAGAGAGATAGAGTCAAAATGATTTATTGTGTCGGTTTTTAAGCAAAAGATTAAGCAAGAGCTCCGCCATTCTACTAAAGAAAGAGAGAGTGACGATAAGCACATGCATGCTTCCTGACTAAAACAATGATACAGAGCACATTAATTTGTTAGTTTGTAACGGGATAAATAATAATAATAGCAATAATACCATGCTCAAATTTCACTTAGCTAGCTGCTAACAAACTAGGGCACTTTGATTGGCATCTTGCTGTTTCATGCCAAGTTGCCACCACCCACCATGCACCTCTTCACTCTATATAAACGCATCATGCATGTACACCTCATGCATCCAGCCTGCAGAGAATGAAGACGAAGGCGTTCACCTCTCCCATGGCACTCGCCGCCGCGGTGCTCGTCGTCATGGCGGCCTCCGGCGCGCGCACCGCGTCGGCGGCGGCGGGGGTCAACAGCACATGCGCGGCGGCGGCGGAGGCCGACAGCCGCGTGGACGTGCCGTTCTGCATCAGCCAGCTCGCGGCGAGCCCGGGCGCGGCGGCGGCGGACGAGCTGGGCCTGGCCGAGATCGCGTCGCTCATCGGCGTCAACCTCAGCGGCGCCGCCGTGAGAGGCATGAGCAACGGCACGGCGGGGGCGGGCGGCACGGCGGGGGCGCGCGGCCGCCGGAGAGCCGGCCGCACGATGGAGACGATGGCCATGGACCAGTGCTCCGAGGCGTACGGCGACATCGGCATGTTCTTCTCCAGGGCCTTCGAGGAGCTCGGCGCCGGGCGGCTGACGGCGGCGACGAGGGCGATGGAGCGCGTCGGGCCGCTCGCCCGGCAGTGCGACGGCTTGCTGGCGAGGGCCAGCTCGACGTCGCCGCTGCCCATGTACAGCTCCGACACCCAGATGATGGCCATCATCGGCACCGCCATTACCAACCTCCTCCAGTGATCGATCCAGCGTCGAACACCTCATGCTGACGCTCTGTTCTTGGTCGTTAGCTCTCTCTCTCTCTCTCTCTCTCTCTCTCTCTCTGCGTGTGTGATTGTGATCAGATCTTCTCCAGTACGTGCACGGTGCACTGCAGCATTGTTCGTTTCGAGTGCTATAAATCCTTTCTCCGTTGCCTCTGAAATTTCTGATGATCATGTATTCATGTGCCATTAATTAATTTACAAGTTCAGTGAAATGTCGATGACCATTTGGTTTTCACCTACAGATTTTGCTCCACTTTGACCATGAGGGCAGATTTACGACATGTATTCGCATGCATTTCGAGGTCTATTGGATCGACATCCGATGGTCATGCACAGAACGGATATTCTCATCACGCGACGTCCGATTTTCATGAAAATTTAAAACGGACGCTTGTTCCAATACATAGACAACTTGTTTTGAACATATACACATGTTATAACATATAAAATATACTATTGAAACATTTTATTGTGTGAAACAGCAACATGAAGTCATTAAAAATACAAAAAAGTATTGGAACATTTCAATAGAACTATTTGAACATGTAAAAACACTATGTTGGAACATTCGAGGGCTATTGGATCGACAAAAGAACTAATTCGATATATTAAAATATAGTTGACTAATGCTGAAACATGCTAAAAGAATCATTGAAACATACTAAAAAGAATGTTGGAACTTGTCAAAAAAATGTTGAATAACCCAACATTGACGAAAAACATCATGATCGAAGGGCGAAAAAAAATCGCGACACACCTCCTCTTCACCATCTTCTTCTATAAATCCAGTGAACCCCATCGTGCTCGCCGTATCTTGCCACATAGCTCACCGGGGAGGATGCACAACACAGGAGAAAAGAGGGGGAGGGAGGGAGGGAGAGAGAGAGAGAAGGTCATTGGGAGGCATGCTACAACGGGCGACAAGCGACACCTCGTCACACCTTGACGCTGCTTGTCAGTGTGTTAAAAGGCGGCTAGCTCTGTGCTTAATTGGGGAGAACCAGAAGGTAAGAGAGGGAACCTATTGTGCTTGAGCAAATTCATGAGGAAAAGATAGAGAAATTGACTCTTGCAAAAATAGCGAACCAGTGGGAGAGGCATAATTGATGGTAAGCCTGAGAGGGATGGTGGTTGGGCCACAAATCACATCAAAGAGAGGTGCTTAGGGCCCACCCCATAGCCGATCAACGTGGACAGACGATAGGTGCAAGTGGTAGGGCTCGGAGTGGTGCGTGTGTTTGACATAAGCATGCCGTGGAAATGGGCATGCGTTCAATCGACTGGACGCCCAATCCATAGTACTATCTTTTTATGGGAAAAAAGCATCTTGGAGACTTCAGATTCTAGCCACAAGGTGTTTCTTCCTTCTCTCTCCTTTTTCCACCTCCACCATCGTATGTCACCTCGATTCACAGTTTTCCTCATAAGGACCAACGCCATCTTGGCAACTGACCATGTGCACATCCGCCCACTTTCCTCAGTATTGTGCCGCTATGTGATGGTACAAGAAGGTGGCATCGCATGGTCATTAGAGAAGAGAGAGAGGAGAGAGAGAGAGAGAGAGAGAGAGAGAGAGAGAGACGATGAGGAATGGGAAGCATGTTGTTTGTGGATAGGCTAGTCATGGTCATAGATAAGGGAAGAGCCGAAGAAGGTGAGGAGACAGCTGGAGAAGGAGGGAAAAAGGGAAAAAGCTAGAAGCGAGGAGGAAGATTTTTTTTTAGGGAAACACAATTCCATTTCAATCAACGAGCAGATTACAAGTAACTTCGTACAGACCCTCCGAGAGCACAGGCTGCAAAGGGAACCCCGGTTACAGACTCTGAGATACATCCAGGGGGGATTGGAGCAAAGGACCGCAGGCTCAACACAAAGACACCCAGCAAGTGACACTACTAGAGAGAGCGTCCGAGATCACTCACAACACCACCCTAACCACTCACAGACTACCAAAGACCGCCTCCTGCCCTGGGGCTCTATGGCATATCCATGCCCAGCATGGTGCAACAATCAGCAGGAGGACTGATCACTACAACCTAACGAACCAACAAACAAACACCGGCACGACAACCGGCAACAAACACAGCTCGGCGAAACAATCCCGGAACCCCCACGACGTCGGCGCCGACGCCTGGAACCGCGCCGCTTCCATCCACGACACCACGTCGCCGAGAAAACAGGCAAAGCCCAAAACCGCACCTGCCCCGCCAAAGCACCACGCCAGCAGGAAGCAAGCCGGATCTGGAAAGAAAACGCCGGCGCCGGCGAAGAAGACCCCAGCACCACCCATCGCCATCGGCCAAAGCCGACGACAGCAGCCGCCATGGCCGATCCCGGAATAGGTGCACAAGCTGTGGAACCAAAGAAGAAACAAAAACCAAGATACAATCGAACTCCCCCACCACAGCCACCATTCTGAAGCCGACAGAGCCGTTGAAACCCGGGAGAAGAACGTCGACCGGCCAGCGAACACGCGGAGAGGGACGCCGCCCACCCCCGTCGCTGGCCCTCGCCGTCCCCACGGATGCCCCCGGCAGGAGCCCGCCAAGCCGCTGGCGACGGCGCCGGCGAGCCCCCGGGAACCTGGAGGAGGGGAAAACGAGGAGGGGGGCGACGCCCCAAGCCAACCCGTCCTCCCCCCTCCGCCACCGGCGTTCCGCCTCCCGAACCTTCGTCGGAGATCACCAAGATCCAGATCTGGAGCACTAGAGGAGGAGAGAGGACGACGGAGGAGAAAACCTCGTCTAGCAGATCCACCAGTGTGGAGAGACGCCGACGAGGAGAGGCCGGAGAGGCCCGCCGGCGGCGGGAGTGGGAACCCTAACTTGCGCTCGCTCGCTCTGTGTCTCGCGGGGTCTCTCAAAGACTCAGCGAGGAGGAAGATTGGAAGAGTGATCTTTGGCAAGAATTTGAACTATATATTCAGGTAGCTTTGTCTGCAAAATAACTATGGAGAGGGAGGAATTACCTAAGTTTGTGAGATCCATGAGGTTGAGAGCTGACATATGGAAACACATGCGCACCTGGGGATGAATTACCAAGATGAACATTGGACCATCTTCTTGCTAAGTTGTGCATAAAAAATCTGCATTTTTATGCACAAAAATACATGGAGTCGTTTCTACAGGAAAGCATTGATGATCATACATCAGCGAGTCATGCAAGATCGATCATGGCATAGGCTAGAACCCCATGCCGTCATTGTGGCCGGCGTCGTAGGCCGCGTCCACATCGACGCAGGCGAGCATCTCGCCGAGCACCATCCCGCCGACCGCGCCGCTGAGGAGCCCCAGCCCGAGCCCTAGCCCGGCGTCCATTCCTCCGTCGTGCCTCGCTGGCGCGCCGCCGTAGCCATAGCCGTACGACGGCCCGACGGCGCTGTAGCCGTACGGGTAGTGGTGGCGGCGGCGGTGCGCGTAGGCGGCGCCGTAAGGCATCGCCTGGTGGCACGGCGGGCCGTACGCCGCCGTGCCCTTCGGCGGCCGCGCGTACTGCACGTAGGGCGCCGCCGCGCCCGGCTAGTCGGAGACCCTGTACGACACGTTGAGCACGCCGCACTTCCGGCCGCTCACCGGCCGGCGCACCTGGTAGCTCACCAGGTGCCGGCCGTCGCCGCGGGCTGGCGCCGCGGCGAGGAGGTCGGGCAGGGGCAGGAACACCTCGCCGACGTCGCGGTCGCCGAGGGCGCGCTCGGCGCGGAGCAGCACGTGCAGCGCGAGCCCGCGCGGGTCGACGCCGGCGGGGATGACGAACCGCAGCGGCGCGTGCCACATGGGGCTCCGGCCGCCCTCCCGGTCGGTGCGCGTCCGGTGCATTGGCGTCCGGGGGTCGCCGCCGGAGATGGACGCCACGGCGTAGACGCGCATCCGGGAGAACACCGTCACCTTCTTGAGGTCCTTGGCCGACACCAGCGTCACCTCCAGCACCTGGTAAGCCATCGTCGCCGGTCGCCGGAGACGGAGACGATGACCCAAGAACGGGAAGGAGGAAGCTATACGAATAGTTCTTTGTTCCAGGAATGGATGACGCATATGCGGCATGCAACATGCAGGGTGGTGATTGGGGTGCTGAGGCAGCCATGAATAGTTGGAAGGGTTAAGCTGGCCATTTCAATGGCGACCCATTCATGTCGGTGATCGTATTTTTGGTCATGCCTCGAATTTTCGGTCATGGCGGCATGAAGATTGATGCAAAGGGTAGCAAAAAGTCATCATATTTCCCCCTTCTTCCCCCTCGATCCATTCCCTCTTCCATTTCTTCTCAGCACCAGTCATAGTGCCCGTCTGCATCGTCGTCCCGCATCGGCTCCACACCCATGGCCATGCCCAGTGTTGCCAGACTCATATATAAAAACCTCACTGCAAACCTCGCCATTGACAGAAACCTCATCGTAGGCCGAAACATCAACATAAATCTTGCCATCAACGGAAACCTCGTCGGAGATGAAAAGCCCGACAGAAACCTCGCTGGAGATGAAAACCTTGAAAATTCTGAGGTTTTTGTTACCATCAAGGTTCGTAGCGTCGCAATGGAAACTCCGGGGTTTTTGAAGTTTTCCTCTCCAGGACATCGTCTCCGCACTCTTTTTTAAGGAATTTTAAGAGAAAAAGGTTATGTATAGTACTTAATGCTCTCCAATTCTATCAGAAATCCTACAAGAATTTGTTAGGAGTAAATTCCTTGAACTTATTCATCCATAGCCTTAAGGAAGATTTATTTTTTTTTGACTTTGTATCCTTGAGTGTGGTTTTCTACGAGGTTTCCGTCTCGGATAAGAATTTCATCCAATGTTGGGGTTTCAAGCGAGCTCATGGGCCAATCGAGAGACTCGTGCCGTGGATCTTGCTTACCTTGAGATGAGCTAAATAGGAGAGGAAAGGAAAGATGATTAGTGCTCGAGAATTAGAAGTTTCATACAGGGCATATTGAACATATCTATATCAAGTTGACGCATTTGGAACAGAGATTTAGGGGTGGTATTCCTCCACCCGCACCCAACCATCGGTCGGCCAGGCCCTAATGAATCACCTGAAGACGAAGGCACCATCTTTTGTCGTGGCCACTACAGGCGCTCGCAGTCACGATCGCTATAGCCGCACCGCAGGTCACCGTCACTGCGGCCACCGCTGCTAGGAACCACCCGGATCTAGGATAGGGTTGCGACGAAATAAGTAAAATAGATAGGAGGAAAACAGGAGGTACACATGATCCCCCTTGCTCTACACCTCTGAGGTGGCTGCGCGCTAACTGGTAGCGAGGCGCCTTGGCCGCCCTCTAGTTGTAGGGCGGGCCGACCGCGTGTTGCTGGTGCCAGGGGTAGGGACTTCGTAGGAGGAACTAGGGTTAAGGCAAATGCAATTGTAATTAAGGTCCTAGTAAATGACTTCTTAGGCATGCAAGGTACGTAAAAATAAAGAAAAATTCACTCGTGCCTTAGCACTAAAAATTTACCAACTTCGCTATTAGACAATTCATGCATCACAGCTCCAACATCAAGCATTGCAAAATACAATGCTACATATCCAATTTTTCATTTAAGCAAAAGGAATATGAGGTGTAGCCAAGCCTCCTCCCTCCTCGACCACTTCCCTGTCAGCGCCTTCCCTCGTAGTCTTGTTACCGCCATCCCTTTAATTAATGCCACCATGGAGTTAGCTTCACCATTTTCGACCGTTTATCGGCCTCTAACATTAGGTGAGCATCGATAATGGGTGGGTGAGCAACTGAGACTAGAGTGTCTATATTGATTGATCATCCGACATCTTGACCACCCTCCTAGCAAATCTAGGCACTACATTATGTGATTGTTTCAATATTTTGAGTTATAAAAAGGATGTGAAAGCCATTTGTCATTAATCACTGCTATGAGTCCGGCAAGAATAAGAACATCAAAATCTAGAGGGTGAGAACTAGTTGAACATAATCTGTAACCGATCTGTCTAAGTTGGATTTGTGACGGAAAGATGCACAACATGCACGCATGGAGAGTGTGTTGTTTGCTAGGATTGTAAACCCATTGTCGAGGTACTCTACGAAGAAGATATCATATTGTAATAATAGTTCCATCTTTGCTTTTTAGTACGTGTTAGATAAATAAACTATCCTCACACACACTCTTTCTTCACTTCTAACCATGTCGGGTATAACTCATGTCCATAAATCACCTCTTCTGCTTCTCATCTCGCAATCCATGTCCTAACTCCTAAATAATGACGCGCTAATCAAACTCCATCTTCGCCATATCCTAATTCTATGTAGAGATGGCAACGGGTCCATTCCCCGTCGGGGCACAACACCCCCTCCCCGTCCCTGTCCCCAGCATCGGGGACGATTCTTTCCCGTACCCGTACCTGTCCCTGTTCGGCCAACGGGGTTCTCATAACCGCCACCACTGGAGCTCGCCATTGCCACTCCACCGCTACAACCCGCTGTGGCAGGTAGAGTCGCCACCAAGACATGCCATTGTTGAAGCTGTCTGCTGTCGCGTTCGCGTCCCCACTGGAGGATGTACACGTTGTTCTTTTTCTCGAGTACCTTTGCAGATTGTCAAAAGACGACAACCTGTATTCGTGAAGAAGGAAAGGATGAGAAGACCATGGCACCAATGCATATATGGAAGTGCTCTTTGTTCGGGAATCTAATTCGTCCCTTAGAAGCACATCAAGATTTCATGTCATACCGTGTAATAGAAGATCAACTGGAGTCGAGGACGACTCCAAATAAAGAAGGGGAGAATGATAAGGACATCGCTACATCAGATACACCCATGGGATCAACGACCAAAAACTCTCCTCACGACCAGCAACCCTCGACTAGCATTCTAGGACCGATTACTCGAGCCCGCGCACAACAAATTAATTATCAAGTAAACTCATTTCTCGGGTTGAATAATTATATTTTGGAGAATAGACCGCTACCTAATAACAATATTATGCATAGGAACTTGAACAAACACCAGCTACAAGACATCAATACACCAATCAAGACAATAAAGCATGGTGGGAATGCAAAGGGATTCCACTTGGTCTTCAATGACCAGTCTGAATTGAAAAAGGCCTAGGAAATGCAAACGAACTTCGATTAGAACGTGTGAGCACTAATTAGAAAGATAACTTCGCCATATTTCCAACGGGTTTCGGCCTCACCTTCAAATTCTAAGTGAGCTGGCCGTAGCAGTCAAAAACATCTCGTGGACAGAACCAGTCTTTTGCTCTTCTTGGGTGCTGCATCACCATTAATTTGGGCTGAGTCCCCATGTATTCCTGCTGCGTGAGAGCACCTCCTAGAGTCATCTTCCTACTCTATATATTGGACAAGCCTCTCCCTTTTCTCCTCAGATTTTGTTTATTTGTTGTTATCTTCCAGATTGGAGAAACACTCTCGAAATCGCTTGTGTTGGTTGACCAATCGATTCCGAGCTTCAAAATCTCAGTTCAAGTGTGTGCTTTACCCTTGTTCTTGCGAGTTCTTCGATTGCTTACAAGGATAGACCTTCGTGGTCAGGTCATCCGGACTTTGTCACGGTTGATAACAATTAGGAGCGTGGTTTAGCGATTGCGGACGCTTATCTTTGCGTGGTTTGTAGCCGGATCGTCAAAGTCATCCTCCGTCCAAATCAAAGTTATCCTCTCACCGGAAGATCAGAAACCTGTGGGCGCATCACATGCCGTCGCTGAAGCTTTGCTGCTGGACTATGCCGTCGCTGGTTCGTCTTATTGTCTAGGGTTTGTGGCCAATGAAATTGAAGGAAAGATCATGTATACTAATTTTGTATGCGTTGACTTGGTTGGGCCGGCTATGGCTTATGGGCCATTAAGAAGTGAAGTAAATTTGGGGCTAGAATCACTTAGTAACTGAACCGTTCATGAGGATATACAATAGTAATTGGGTCGTTCAAGAGGATCCACAGTAGTTTGGGCCATATTCACTCAATTATTTGGGGACTATTCGGATCCCCGCGGCGGGATAATTTCCCCATCCCCGTCCCTGCTAGACCTGATGGGGGATAGATTCTCGCCATTTACATCCCCACGGGAAGGCAATTGTTCCCCATCCCAGCCCCTAATAAAGAAATTCCCCGTCAAGGAATGAGGATTGGGACCCCATTGCCATCCCTAATTCTACGTACCAAATGGGCGCACATCTTTAAAATGAATTTTGAATTATCTCCACGCACACTCTTTTGTCACTTGTATACCCATCCGTTACAACTCATATGTCTATATATAATAATTCCCTCCACCGCTCGACGAGACTATCCGCAAATATGTGTCTTTTCTTTTTCTAATTTTGCAATCCCCATAATGCCCCCGATGACCTCCTCCTCCCCGTTCGAGGCCCCCAAATTCCCCGATCTCCGAAAGCCCAATCAGCGCAGTCCCAAACCCATACCCAAGCCCAGACCACGACGCCCCGCCGCCAAATCTAGGGTTTGGCTTACGCTTCCTGCGATGTCCGACCCCGCCGCCGCGGACGCCGGCTCCGGCGCCATCGTGCCCGCCGGAGGCGGCGACGCGTCGATGCAGGGCCTCCGGTTCGGCGACATGGTCTGGGGCAAGGTCAAGTCCCACCCGTGGTGGCCCGGCCACATCTACAGCATCACCCTCACCAGCGACGCGGAGGTGCACCGCGGCCGCCACGACGGCCTCGTCCTCGTCGCCTTCTTCGGCGACTCGAGCTACGGGTGGTTCGAGCCGCACGAGCTCGTCCGCTTCGAGGACCACTTCCCCGACAAGGCCTTCCAGGGGAGCACCCGCAACTTCCCCGCCGCCGTCGCTGAGGCGGTCGATGAGATCGCGCGCCGAGGCGCGCTCGCGATGCTCTGCCCCTGCCGCTGCCCCCTCGCCTTCCGCCCCCACCACGACGACCCCAGGTTCCTCCTGGTCGACGTCCCCGGGTTCGACAACGATGGCGAGTACCACCCCGACCAGGTCATGGACGCGCGGGAGCGGTTCGTGCCGCGGACGCTGCTCGACTACATGCAGGGCGCCGCCGTAGATCAGCAGGACGCAGCCCAGGCCGCCGCCCGCTCCGTGACGGGGATCGAGATGGCCGCGATGCTGGTGGCCTACCGCCGATCCAGGTTCGAGTTGCGCGACTGCACCTATGCCGAGGCGTTCGGGGTGGATCCTGATAAGGCACTTGCCGCCGAGAAGCAAGCGGCCGCTGAACGGGCTCAACGAGGTATCAATGCTCACATGCCCAATCCTAGTAGTAATACTATTGACTGTGCTGTTAATCCTATTATTGTTGTTGTTGTGTACTTGAACTTGATGTCTGAACGTTGTTACTACTGCTGCTGGTATAGATTTGCAATTACTAATTGTTTTTATTTGACCGGTGGATTGGATTTGGTTCGAATAGTTTTTTTTTGTTTGTTGCTTGAATGTGAAGGTTGTTCTAATAGAAATATTATAAAGAATACTGTTTTTACAAACAAATAACAAATTGTGTGAAAATAGTGCATGGAGATGTACTGGTAATAAATGATAACTTGTGTTTCTACACAATTAAGTGAAACCTGACATAAATGCATATCATGTGGTCAATCTTGGATTGTTCCAAAATATGAATATGTATATGTCAGTAATACTTTACCTATCAAATTTGAGATATTTCCCAACTCCTGCTCTTGTTATGACGAATACAAATATTAGAGATACGATGAAATTTTGTGTTCCTCCACAATCTTGGTAGGGACGAAAAAGTTTTTTTTAAAGCTGCAACTAGTAAACCTATATTGCATTGGGTTGTGATATGTTTTGCTTGCATTCATATATTTTCATGGATTTGGTCATACTGTAGTTTATTTAGCCACACGTCAGCTCTTATATGTTTGGAGTAGTCATTTCCTTTCTTTTCTGTTAGTTGTGCATCATGTCCTCTTCATTGTAACCATCGCATTAAATATCACTGTGCATTTTGGTTTGTTTTCACATTGTAGTTCATCCTTTTCATAATTTGGCGTATCAAGTATGATGCACTTTTACAGAAAATTGCTTGTTATGCATATGGTTGGTGAAAATTTATTAGATTCATGCTTTGTAAAGAACTGTTTAATTACGAGATACACCTATTCTGAAAGAAAATGTGTTAATGCACCTGATAAACACACGGTGATTCATGGAGATGAGAGAAATGAATGCACCTGGTGTATCTATCAACAATAACATGTTCTGTTCTGGATGCACCTTTTATGTGTTCATCATTGAAGCAGGCATCGAGGTAAGGTGGTTGAGTTCACCTGTATGTTGAGAAGGAAGGCATCAAGTTAAGCCACCCTACTTATGCTCAACGCTGATCTGTTGAGGTGGTTATATAAGTTAATTTTATTTATATACATGTATAGGCTATGATGGCATAGCTGCAGACTGCAGTTAAGGATAATTTCTGTTATTTAGATACACATATCAATTCATCCATTCTGAGTGAAGAATTCGATTAGGATGCCCCTGTTTCATTTACGGTGTAGTTAGTTTAGATGCATACCACAAGATAAATCATAATATTGTCTCGTCGACCCCAGACATAAATTTGAATACAGAATGGTTCGTCACATTTGTCGAGTTAAAGCAGTAGGAGAGCTAATTTGCTTTGAGTAAAGCATCTTGCGTCTGACCTACATGCTAAATATAGATGTTAACCCTTCAAAATGGTGAAAGTTAACGGAAATAACTCGGGCACAAATAAGGTTGACAAACAATTGAGGCGCTAATAAACAAGCACGGAAAATGATGTCCGGAGTCCAGACTTTCAGTAACTCTGGGTACTCAATCTAAAAACCATGTGTTGTTTGCCATTCTCCTTGCCTTCATATTCGACCGTTGGACCAAAATCTGGCACTGATTTCGAACATAATTTGTGGTTGTAGTGTTACTTGAGACTGAATCTCATGCGAGCCTGGGTTGCTGCTGCGATGTGAAGCGTCTGAAATAGCATCCAGATGCCTTCTCGTAGGGAATTTCGCAGTATGTCTAACTGTGCCACAAGTCTGCTTTTGGTTCGAAATTAGATGGACTGGATGAGATAACCTAAAACCAGCTGGATTAACTTAATCTAGCTTAACCAAAGTTTCGTGTTTATCCAGCTATCCTAATGTGTTTGTTTAGAACAGTTATCCTAATGTGTTTGGTTAGAATGGTAGGATTAGCAGCGAGGGATAGCTTTATTTTCACTCTTATTGTTGGGCTAGCTAGTCCTCGGGGTTTGACTGGACTAATTCAATCACGCTTAATCTATAGTGTCTTTGTGGGTTAAACTCCCTAATCCACCTCTTAATCCTCCCAAGGGAAATTCAGAAAACGTCGTCACCGAGCGTGCGTGAGCTGTGAGATGAGTTGAACCCTTTGTGTTCACTAGACGGCAACTCTGCTTGCCTGCCTGGGCATTGGGATCCAAGTTGCCACGAGATGGATGGGCTTCCACCGGAAATGGGATGGCCGTGTCCTCTTACGTCCGCTGTTATGCGCTCCTTTGATCTGTCAAAATTAAGCGAAGGATTTAAAACATGAGCTATCAACGTCTTTTAACTATTTAGATCGAAATGTGGATTTCGATTTTTTTTTTCCAAAATATCTAGCCAAAAGCCGTTCTCGTTTTGAAAAGTTCCAATTTTTATTTTTATTTTTTATTTTTTGCCAAAAGACGCAAAAGCACGAGTACCTAGTGTTTTTTTTTTTCGAAACAGAAGTGGAAACCATGGTGGTAGTAGAGAGCTGCTGCTTCCGTAGGTCAAGGTATCTCAAAATGTTGCTACGGAAAACGGTCAACCGACTGGAAAGGGGCACATGCTAGAGAGGATTAAAGCAATGGCCGAAGAGATGCTAGAGGTAGATGAAGCATAGTCGAAATTTTATTTGTCTAGACGTAGATTGCAAATCTTGTCTTAAAGTAGGACTGGAGAAAAAACTAACCGGACGGCCTATATTTGTGTCGGATTTCTATTTTAGATCATGCACATCTTACACTCTACGGTGATTTATATATTAGAATAAAATCATCTCTATTGTAGGAACTCTCCTCGCTGCCCATATGTTTTCTGAGGCCTTGTTCTATTCAACTACGGGAAATTTTAATCTCAGGAAATTATTAAAAAATATTTTAGAAACTATAAGAAGAACAATTTAAAATTTGAAAAAATGATTACAAAGAATTACATTGTCTGGCTTGTAAAAAATAATAAATTTTTAGTGTTTACTTTTAATTTTAATTTAAACTGAAAATAGCAAAGCCTAAATATAGTGATTCCCTCTTTTCTCACTGCATCATAGGATTCTCTCTTCCCACCTTTTAAATATATAGCTATTTTCTTACCTCTACATTGTTTTCTATTGGAGGAAGATCGGAGTGGTTATGGAGATGATAGAAATGTATGGAATGAATATTTTTTTAGAGAGTATATATAGAGAGACATCTAGATTCTAACTTGACCCAGCGGCCCTAACCTAACAACCAAGTGGAGATCAGGTTGAGTCCTTGGTTTTTCCTAGGTTGAGTCTAGGTTTGTCTCAACCCACCTTGACCTGATCTCCATAGTCAACCCAACCATACTCGCTGATTCACTATCTAAGCTAATATTCCATGCCCTTAAAAACCCTAATTGTTGCCATTGGCCATTCCTACTCTTCTCTTATCTCACCTCATGCCCTCTCCATCCTCGCCCTTGCCCCTCCTTGCTCCCTTGGCTCCTCACCAACTTGTGATGGTGCCTCCTCATGGCTCCCTATAGTGATGTTTGGCGCTAGAGCCGGTGGCAGTGAGTTCCTCTTCCTCCTTTTTACACTGGTGGCTCCTGGCTCGATTAGCATCTCACCATTTCCTCTTCTCTTTGATTCTGATGAGATTGGCCGAGCCCCTGATGAGGCTGATCGAGTTTGGATTGGGGCAAGCACACATAATCCCGATCTTGGTGAAAGCCGGGTCGGGTTGGGGCGGGTGCAGGTGTGATCAGACCCAACATGTCTAGATCTCTATGTAGAGTAATTTAAGGCCGACGAATTTTGCTACAGGGCACTTTAAATTTCGTACCATTTGCTATAGGACACTCGTGAACCACGACCCATATGTCATTGACCTCGTCGGTGTCCTATAGAAAATATATAAAATTTAAGTCTAGTTCTCTATAACTTATCTTATTTGACTTATTTACTTATCTTATTTATCTCCTAACTTAATCTTTAATGAGGTAGACTCGAGAGCGGGGTCCCCATTGTTTCATTTGTTTTTAAAGAGTTTTTAGACACGTTTTCAAATAGAAAAAAGGCGAATTGGAAAAAACTAAATTGTTTATATTTTAAATAAAAATAAGTAAATAAATAGATAAATTAAATAAGCCTTAAGATCTCAAGCGATTGTGGTGCTGCTCGAGATGCTTAAAAAAAAAAAAAAAAGCTACAAGGGGTGAACGCACCAAAATAACTAGCATGTAGCACCTTGGATCGAGCTCTCTATATGGTCGGAAGCTTTTAACCCCCAGATACTAGTATTATTTATCCGATATACGAACACCCCTAGATACGAGCACCCAAGGCCACAACACAAACACCGGTACATTCTCGTCCACACAGCCAACATGTGACGTTCAGGTACTAGCTACCCTTTTGTGTTGAAAAGAAAGTACTAGCTTCCCTAAGATCCTCTCTGGAGTGTAGAGGACTTTGCTAGGATGAATGTTTTTCACACCCTGCAAAGTTATTATTTGAGAGATATATATCGCCACACGTAAGATAAGAAAATGGTAGTGCCAGTAAACCGTGCTGTTAACCGGTACTTAACCGGTTAAATCACCAAACCGGTAGTAATTATCTGGCACTGAAACCGATAATTTTTTTTAGGAAAAAACAGGTAAATTCTAATGCTTTATTTTTATGACCAGGCCTTGCACGAATATATATACTTATATATATATACAGATGCATTTGCATACCTATATATATATTGCTGTGTTTGTTTCTTCAAGGGTGTGACGCATAAAGACAAGCAGCATTCGCATTGATAGTTTTGCTATACTACTATAGTGTGGTGCTCTGCTCTGTTCGTCCATGGCTCCATCTGGTGCTGACGTTGCTGGGTGGGATGCCTTGCAGCTCGCCCGCTCAAGGGCCGGCAGAAGACGCCGGAGAAGCTCCCCGGCCGCCGGAAGGGCGCCGCCGCCAGGATCATGGAGAAGGTCGTCCCCGGCGCGCCCTCCATGAAGCCCAAGGCCAGCAAGAAGGACCAGTACCTGCTCAAGCGCCGCGATGCCGCGCCGCCGGCCTCCGCGCTCCCCGACGTGCTGCCGCCGGCCTCCGCGCCGGCCCTGGACGACGGTCCGCCTGGCTTCCCGGCCGACCCCCCCACCCCGCCGCTGCCGAGCAGCGCCGCCGCCGGCGACGACGAGTTCATGCTGCAGAGGCGCGTCCCGCTCGCGCCGCCTCATGCCGATCAGGCGAGCGACGGCGGCAACCCCACTGACGCCGCCGCGCCCAAGAAGGCGGCCAAGCCTAAGAAGGTCAAGAAGCGGGAGAGGGAGGGACAGGCGGACGCCGGCGCCGCCGACACCGGCGAGCCCAAGAAGAAGAAGAAAAAGAAGAAGCTCAACGACCTCAACGGCGGCTCGTCGTCTGCCGCCTCCCCCTCTCCCTCCGGCGGCGGCAAGGAGGACATCGATGGCCTGGACCTAAAGCAGGTAATATCCGACCTTCAAAACCTTCCTCTCGCTCCAATCTATGGAGCCGGCCGCCGCATCTCTGACACCGCTCGCTCCTTCGTCCTCGCGTTCCGCTCAAAATACTACAAGAAGAGCTATGAGAACTACCCACCCGAGGAGCCCAAGATGAGCTTAGATAATAGTAAGCTCAATGCCGGCGCCGCCGCCGGCGATGATGATGGCGCACCGCCGAGGCCGGCGAAGAAGAAGTCGGCTGTGAGGCCTGGCGAGCCCACCAAGGCCGGCGTGAAGCGCGGCCCCTCTGACCGTCAGGAGGAGCTGGCCGTCAAGAAGAAGACGAAGCTCGACAAGATCAGGACGCTGGCCACTGAAAAGAAGGCCGGCCTGGAGCAGAGAGACCCCACGGCGGCGGCGCAGCAGAAGAAGCCCGAGGCGACGGCGGCCAAGAAGAAGGAGGCGTCAGCGGCGACGAGGACGCCGTCGCCGACGGCGCTGATGATGAAGTTCCCGCTGAAGAGCACGCTACCGTCGGTGGCCTCCCTCAAGGCGAGGTTCGCGCGCTTCGGGCCACTCGACGTCGACGGCATCCGCGTGTACTGGAAGTCCCACATGTGCCGGGTCATCTACAAGTTCCAGTCCGACGCCGACGTGGCGCTCAAGTACGCCCGGAGCAACGCCATGTTCGGCCAGGTGGCCCCCCACTACTACCTCCGCGGCGTCGAGTCGGCGGCCGGCGCCGGCGAGCCGGCCCCCGAGGCGGCTCCGCCGCAGCGCACGGAGCTGCGGCTCATGGAGACCGCCTCCTTCCGGCCCGGGAGCTCGGGCAATGGCGCGCCGCTGCCGCTGTCCAGGGCCACGCCGGCGCGCGCCGCCGTGGGGCAGCCCAAGTCGATCTTGAAGAAGAGCACCGACGACGCGTCCGCCGCTGCCGGCGCGCTTCGGGATTCCCCTCGGGTGAAGTTCATGCTGGACGACGGGGACAGCAAGCTCGAGCCGCCGGCCGTCGCCGGCGGCAGCGGCCCTGACGCCGCCGCGCCGATCAGCAAGACCGCCAAGCCCGTCGGCTTTGCGCCCCCGCCGCCGCCACCGCCGGTGCGGCCATCGCAGCCGCAGCTGCAGCCACCAATGCGGCCGGGGCAACAGCAGCCGCCTCCCCGCGCGGCAGCCGCACAGCAGCACCTGCCGTACCAGCCACGCATCACCGACGGCCTTCCGTACGCGCAATCTTTCTCCGTCCAGCCTCCGTATCAGCCTCGTCACGGCGAGGGGCTCGTCTCCCTCCCCAGCCAGCCGCCGCTGCCGCCATACGCGGCCCGCGCCGGCCACCCTGGGCAGCCGCCGCCTTACCCGCCTCGTTCGGCCGACAGCTCGCCGGCGCAGTTTCCGGCTCACTCCGGGCAGCGCGACGGCGGCAGCGGCGCCGGCGATGACATGCCGGTGTGGAAGAGAGGGCCCAAGGAGTTCGATGAGGAGCTGATGAGGGTGATGCTGGGGATCGCCAAGCTCGTGGAGCCATTGACGGACAAGAACGGCAGCTTCCCCTACCACCTCTTTCTGTGAGAGCAGCAGCTCGAGGCAACGCTCGCTCCGTGCCTGACAGATGGGCCCCACTGGCAGTGGCAGTGTTGTTAGTGCTCGTAGACTTTTAGCTGTGGTGGCCCGCTCTTCCGATGAGAGGAGAAGGGAAAGGAAATGACTTTGAACAGGGCGCCTCTCCTGTCACCTGTACTAGTGTATGATTTTATCCCCGTCTTTTGTGGTTTTCCAAATCATATCATCCCAGACTTTACACTTAATTACGGGATGATTCATGGTTATGCTGTATGATTTTGCCACGTTTAGCACGTTTGAGAAAGTTGCGATGATCGACTAGTCTGGCCATTTACTCATTTGTGATTAACGAAGAAATTGTACGGTAGAATCCATGGAAACAGCTAAGCGAGCAGCGCGCGTCTCGTGGGCTGCCGCTAGAGGTCGCGAGGTCACCCTCATGGGCCGCTAAACACAGCTCGCAGCCCACTGCAGGGGCTTATGCATGTTGATTCCCTTGCCGGACAGCTACAAAAACGAGTCGAACCGAATGATCTTTATAAACTATATACTAGTTAGCTACGACAACTTATTTCGAACTGAAACAAAACAAAAACGAGTTTCAGTTGAAAAAATAATGCAATGAAAACAAAAATCTCGCTTCTGTTGAACTGAAACGAAATCTTGCTTTATCGAATAGCTATAGAAGCTGAACTAGCTACAGAACTGAACTAGTTGAAACTGAAAGGAAAACAAAAACTTGGGAAACAAGTTGTTCATATAAGATCCAATAATGAACAGAGAAATAGCCCAAATGGGTTTTTGGGAATATAGCAGATCTTTTAGCACAAACAAGGAGTTTAGAGATGTACTACTAATTTGACCATAATTGCAATCTGAACCACATGAGAGTAACTAGTCAGTGTTTGCTTCATCGGATAACTATAGTGGTACAAAAGAGAGACAACGATGACATGCCAACATTTGCTCATCTTGTTTGCCATGGTAAATATGAACATTTAGAAATGATCATCATAATTGGATTCACCCTGCATGGTGGTAAGAGAACATTTTGGTTAGTATTACAAAAAAAAGGAAGAATAGAAACACAAAGTGCAAAATAATAATTACCGTTCACAAATGCATATAGCTACCAACAAATTCATTGTCTTGAAACCAATTGGGACTAGCTTCCATCGGTTGTTGGGGATGTGTGTTTTCTTATTTCCCTCTTCCTATAATTGGCAATTTGGTTTTTAAATCTAACACACTAAGATTGTGTTGAGAACATATACATATATAGAAAATATACCTTTGTATTAGTTTTTTTGGGTTGTTTCTTTTTTGGGTTGAATTTTTGAGTCCAGCTTTTTGTTCTCTTCAAGGTCCTCTTTTTAACATCTCTCTTCTTTAGACCAACAGTTTGTGACATCGAATATGATATTTGAGAGTTGTCTTTGCTCCATTTTCATTAGCATTGTCTTTGCTCCATTTTCATTAGCATCTCGATCTGTAGTTTCCTTTATTCTTGCTTCCACTTCTCTCGACAAGTTTTCAAATGCATTATCCAGTAGCATGACATAGTCTGGATAATCAGAAGCTCGAGAGGCTAAAGCTGTGTTGTTGTGAGAAAGAAGCCGGTAAGAATGTGAAGCTTCTAACTTCGGATTTTCTAAGACATTCCGTCCATTACCATCTTGAACAATAGAGCTGCGCACTCCTCTTGTCCATCTTTTGAGAACATAAATGTCAGGCAATTGCTTTATGTTCATCAAATCAAGAACTTTTAATGCATGGGCACATAGTATTCCAACTCTCTCGAATAGACGACAGCTACAAGAAACTGTTGGCCCCTCCATGGTACATACAACTGTTTGATCTTCTTCCACATAAGATTTATCACCAAAAGTCTCCATTCCAACAATGTACTCGTTGTTGTTGATCGATGGCTTTACACAGGTTGCAAGAGATCTTTCCTACTCATCTTGAAAAAACCAAAATATTTAGGGAGGTGTAGAACTTACTTGCTTGCATCAACATGTGTGTCCTCATATGTAAGCGTGGTATTTTTCTCATCGAGTCATACTCAGATTGTAGCTCTTTATCTCGCTTTTCTTGTACAACCCAGTCAAAGTGGTTAAAAACCGGGAGATATCCAACTTCACATTTAAATAGCTTTTGAGGTTGCTATTAAAACTCTTACTTAATTGTATGCTTCGCATTCCTAACATGAACACATCCTTCATATAGCATGTGCCCACTTTTTCTTTAACTTGTAAATGCTGTCTAACCAAGTTTTCTTTAGAACCTTACTTCTCATGCCATTGAACATTTCTTCAAATATTGCAATGTCCTCATGCTCATACATGCAAGCACTGAAATCACTAAGAATATTTGACCCTCCAACCATGTGACGACTCAAATTCTTGATTGCATTTTAACCAATATGCCAGGTGCATAATCCATGCCGTGAATTAGGAAGTACCTCACTGATTGCCTTTCCCATTGCCACATCCTGATAGGTGTAGATGGTCTTGGGCTCCTTATCACCGTGGTTAGTCAAGAAAGCATTGAATAGCCATTTGAAAGATTCATAAATTTCATCATACATGAGGACGGCACCAAATATAGTAGTCTCTCTAAAGTGATTAAAACCAACAAATGTACCAAATGGTCGACAGTCTTTATTGGTTCCAAAGTGGTATCAAAAGTAACAGCATCACCGAAGTGTGCATAATCAATGATCATCCTAGCATCTGCCCAAAATATATTTGTTATTTGTCCTCCCTCATCTGATTGCATAGCATACTGGAACGAATGATTTGTAGCAATTTTATTTTGGAAGTAGGCCAACAAACTCCCATATTCCCTATGCTTTAACTCCTTTTGACGCTTCGTCCGTACATAATTCTTTTGATCAAGACAAGTGTAGATAAGATTGGATGACCCTCTAACTTGACGGCTCGCTAACTCATGAGCAACTTTAGGCCTAATTCTAGAATATTTGGCCATTTCAATTTGAATCGCCTGTACTTCAGTGATTTTCCTTTGCGAAGGCATGAGATGAGTTGTCTCAGGTAAGTGGATAAGATGGTTGTGTTCAAACTTCAGATCATGCAAGGTATAACATTCAGAGATCCGATTAAAGTCAATCCTCATACGAACTTCACAACCTGTTCTTTTGTCATCATGAGGAACATTAACCAAACGCCCCTTTTATCCTCTCCTCGAAAACCTTCATTTGAATAAACATATCTACCTAATGTAATTATTTTGTCTAGTGAACTTTTGTTCTCATACATCTTTCTAACATTGAAACCCACTTGGCCTCCATAGAATACCCAAAACTTCCAGGCTTCCTCTGCACTAGTAAATTTCTTGCCAATTTGAGGCATCCAAGAAGGCGTGTTGCTTGTGCTGCAAAAAAATGACTAGGCTATTCACAATCTTTCAATATAACATAACCGAAAACCTCATTATAAATAATTGCCTTTCCCTAAGTAGTATGGTTTATTGGCATTGTTCTTTTAAACTTGATAGTTTGCAATATTTTTAAGAGGAAACAAGAATTCCTTCTACCCTAGCAATAATAAATCAACAAGGATACTACCGGTCTTCCTCCCTTGGTCGTCCTCCCTCGATCTCATCCATGGCATCTTCACCAGCCATCCTCCCTCGGTCCTCAACCACATCCATGGCGTCGCCGGGCGTCCTCCCTCATTGGTCGGGCGATTTTGTGTGATCTGTGCGACTAGCGCCAAAAAAATTCATTGTTCCCGCTAAATCTCGTGGGTTGCGATGCATTCGCTGCGAGATGAGTGGCCGGCCCAAGAAACATGCGCGTACGCGACCCATGCGTGGGCGTGGCTCCTGCGCTGCGACCTCTAGCGGCAATCCACGAGACGCGTACTGCGCGCTTGGCCTGCGCTCGTGGCCGGCAGGTCAAACTGCACGGGTGCAGTTTCACCTGCGACTGTAGCCGATCCGTATCGTGGAAATAGATATCTAAGAAGCTGCTGCAGGGTCTGGCCCTTGTTTGTTTGAGTTAAAAGTTACCAAAAACTTTAATCTAAAAAAATTATGACCATATAAAAGACGTCTTAAAGAGTTTAGAAAATTACGAAAAAATATTTTACGAACTCTAAAAGAAACTATTTAAAACCCACAAAAATGACTACAAAATATTATATCATTTGGCTTTACAAAGATAACAATTTTTATTTAATGTAAGTTGAAATAAACAAGGTCCTAGTTTCTAAGGAGAGTTGATTGGAGGTTGGTATTACTTCCTCCAAGCTTAATGGCACCTTAAAAAATGGATGCCCAACGACAATACCTATATTAATTAAACAATATCATAAACATCTACCTGAAAAATTAGTTTTTTTCATCATTGCCGCTATAGAACAACATTTTCATAGAAATGCCTTTATAAAATGATATTGATTTTAAAACTGATGTTATGGAGAATTCAAAATTAAGATAGATCCAAAATACTCATCTAACTGATAGGTTTCACATGTCATGCACTCATTCTCTCTTCATAAGCTTCTTCCCACTCTTTCTTCCTCCTCCTAACTTCGATGGCTCCTCCAAATCCCCCAACTTTGATGCCGCCCCACCACTCCCAACTCCGGTGTCTCCTCCACCTCCCATAACTCCGACGCTGCCCCATCTCCCCAACTCTAGTAGCTACTCCACCTTCCCCAACTCCAATGCCGCTCCATCTCCTCAACTCTGGCATTTTCTCCACCTCCTCCAACTCCAGCACTGCCCCTTCTCCCCTAACTCCGTCAGTGTAAGATCAAGCCTCCCATGGGCTAATTGATTTTGGTAATTGATGGCAACTAGGCCGTACAGCTGGAATGCCAAGGATTAGGATCTTTGTTTAATAGTTCTTCTATTTTCCTTGTGTGCGTCTTTAGCTCAACTACATCTCTCTGGTTGCAGGGTCCCACTGAGCACAGGTCATAGGGGTTCCTAAAGTGCCAGGTGTTAGCTTTTAGCGAATCATCTAGAGCGAGTCCACCTGTCTAGGTTCGAGAGAGTTCGGGGGAGTGACAGCTGTCCAGGGTTTCGTAGCCGCCAAGTTCCCAAGCCAAATATTCTGTTTAGGCGCGAAACCTCCCGCCCAAATGATTTGAACCTCCCGCCGTGTCCACAAATCGACAAATTGTCCCTTGACCCGAAGCGTGGTGACGAGAGAGGGCGAGCGAGGCGAGTCGGTAAACTTAGCCTCTGTCGGACGGCGTCCGATCGCCATCGGACGGCGTCCGGTGAGCCCAAGCCAAAATTTTGGCTAAGTCCCAGACGCACCCTCTCTGTCGGACGGCGTCCGACCACCTTCGGACGGGGTCCGACAGCATGGATGTCCCAAAGAGAGAGCTCGAAAATGGCTAAGTCCCAAACGAACCGTCCCTGTCGGACGGCGTCCGATCAGGACCGGACGGCGTCCGGTGAAGTAGAAAATCGACGGCGAGGGGCATCGGACGGCGTCTGGCGAGCGTCCGACGGCCGCCACACACACTGTCGGACGCGTCCGACGAGTCACCGGACGGCGTCCGACGACGGCTAAACCAGCGACCGAGCACCTGGCGGGCGTCCCGTTCGCACGCGCCAGCGCCCTGTCGGACGCGTCCGGTAAGCCACCGGACGGCGTCCGACCAAGCACAAAAAAGGCCCATATCTTCTGTCGGACGGCGTCCGACGGCGACCGGACGGCGTCCGATCGGGCGATCTGAATCTCGCGATTTAATCTGGACCGTCCATTTCTAGGGTTTCGCCTTGGGCCTATAAATAGGGGCTAGGAGCACGGGAGAAACTTGAGAGAGCCTACCCTAGCAGCCACCTTTTGCCCTAGCCACCTAGAGAGCTCCTCCCATGGTTCCCACCTCCATCTAGGGTTCCATGTGCTTGTGAGATTGAGGGAAAAGGAGTGAGGAAGAAGAAGAGAGCATCCCCTAGCCTCCTCCTCATCATCTCCAAGGTTTGTGCCCTCTCCATGGTTGCCTTGCCATCCTCCATGGTGGGTTGAGGGTTGAGTGTCTCCGGTCTTGTGCTCTTGGGATTCTTGCCACCGGGAGACATCGTCGTTGCCGAGCTTCATCAAGCGTACCGCAAGCAAACCCTTCTCCGTGAAGGTCACCGTGCTTCCCACGGTGCTTCCTCTCCGTTCGTCGGGGTGTGCAAAGTCCGCCGTGTGTCGGCGGCCATCTCCGTGTGTCGGAGGTGCCAAGGTGTCCGTGTGTCGGATCCAAATCCTCCATGTGTTGGGGGTACCTCATGTGTTGAGGTGAAACCCACCGTGTGTCGGTGGTCGGTGCCGTGTGTCGGCGCCGTGGGTGTGAGAACTCTCGCGTGTGAGGGAACTCGCCTCCGTGTGAAGGTTTGGAGCTCGCCTACCATGTGTTGGTAAAGAGCTACCACGAGTGGATTGAGGGCTTGGGACGAAAGGGTCCCGACTTCTCTGTGTGAGAAGTTTCCTCAACGGAGACGTAGGTGCTCATGTATTGAGCACCGAACTTCGGTAAACAACTTGGTTTGCGTCTCCCCGTCTCACCCATTTACTTCCGCACTTTGAATTAATCGCTTGCGTGTGAGTGCCATCGAGCCTCCTAGTAGTCGCTTGTGCATTATTGTGGTCACTTCCGCAACTAGACTCTAGATCAATCGATAGCTTGGGTTCTTAATTTAACTAAGTAAATCAAGCGAATCGAGAGAAGTAAAATTTGAAAAGGGCCGATTCACCCCCCTTCTCGGCCTAGGATCCTTACAGTCAGCCCCTCCACTCCCAAGCGCCACCGCAACCTTGGGACATGAAGAGAGAGAGCATAGGGTAGAAGATAGAGAAAGTGAGAACGTATGGGAGGTCGGTCGGCTACTCAATCTGGTAGCACCGGTGCCGACGACCCACTAGAGAGAAGAGGTGCGATGCTCGGGAGGAGCCCGATGGCAGCAGAACCGGTGGCTCGAGGCTAGGGGCGACCGACAGCTTGTGCCCAACAACGTCAAGCGGTAGGTGATGGTGGTGACAACAACGTGGCGTTGCTGCTGCGATCGCCATCACTGAAGAAGAAAGGGGAAGGCCAACAGTAGGTTGGCCGGAGCTAAGGAGAAGGCTGGAGGAGGAAGAAAAGTGTGAGTATGACATATAGGGCCCACTACTCAATGTATTTTCTGTTTGTATATTCTAGAAATTCTTTGCAATGACAGTTTTGAAATCAAAGTTATTAAATCAATTCGCCTTTTGTAATTGCGTTTTTGTGAAATAATTGTTCTATAATGGCACCCATGCTAAAAACCCAAAAAGTTACCGCAAGTAGTTTTGTTTTCTCCAGTAGAATACCTAAACCCAAAACTATATATGCATAGGATAACGAATATCCAAATATATAGATGGCCAAATGGGTCAGGCCTAATGGGCCAGCACGAAAGCACGGTATATTGGCCCAGCCCAAGCCCGACAAGGCATAGTCAATGCCGTGCCCGTGCCGGCCCGACCCACTACCGCGTGCCGTGTCTGGGTTGAGGCATGAGCCCGTGGGGGGGCACGGGCATGGCCCGCTTAAGCAGCACGCACGGTTAGGCCCGCACCCCCAAGAAACCCTAGCGCCCCCCACATATATAAGAGGCTCTCACTCATTTCTCCTCCCTTCCCTATTCCCATCGCGGCTCTTGCTTCGCCTTCCCCACACCGCGTCTCCACTCTCCACAACGCTGCTGCCACACCGCGCATCCTCGACTCATCGTCGCCGGCGCAACCGCAAGGCGCCACCGCCGCACCGCGCCTCCTCAACTCATCGTCTCCTCTCCTCTCCTATCTCTTTCTTGTATCGTCTCTGCCTGACCGCCTCTTCCTTCTGGCTCTTTTCTTCTAGATCTAGTCCTCTCCTTCTGGATTCGTGCGTCCCCGAAGTGTAGAACTGTAGATCTGGTCTCGCTCGCTGTCGGCATCGGTGGAACGACGGATCTTGTTCACTTGTCTGTTGTTTGTACTACATTTGGACTTGCAACTTGAACACTTGAAGTCTTGAACCTGTGCATTTTTGTTAGGAAATATGGATTGTGTAGCTCTTGACAGTCATTTTGAGGTGTTTGGAGTCTTGGGCAGATGGGCCGGCACGGCACGGCGGGCTGGCCGGGTTGAACGGGCTGGCACGACACTATTTTCTCTTCAACTTGCCATGCTTGGGCTGAGACCTGAGCCCGTGAGCCAGCCCGGCACGGCACCAATGCTTAACCGTGCCGTGTCGTGCCTCCCTTTTTCGTGCCGTGCTTTAGCGGGCTCAGGCCGTGTCGGGCCGTGCCGCCCATTTGGCCATCGGCTATCCATTCAAAAATAGCAATCCTTTTATCTATCCTTCATAGCCCACGAATGTGTGTGTGGTTGCTAGATTTTAGCTGATAAAAAGGTTCTAGGTTTTGGTGGGATTTTTTTGTATTTGCCACCTTTTAAAATTCGTTTTTCGATTTTTTCCTTTCTAACCCACTGGCAGTGACTTGGATGGTACCACATGTCATATACGAAGGTGGCAAATATTAAAACAAACATTTTAAAGAGGAAAACTTCTGGTTTTGGTATTCCATTTAGATAGTACAGGTGCATCTTGTTTATACGGCTCCGTCTGTTCCTAATAGATACCAATATATACTTTTCTAATCACAGTTGCAGGGAACATATGCTGTGTACGTACTCAAGGGTTGTGCACTCGGCGCATGACAGCCAGGCGACTAGGATCCAACCGCTCGCATCTGGATGTGGGTCTTTTGCTAGATGCCTCCCATTTTGTGTCATTGGAAGGTCTGGGAACCCCCGCAATGGAGACTTTTTTCGATAAAGAAAGTTTTTATCGATAACAAGACAATTACATCGAGGAACAATGGAGATACAGTTGAAGCCTCCCACGACGCCGCTTAGCCTACAACACCGACGCCATGGTGTTTCACTTTATCCATGCCTACTTTCCTCTCTAGCGTTATCCTTGGACCGAGCCAGGGACGGCGCCTGCCACAACCACGGATTTGATAGAAGATGACGGCCAGCCAGCTAACCAGTAATTAAGTTAGCGTAGTCATCATACACCATTAGCATCTTTGGGATGATCTCTGATTTTTATTTTTTTTGGCTCACTGTATTCTTTGATGCGTACACTGCAAATGATATTATGCGGAGGACTCATGATAGCGTGTGCTTGGTAACTCAGCATCTGCATACTAACAGCTGGAGGAAGTAGTTCTCCCCGATCTACGCTGAATTGCTTCAACAATTCATCAAAATTTCGTTATCTGCACCTAGATTTATACTATATGGGCAATCATGGACAAACTTGCGACGAACAAAAAAAAAGTGTTGTTTTGAACTCTGAAAACATGAGCAGCTTGGACCGAGCGCCGAGGAATTGGAGATCTCGACTGCGGATTTGCGCGGGAGAGACGAAGAGACAAGTCGTCAGAGAGCCTAGGCAAAGTGTTTTCCACAAATATGGCGTGTGTGGCGGTCGGTATCTTGCAAAAGCTTCTCATCCGGGTGCGAGCCGTTAGATTGCGATCGTCCGGTTGCCGTGCGCTGAGTGCATGAGTACACAACCATTTTTTTTTACATGCTACAGAGGGAACACGACTCAAACCACACGCACACCATACGTCATACTCACACACACGTGCGCGTCCAGTACACACACATAATCAGATCATAGACCTAAAGTCTCCTTATGTAAATCTCCGGGATTTAATCGTGGGTATATCAGTCCGGGAATAAATCCCAGAAAAACGCACGAGAAACTAGCGCCGAGCAAAGCTTGAACGCCGACCGGCTAACCGTACAACGACGACGGGCACAGCCAATTGGCCGAGGCGTAGTCCTCAAAGTACACAACCCTTGAGTGCATGTGAGAGTGCATCTGAGGTGATAAGTTTTATGTCTTACGGTGAAGGTAGAGCACTAAGGATGCACAACTCTCTTTCTCTTTTATTGTATTACTAGGGAGCTGTCTACGAATACATGGGGACTAAAGCATGCATTTCTGTACCCCCGGGTTTTTTTTTGCAAACTCGTCCCCTGGGAGGGCCTGAATCGGACAGCCGCAGCGGGGATGCGCAAGCACGGACAAACGGTGGAGATTTTCGGGGTGACGGCCAACGCAGGGTGAAGTAGCGCTACGCGCTATATATGCTGCGCAGCCGCTAATTAGTTGATTTTATCCTCACTGTTTATTTGCCTGTCTCTAACAGACAAACGCTACTGTGTCTTGCTTTTGTACAAAAGAAAATAACCAAAAATGATCCGATGTGTAACTTGTCGGTCGTGTGATGTTCACACCGGATAATCATACACAAATAGATTTAGGCCATGTTCTTTTGAGCTGATCTGAACAGCTGAACGGCTGAAATGACTGAACTTCGAGAGTTTCTCGAGGTAGTCTCGAGGTTCGGATCCACTTCGTTTAACTTGCTTTTTAAAGCGTTAGGACACACCATGAAAACACCAAAAAAATAGACTAAAAAACTCAAAACATATGTCTTTTCAAAACGTAGTTAAGCTAGTAAGCTAAAAAAAACTGGACTTCACTAATTCTTAGGCGTTTAATTTTTTTTTAAGCTATCGATCACTTTAAAGTTGCCCTCTAGTAACATTAAAATTGCTCTCTTTACCCAGATGCAATTTTAATGTAAAATTGTTATTTATTAATTATATATTTTATTCGTTGATTTTTATGCTTTATTATTATACAGATTTACTAAATACATGTGATCACGTACTTTTCTCTTTCTATGTTGTAAGTCATGTTTGTTTCAGTCAATTTAAAACTAAACACTAGTAATATTAAAATTGCTCTTATAAACAACATTTTGGGTCGTAACGTATGACTATTTCTATGATATATATATTCATTTTCTATAATGTGAAAATGCATTATATGCTATATTTGATATGCTTGACGATAAATTGTGTATTTTCAAAGAAAATCGTTAATGTAACTGTGTTGCCAGTCATCAATTGACTTCTAAAACCACCTTCATCGCTACCTAAAGCCACCTAGGGCTGCATGCAGTCGCCTAGGCACTTAGTACAAAAGTGGGATGTTCGATAACTGCTAAGTGCCTAGACCTTTCTAGGCACCGTCGAAGGGAGTACCGTTAGCACTAGTACGGAGTAAGTAATTTTATCGAGATAGCATCAGATATGAATGTGATAAAGGAAACCATATCTACTTCTGCTCACTAGCAGAACGAAGTTTCTAGCTATTGAGTATAATCATATCATTGAAACCTTAACTACTGTACCAAAATCATATTTTTATTTTATTTTTGTCAGTCTCAAGGAGACATACAAGTGTTCTCAAGTTCTCTTCAAATTTTGAGGTATTTAGAGCATTTATTAATTATTCACAATTTTACCTCTACAACGGGCCCACATTAAGCATCTAAAACAAAGTAAAGACTACTGCAACCTCTAAGATGAGCTCACAAATATGATTAAAGTAAATAAAATTAGCATATAGTTCAACCTACTATATGCTTCTAGAATCCATTTAATCAAAGCAAAGTGAAACACTGCTATAAAATCCATCCATGCGATTTTCCCATTATGTTTCCTCACTGCTGCTGGTTCTTGTCGCTGCCAAGGACAATAATTTCACATCACGCGGCGAAATGTAGATATTTTTTGCCACCAATAATTTCACTCAATCCTCCGAACCGCTAGCAGTAGAAACATATTGCATCTGTGTCAGCTAGGGAAGTGTATCCTCTACCCGTACGACAGAGTGATACGCTCACTGACATATGGGTCCATAGTGGGTGGAGCCCATACGTTAGTGGCAGTACGAGCAGAGGATCCGCGTCCGCTAGGCAGAACCTCACATCACCGGTATCTCTGAAACCAATTTCGTGGGCCATGTCATAAATGTGAAATCAAAGTTTCAGACATGCATCGCATGGCCCGGCGCCTTGCGATTGATGGCGCTGCTCAGAAGCTTCTCGGCCGCACAAGGTCCATGGAAATTGGAAGACAGAGGAATCAAAAACCTTGATGCGTCTCGTCAGAGATTGTTTTTTTCAAAAGAGCTAGCAAGCATTGGTCCCGGCCATGTGGATGGATGGATGTACACGTTCTTGGCTTCTCTTGCTCGAGGAAAACGCGAGGAAAAATCGACGGGGTTCTGCAAGGCCAATTAAGGAATTGAATTTGGAATCGATCGCTGTGTGTGTGACTGTTGTGTGTTCTTGGTGATGAATTCTGATTTGTCCTCTCCTCTCTCGTCTCTGCCTCGTCCGTTCGGTTCGCTCAGTGGATTGATGTGTCGAGTACTCGAATCGATCGATCCTAGTCGCCGCCTCCATCCATCTGCACCGAAGGAATCAATTGGTCATGTGATCGATCGATAATTAGGTTGCTGATATGAAAGCTTTATAGGCTTTATGGTTTCCTCTTCCCGCTTCTGTTCAGGATACGTGCGAGCTGTTTGGTTGCGTGTATATAGCTTGGCCGGACACACCTCATGCGGTAGCCCCAGTGATCCTCTGCGGTAACGGTAGAGGATTTCAGCCCCATGTGGTGGATGGTGGTGGTTTGACGGGGTCATAGGATGTTTTTGGATCCACCTAGCTTGGCTCGAGAGAAACATGGGTAGCATGGGTATAACTTGCACAAGCTTTAATGTATATCAACCTCCTCCCATTTTTTGGGAATTGCTCAAATAACATTGAATGGCTTGTTAGAAAACAAAATGACACTCAATTCATCCCTATTTTCTAAAATGACACCGCGATAACGGAATTTGTTTCCAAATGACATTTGAGAATTTTTTTTCCTTCTTTTTTCACCTTTTCCAGGCCTCCTACGCAGTGTCCAACACCACCGATTAGATCGTCGATTGCTGACATGCTCCACCTTGCGCCCCTGAGTCGTTTAGGATGTCGTGTAGAGACAACCTCACGCCTACACAGATATCTTCTGCATGTACAACCTCGCTCTGATAACACTTGTTAGAATTTTAATCTCTATGTAAGATATTTGGTAACGCAGTTTTACACAATTGCCTACATCTATGGGGTTATAACTATGTATGTTCCTCTCCAATTAGCACAAGCACACCAGGCTATCCGGGTCGTGGCCATATGTCTGCTGATGACCCTATCCCCCCTGCACTACAGCTAGGTTGTTATGATCGGTTGGCGGTTGCACTAGGGACGTCTTCCTATGTATTGTGGAGACGGGTTAGAATATGAGTTCGATCCTGGCACAATCCTTCTCTTTCTGTTACAATTTAAAATTCACATAATTAATATTCGACGCAAGCACTATTATCACACTCACGTCGGCTACAAAGAAAGGGCTGCACGATTAATACTAAGGACCAGGGAAAGGGAGGCATCTGAGTCACTGCCTTTACCTGCATTGGACGACGTGACCATGTTGAACTAGGCATTACGTGATTATTCTTGATTAATAATCGCTTAGCGATCGTTATAGCGACCCAAGCTAAATATTCGCAACACGTATATATATGTTCCTCACCATTTTATCTTATTTAACTTGTTTACTTATCTAGCTTATTTTTTAATCTTAAGTTTTTGTGCTAGCTCGAGAGTCAAATCGGCTTTGTTTGATCGACACATCATCTAGAACTTTTCAACAAGTCTTTGAGATAGAAAAAAAAAATTTAAAATTATTTTTAACTTTAAAATAAATAAACAGATAAGTCAAAAAAACTTAGATATAAGTTGAGGAAAACGGAGCCATTCTTGCATCAAGGATTTTCCATTCCAAATAGATTAGTATATTTTCCCTTTGAATATTCTTCCTCCTCCTCGTTAATTTGGCAGCAAAGATAGATGCATATATGCACGCTCGTGTGCATTAATTTGAACAAGTCGTCCTTGTATTTGATTAATTGCGGATGATCACGGCATCGTAGCCCAAGAACAAGAACAGGAGGATAGATACAGTCATGCCATACCTAACAAATCATGGAGTAATTACATCATGCATTACGCATGATTAAGTTGGTGGCACTGTTCATGGCTAGCTAGCGATGTTTATCCGAGGAATTAGCCAAGAAGACATAACACGTGCCAGCATGCACCCTGGACCACCTGGACCCTGATGCAACTCGTGACGGAGAAGAAGCAAACAAACGTCATGCATTATTCATGCATGCGATTCAATTCAATTCAAGCTGGCCCTACGCAAGTAAGTACTACGTACGTACGTACATATGCATGCACAGAAGGATTAGGACGAGGAAAATCATGGAGAGATCGAGAAATCTGAATTCTTAAGCAACACATGCGATATATTGGTGAAGCCGAGTTAGGATTCTAGTCTAGTACTTGATGCAATTAAGAGATACTAATCTGGATTAGATCAAGTCGTACGTTACCATTTCGCTCGCATTGTTCTTGAGAGAAACATGCGTCGATCGATGAATCGATGCATTTCCACACTGCCGTGCATGGTGGCAGGGGCGGACCCATCGCTAGGGCACCCTGGGCCCAGGTCCGAGTAAATTTTTTTGACCCACTTACCATCAACTAAGAGTGTAGGGAAAAATAGTATAAATTAGAGGTAGCTAGATCCCAACTCCAGCCGGCCCACCTCACCTCCCAATAAGGCCACCTCGTGGACGCACGCCACCCAGCCCAGCCAGCCCACCCCGAGCCACTTTCCTCTCCCGGCCTCCTCCCCTCTCAGCAACGACATGAGCGGCTGAGCCTCCGCCCCCTGGCCGACTCCATCCCCAATCCCCTCACCGCCGCCGCCGCCACGGCCGGCCATCAACGGAAGCCTGCAACCAACCCTCGCCTCCATGCCTTCCATGGCCGCATCCTTCCACAGCGCCGCCGTCTGCCCATCTCCCTCTACCTCTGCTAGGGCCTAGCAACCCTAGGGCTGCCGTCTCTCGGCTCCCCTCCCGCTCCCAGCCTCCCTGACCAGCGGCCGACCAACGGCGACCGACGACCGGATGCCAGGGCGGCAGGGTCGGCCCCTGGCCAGAGAGCCACCACCACCAGCGGGCAACGATACAGCAGCTGAAGCCACTGAGCTCAACCACCCCAGATTCGGGATTTAAGGTCATAACACACCCCATTTAGTCATTTTGAGATTTAGACATTTACTGATTTATAGATTTAGTGATTTATACTTTTACAAATTTAGTGTATTTTACTATTTTTCACATTTATATTCTTGGTTCAGTAATTAGCAATATCTTTTATCGTAGATTGGATTTCTATAACTACATTAGAGTTGGTGTTGTTGATGAACAATTTTTATATATGTGACTATCATTTTGCATAATATGCCATTGCCAATATATATGGTACTATTGCTTTCTAGAGTACTTGAACATTTGTGTGCTTAGTGTATTTTACGCTTGCCATACCTAAATTCTCGTTCTGGGTCCGCCACTGCATGGTGGCTAGGTTTACTACATTTTTAGATGGGCAACAAGGCACACGCGTGTATGTACCTCTATAACTAAAAAATCCTAGAAAAATACGACACACAGAGTCAAACCTAGGGTTTGAACTGTGCTGGATAACGCTTCTACTGCAGCCTTTACCACTAGATCAAAGCCTTGTCTGCAGGCTTACTAATTTGATGGTCAATGGTCAGCAGCAGCCGTCCAACACTGTCGTGCATGCAAGATCCAATTCAATTTCCAAGGGAAAACACACATGTTGCATCATGTCCAAGACACATGTTGCATCATGACCTTGGACGTTAATTGGAAGTTTTAACACACGTATGCATCCTGGTCAAGGATCAGTAACATCAGGGGTTACACTTTCTTCATGCTGATTATAATTTGGGAGAAGGTACAGCACTACAGCTTGCTGCTCCTCTGCTCCATCGGTTTCAGAGTACAGTGCATCACCCTGTGTGCACATATAGATAAAGAGAAAAAGCTAGGCACAAAATCTAATTAATAATAATTGATGACTGGAATGTCTGTCCCTATTTTTTTCCCATGTTAACCCTTAATGAAAATAACATTAATTATTACGCCAAATTTTGCCGATATTATAATTATGGTAGCCGAAGCGGAAAAACTTCTAAGAGCATCTCCAATGGTGCCATATCAGCTAGCTATAAGGATTCCAACTCAACCTTTTGCTTATATAGAGGAGAGAAGAAGGGTGTGCTAGCTACTAACTTGTAGCTAGTCTATAGCTGATTCCAATACACCTCCTATCTATTACATGTGGACCCATATTCAATATTATAGTCAATGTTATAGCTAGTCCCATTGGAGAAGCTAACTATATGTTATTTATAAATGACATGGCACTTGTTTATAGCTAACAGCTAGCTGCACCATTGGAGATGCTCTAGAAGAATTGGAATCAAATTGTTGAAAGATAGAAAATAAATCACGGCCCTGGCAAAAGAAGAAGGGACCAGCTAGAACGCAGGCGCCTGCGTTTTTACATTTGGCGCAGGCGATTGAAATTTCAACATAACAACATAGAAATTTCAGTTACCGAACAACTGAAAAAATAGAATAAAAGAAGTGAAAAAAATTTAAACTAAGCAAAAAATAGGCATAGCAACTAAGTATGATTTATTATTGATGTATTTACATCTCATTGACATCAATCTGATCAAATAGAAATAAAAAATTCAGTAGAAAAAAAAATTATTTTTCACAATCTAACACAGCCCGTGCATGCAAAACAAAAAAAACAAACGCTACGTACCAAGCAGATCAAACGCCATGCAAAGCTAAAAGTAGCGTGCAAAGTGCATCCAGATCGGCTATTTGGCCCGCGCCGCATGCAGATTGGCTGTTTGGCCCATGCGCGATGCAAACAGAAAATGCAGAATAGCGAGCGATGGCTATAGAAAAATCGCCTGCGCGAAGGTCCATTTTGCAGGCAACTGCGTCGCAGCAAAACCGAAAGAAGAAAGGTCTGATCCCTCAAAAAGAAAATGTCTGAAATTCAAGATGACATTTGTCAGGTAAATAACAACCAATTTCACATGTGTTTATGGAGTTACATCCATGTGTGGACAGCGGTCGGAAAATCCATTCTGTTCCGGTCAAGCCTCCCCTATCCCAATTTTTTTTAGAGGGTAAAAAAAGGTCCATACAAAAGGTCCATATAAATTAACATCAAGGGACGCGCGTGCGTACCCACTGATAATTCTAAAAATCCTTGAAAAAGATAAGAACCGAGGCTTTAAACATTCGACCTATAGCTCCCATAACCGGGATGCTAGTTCTCCTCCCATGTCCCAACTTGTTCTCTTTTTTCGAACTAAATATCCCAACTTGTTCTAAAATATTTCATCTACCAAATTAGGCATCCCTTGACCGATCCCATTTCTTTATGCTTCATGGTTACACAGAAGAGAGGAATTAAGACTAGATCTCCAGAGCTGGTCTCACTTGCTAATTGTTATGGTTCAGAGAAAGTCGCAGGGACAGTGACAGGATTGTTCTTGTCCACAGATAGTCATTTACAATGACATGAGGCGTCTGCTGCGGCTTGCCGAATCTAATTGGGCATCAGCTTCCAATCAGATTGGCCCAAACTTAACTAGCCAGCCATGGCTGCCTCCCAGAAGCTTCTTCCCTTTTGAAACATGCAGGCAGCCTCGTGCATGGCGTCGCCTATATAAAACCCATCATCCTCTGCATCCTCTCCCCAAGCCATCGATCAGCTCAGCTCGCCTGCAAGATTGCATCACTGATCGACACTAGCAACTCAGCTTCTTCAGAGGTCAAGTCTTGATTAGCTAGTCATCTTCTTGGAGGATTAATTCAGCCATGGTTGTCCCCGTGATCGACTTCTCCAAGCTGGACGGCGCCGAGAGGGCCGAGGCCATGGCGCAGATCGCCAATGGCTGCGAGGAGTGGGGCTTCTTCCAGGTGAGCAATATTGTGAATTTGTGATTCATGGCGTCGCCATCGCTGTGCTCTTGTTGATTCCGGGGCTGATTGATTGATTCTGTTTGTGCGATCGATTTGCAGCTGGTGAACCATGGCATCCCGGTGGAGCTTCTGGAGCGCGTGAAGAAGGTGTGCTCCGAGAGCTACCGCCTCCGGGAGGCGGCGTTCAGGTCGTCGGAGGCGGCGCGGACGCTGGAGGCGCTGGTGGAGGCGGAGCGGCGCGGCGAGGCGGCGCCGCCGGTGGACGACATGGACTGGGAGGACATCTTCTACCTCCACGACGACAACCAGTGGCCGTCCAGCCCGCCGGAGTTCAAGGAGACGATGCGGGAGTACCGCGCGGAGGTGAAGAAGCTGACGGAGCGGGTGATGGAGGCCATGGACGAGAACCTGGGCCTGGAGAAGGGGCGCATCAAGGCGGCCTTCACCGCCGGCGGCCGCCACCAGCCGTTCTTCGGCACCAAGGTCAGCCACTACCCGCCGTGCCCGCGGCCGGACCTCATCACCGGCCTCCGCGCCCACACCGACGCCGGCGGCGTCATCCTGCTCTTCCAGGACGACCGCGTCGGCGGCTTGCAGGTGCTCAAGGACGGCGAGTGGATCGACGTCCAGCCTCTCGCCGACGCCATCGTCGTAAACACCGGCGACCAGGTCGAGGTGCTCAGCAACGGCCGCTACCGCAGCGCCTGGCACCGCATCCTCCCGCTGCGCGACGGCAACCGCCGCTCCGTCGCCTCCTTCTACAACCCAGCCTTCGAGGCCGCCATCTCGCCGGCCGCCGCCGGCGACGGCGGCGGCGCCGCCTACCCGGAGTACGTGTTCGGGGACTACATGGACGTGTACGCCAAGCACAAGTTCGACGCCAAGGAGCCCAGGTTCGAGGCTGTCAGGGCGCAGCCAAAGGCAGCTTAAAATAATCAAGGAGATTATAGTTTGATTAATTAATTAATTAATTATTAGTTGCGTGAACTATACTAAAAAAAATTTAAATATCTGTGATCTGTCATCCCATAAGAGGATGAGTGCAATGTTTAGAGTGGTGGTGTGATGGTGACAAGCTTGTTATTAGGCAAAGGCGGGATTAATAAGGAAATTAGGCAAAGGCGGGATTAATAAGGAAATATGCAAATCCATTTCTTGGGTTTTTTTTCCGTATGCATACATTTTGTGTACGATGCATAGTGGCTGAAGACATTGTAAAACTATTGTTTACATCCAATAAATGCAATCCAATGCTGCTTTAGAAAAAGAAATTGATCCCTGAGTTCTTGAATGAGTGACTTGTTTACTGTTTGCCCTAGTTTTTTTTATTTTAGAGAGAGGAGTCACTCCTAGATACATCCAGGTTTTGAGAAGTTACAACCGCCCCAAAAACAGCGGAAGCTTATCATCTAGACGCATAGCAATTAGTGAGAGAGGAAACAGCAAAGGAGAATTTACTACAGGAAAGTCCATCAATTTCGATAGCTTAAGCCATCCGCCATAAGACCAAAGCTGTTTACCCTAATTTTGGTCAACGGTCAGTCGTCGACTATAAGCCGTCGAGGATAAATCATCAACCATAACAGAAATAATCGACGGCAAACATTGGACCCCAATATGCTCGACGGCCTTTTCCCGGCTGTCCACCATAATAGAGGGAACTGACAACATTGTCTGTCAAGTAGATATACACCAACATTATTCTCAAAATAACCCAAACAACATGTCCATCAAGTCAATATACACCAACAATAACCTCAAACCAACATAACATCAACAACAATCTCCTCAACTGCCACATCGTCGAAACGTCGACTCAATTAGGGGGAAGGCCAAAAGTATGCTAGCATCGCATCAACAAAAGCATATGCCTCAGCATCCTTGGCTCTATGGGTGGCGTCGTCATCATGCTTGACATCTTGAGCTTGTATCGCCGATCTACAGCACTAAAAAGTACAGTATATGACTTGTTAGAATTGTGAAGTATCATAGGAATATGTGCAGAAAAGATGAATTACTCCCTCAGGTTGTTGACAAGGTGCATTTTGTAGACAGTAGACCATAGGTGGCTCATAGGCACCCCAAGCAGGAGGCGGAGGTGAACGTAGAAGTCCTCCCTTCTATAACACAAGGAGTTCAAAAGTGTGAGATTTTAAATCTATACTAACCTACTCTACACTAACATATAGTGAGGTATATAATTACCCCATCCGTAGCGACATAAGGAGGAGACCAAAAGCAAGGGACGAGCATCGGTGGTCTAGAGGGATTTTACGGTAGGGCCTTGAGTTGGAGTATCAGAGGCATAAGTCTGCATGAATCAAAGTTGCATATATTTAATAATGTGATCATATATATGGTAATCACGAGTTGGTAAACACAAATATTTGCAAATCTGACTTACCCCGTTCGGAGCAGCGGTAGGTCCAGCAGGCCAGAAGTATGGGTAGGACATCTAGGGCTGAGAGGGATACATGGCAGGGGGCTGAATAGGAGTGACCGAGCCTGAAGCTGCAACATTCAATATTGAATGTAGTTATCACGCAGCATTGTAAAAGTGGACTAAATGCAACTACATGGTCATCGAATTACTCTGCTTGACTGCCTCCTCATCCTTCTCCTCCCCATATATCGTCAGCTGCCGTCGCCTCATCCCCTCATGCTATATTGCGCTATCCTCCCCGTCCCAGTTGCCACTGCCTCGCCGCTCCTCCATGTTGTTGAATTCATTGGTGGAGCTCAGAGTGCCGCCACCTCACCCTGCGAGCTCCATGACCAAGCCCAGCTGCAGGGAAGAAGAAGATGGGGGCAAAAATTCCATTTCATTTGCTTGTGGAGAGGAAGAATACCACAAAACATTTTTAAAAGTGGCATGAAAACGAGAAGGAAATTGTTGTGAGGAGCTTCTTATAGAATTCAATGTGAAAGCCTAAAAGGTGACAAATAGGTGAACCCATGTTTGGAGAGTGGCGTAAAGCCAAATTTGTCAGCGTAGATGTTCTTGTGATTTTATATGATTACTTGCTCCAATCCCCCCCCCCCCCCCAAACACACACACACCACCACCACACACACACACACAAATGAAACTCCTTGTTTCACATGTGGGCCTGGACCCACATGTTAGTGACCGTAACGGCAGAGGATCACTCCCCCAACCCCAAAAAAAAAATCGAATCAGTGCTTGTTTTATGATGAGTGAGCTCCGTTTGCGCTCGTCCAATTGATTCCATGTAGCGACGGCGACGCTGCCTTTGCCCTGCAACTTGCGGCGACAACAGAACAAGATGCTGCCTATACTCATGTGGTGAGCTCTCGAAGGGCTAATGGATAAGTGGTCCACGAGAGAACAAGATGCTGGCTAATGGATGATGCATGGCCATCACACATTCACACTCGTGAGTGCGTCGCCTTGCGCCAATCAGTGGGCTCGGTTACACGTTCTAGTGCCTGAACCTGCACTTATATGTTGAGCTTTCAAGTCTCAATCAATGTATATACCTTTTTAAAAAAAGAAGAAGAAAGGAAACCTACATAAAGGATCATAGGAGGAAAACCCTTGCACGGGCTTGGGGATGTTGTTGCAATGTTGCCAGCAATCCGATTCACTTCATTTATCATGAGGATGATTCATCCGTAATCTTTTTCTTATAAAAGGCTAGATGGAAAGACCCGTATAAATATTTATCCGATCACTTTAGATATCATGACAGTGTGCGTGTTGCGGAGATCATATCTTGATAAGAGAATGATCCATATATAGAAGATCAGAAAGTGACCATTGGAACATATAGCTTTATGGATTTAACCATTTTATGGTCCATAGTATGTTTGTATGTTAGATGTGAGTACTCCATTGTGCTAGATCCAATGGTTCGAAAAAGAATGGTGCCATATCTCTATTTAAAAGGCATAGATATTAAGTTTTAACTTTTATATGCACCAACCACCAACCAGTTCACTCAAATTTACCTCTCACTGGATACCTTGTGGGGCATTGTAACTCTTAAAAGGCCGAAAAATCTTTCCCGTGGATTACATGGAGGAGGATAGTCAAAAAAGAGATAATGAAAGGAAGAGGACGTTTGTGGCTTATATACACGCACAAAATTTCTCATGCACCGCCAATCCTTTCTTAAGCTAATCCTGTGATTATAATGTTGGGTATCATAGTACACTCCACAAACCGTACAATTCGTTAATCGTAGCAAGTAATTGTACGGATAGGGGGAAAAACAGAGATGCAATTTCAGGCAACGAGCATGGTTCAATCATCCAGTGATCTCTCCTCCCAAAATAAGGAAAACAAATACTTAATTTTCTCCCAAATTATGCATCAAGAAAAATCAATTAAATAGAATGGCAGTTAATTATCAGCATAAAATAAATAAAATAGAATGGCAGTTACTTAGTTGTGTGTCAGTTAGTCAACCCATCTTGCAGCTAGCCCGGCTAGGACCGAGTAAACCAGAGATTTGGCAGCTGGAAGTGATTGGAAGCTGCACAAATTGAGGAGGCCAAGAATGGCGGAAGATCACATCAGCCTGATCACACTCCTCAGTCCTCACTGACACTTGACTTGTGCTGCCGCTGCCTCCTCCACCCATCGCGCATGGGGGGCTTCACGCCGGACACCGCCGCAGGCCGTGCCCGCGCGGCCGCCGGCGGCCGGTACCCGCCGCTGTTCTCCCTCATCGTCGCCACCATCGCCGCCTTCTCCGCCGTGATCGTCTTCGTCATCCTCCGCTCGGTGAAAAGATGAAATCTTGCAGTCCATTTCGTTTCTTGGATGCGATTTGGTTCTTCTTTGCGTGACGATGTTGTTGACGATGGCGGTGGTGGTTTCCATGGCGAGGCGGCGCGCAGGCGTACGACGGCGCGGTGGCGCGGACGCGGACGCTGGCGGGGCACAACCTGGAGCCGACGCCGTGGCACCCGTTCCCGCACAACAAGGGCCGGCCACCGGCGAGGGCCGCGCTCCGGTGCGCCTCCTACCTCTCCTGCCTGCCGCCGCTGGCGCGGCCGGCGGCCATCGCCGCCGACGCGGCGCGCGGCGGCGGCGGGCGGAGGCGGCGGCAGTGCCCCGCCTACTTCGCCGCCATCCGGCGCGACCTCGCGCCGTGGCGGCGCGCCGGCGGCGTGACGCGCGCGCTGCTCGAGGCGGCGCGGCGGCGCGCGTCCATGCGCGTGACCATCACCAGCGGAGGGCGGCGGCTGCACGTGGACCTCTACTACGCCTGCGTGCAGAGCCGCGCGCTCTTCACCGTGTGGAGCCTGCTGCAGCTCATGCGGCGGCACCCCGGCCGCGTGCCCGACGTCGACCTCATGTTCGACTGCATGGACCGGCCGGCCATCAACCGGACCGAGCATGGCGGCGCCGCAGGCGCGCCGCCGCCGCCGCCCCTGTTCCGGTACTGCACCACCCGCGACCACTTCGACATCCCCTTCCCGGACTGGTCCTTCTGGGGCTGGTAAGTAAGCTCCTCTCCCCCACCTCCACTTCTTGGTAGTCATCTTCTCCGGCGCCGGCGCAAGGCTTCCTGTACTTCTGTACATCTTCTCCGGCGCCGGCGGAAAGCTTCCGGTAGTGAGCGCGCGCCATGGGCGCAGGCCGGAGACGAACATCGAGCCATGGGGACGGGAGTTCAGCAGCATCAAGAAGGGAGCCGAGGCGCGGCCATGGCGGGACAGGGCGCCGACGGCGTACTGGAAGGGCAACCCCGACGTGGCGGCGCCGCTGCGGGTCGCGCTGCTCGCCTGCAACGACACCAGCCTGTGGCGAGCGGAGATCATGCGCCAGGTGGACCAATGCACGCTTGCTCACCATCGTCTTCTTCGTCGCCACGCCGCGAATTCCATCTCAAAAACCATGGGGAACATTACATGGCGCTGTCATTGTGGATGCAGGACTGGGAGGAGGAAGCCAAGGCCGGGTACCAGAATTCCAAGCTCTCCAGCCAGTGCACCCACCGGTACCAAACAATCGCAACTTGTCGTTCCTTATCCTGTTTATATTCAGTTTTATATTCGATTTCATGTGCCGGTCAGTTTATCTAAAAGTTTTATGATTTACTTTCGATTTTACAACTTATCGTCCCTCGCTATGATGCGCGTCGATTTTATCAGTGTACAGATAATAAGTTATATGCACAGTTTATTTACCAAATTGTTCTACAGCTTCTCAACATTGGTTTTTATGCACCAACCAGTTTTATCGCGACCTCTGCGTAGACAACTTGTTGCCTTTGATCATTGTACACTGAGGTTTACACATCTACTAATATGTCAAAACATGCGCTACTCGTCACCCTAAATTGAGTTTCATGCACCTACTAATTTACTAGGCGTTTGTGGACATATGTAGGTACAAGATCTATGCGGAGGGGTTCGCATGGTCGGTGAGCCTCAAGTACATCCTATCATGTGGATCAATGGCGCTGATCATCGACCCACAGTATGAGGACTTCTTTAGCCGGGGTCTAGAGCCAAAGGTGAACTATTGGCCTGTGAGCCGTGGTGGCACTGTCGCCGACGCTAGCACTGACAACAGTATGTGCGAGTCGATCAGGGACGCGGTCGAGTGGGGCAACACGCACCCGATGGAGGCGGAGAGGGTGGGGCGACGTGGGCAGCAGCTGATGCAAGAGCTAGAAATGGATGTAGTTTACGACTACATGTTCCACCTGTTGAGTGAGTACGCGCAGCTCATGGACTTTCGACCCGTGCCGCCCCCAACGGCACAAGAGGTGTGTGAGGCGTCACTACTCTGCCTAGCCGACATGAAACAGCGGAGGTTCCTAGAGGACTCTGTGGTGAAGCGGGCGGTCGCGGAGCCATGTGCCATGCCTCCAAATAACAATGGTGATGGTGGTGGCGATGGATTGGCCAATGACAAATCTAGGTGAAGAAACACAACACTAAAAGAAGCATTTTTGGAACAAGCATTCGATAGAGACATGAATTAGATTGAATCCTATGGGATCTTTGAAGGGACAAATTCTTGCAAGCCACTGCGAAACTTCAGATCACTCATTAAATAGCATGCATTGTTGGTGAAAAATTGTAATGGCAAGTGAATATGTGGAAGTACAATCGCATGTACATGCGGCTTTAGGCATATTCATGACCATCACATTATTCTTGTTCCGGACACTCTTTTAATGCTCTTTTTGCAAACAAAAAAAGTTTGTAGGTTTTCATAATAGAAGCAATTGGTCCTTCCTCCCCTAATAATCTCCTCCTCTATCCTTTGGGTTGGTTGAGTTCGCTCCCCTTCCATTTGTATGCGTGGCCACGGTAACCACACACGCAACCGCATGATCTAGGGATGAATGACACGGTGTGATAGCTCATGCAGGATGAGGAAGGACTACTGTTTTTTCGTCAAAAAAAAATCATGTGTATTTTTTTGGCAAAATAGCCTTTGAGGGAAATTGGGGGTGGAGCTTAATTCGATAATTGTGAACATATGTAGAGCCACGTATATCAAGGGAAAATCTACTTTGAGATGAGTTGGGTCGGTGTGGAGGAAGCCTTAGTAATATGGGGTAGACGTAGCCTCAGTACATCTGAAGCAAATTGTACGATTAGATTTTGGTATGACCATATTGGAAGAAAATGGGTAAAAAAAGTAGATGCAACATTAGTGTACATGGGAAAATATTTTGATACAAGAATTTTTGTATGATAGACTATCTGCAACAAGTTCTCATTAATCGATTTCTTTCACCTGTTACTTACACCATCTTCTTTCCTATGGAACATGGTTTGTGTAGGTCTATCTTAGAGAGGGGGAAAAGTAGATTTGGTATTGCTACATTATGTTAAATTAGTGCACATAAAAAAAATTGGCAAACGCTAGGAATCGGATGTCTGACTCTTGTCTCAGCATAACGCAATCCCCATAAAACTTGCGAAAACTCGTACGTAAATTGTAAAATCTATTGATGAAACTTGACAATGTGATGACGAAACATAGATGAAAGTTGACGAAACTTCAGGAAACTACCGATGAAACTTGAAGAACAATAAATCTTGATTAAATTATTGATGAAGCTTAAAAAACGACCAATGAAACTTGTCTAGCTACCAATTAAACTTGAAGTGCCGACTAAACTTGGTTAAACTACCGATAAAACTTGAAAAAGAACCAATTAAACTTGGTTTTTTGCATAAATATTTGCTTAAGTAATTAAAACACTTCTTCCGGACTTCTTTAATCCATGTAAGGACTTCTACAACATGGTTCTTAAGGCGTCACCTAGTCTCTAAGGTGGTTCACCGAGCTAGGCGTCCACGCCGCCACGTCCGCGTACCATATGGCGTTCGCCTTACTTAAGGCGTCACATAGGCGTTGTATGGCGTAGTTTTAGCGCATAGAAGATTGAGGCATTGGAGAATATATGTTATTTCCTGACAGTTTTAGATTAATTAATGTGGTTGCATAAAGAACTGCGTCTCCCAGCAAGTGTTTGGTAAATTACAACTCTTCAAGAGTAATCATGCAATATGCTTAATTTGCTTGATCAATGCTTCTGCTATCACGTTTCAAATGCCTCTGAAGTAGATACTTCGGTGTTGTCCATGCAATAATCATCACTTGTTGGTCATGAAATGTATTTTTAATTTTTATAATTTGCGAGATCAAATTTGCAAATGCATGTTTTTTCGATGAGAGCAAGTTTACATTGTACCACTTCGATAACATATTAATGAGCACCATAAAGTAATTAAAGGAACCAGATAAGGACTATATATGACCGTAAATGTCCCCTTGAATGTGTTCAAAAAAGGCTATATAGGACCATAAATGTCCCTTTAATGTGTCCAAGAAATGCAAAAACTTCATCTTGCATCTTCAGGGTGGGTGGAGTGATTAATTTTCAAGATGCACATGCTTGACATTAAAAACCTTTTTGGTTTGAAATTTTTTTTAGCACCAATACTATGACCTTGAGAGTTTTAATTATCTCCACTTTTTAATCCAGGATGACCCAATCTGCAAACAATATATGAAAAGACCAAATTAATTTTTTTAGCAAAATAAACCCAAGTCACATGATGTGTCAACAATGGCCTTGAATCTTCCGTGTTTGCTTTTTTCTATAAAAGTTGGCTACATTTTTTTATGCTATGCATACTTTAATACCTGTGTACTGAGCGCGAGCGCGTAATGCGGCAACAGCTGATGCAGCCGCAGCAGTGGGAGCCCTAGGCACGGTTCACCTTCAATTACACAACACCACAAGGGTTCTTTACTTCTTTTAAAAGGAGTAAGGAAATAATTCCGGCTGCTGTGAGCCCCCTTTTGAGCTTAAGGGGATAAAAACAGTGCAGGTTTTAAGTCTACTATTCAGCTATTTTCACTGAGCGAAAATGCCCATATCTAGAATTCCAGGTTTAACTAGCTCGTTTCATCGGAAATATGTAACAAAAGCATAGTGTAGAGGCACGTTTTGCCGGTTGTAACGGGGTAATCCTCCTATCATGATAAGCCCTGCTACTGCTAGCTACTGATTCTTTGCCAAGACGATTCTCTCCTATCATGTACAAAATGGAGCGAGACCACAGGTTGCAACGGACGGACCAAAAAAAACGCAGCAGCTAATCAAGCCAGGTATCTGTACAACTGGGCGTTGTCCTTGTCGCGCTCCAAGTAATCCCTCGAAATGAGATCCTCGATTCGTTTCTTGATGGCTTTGAAGTCAGGCTGCAGCACACACAAAACCAAAGTGTCAAAAGCCCCGGCTACAAAAACCATGAACTGGCCACAATAATACTGGGGTTATACTATTCATCCAAATGTAAAAGCTCTTAACTCGTCTTCAGAAGCCTCCTAAAAGGTAAATGACTACTCACAACTAATTTAACATCAACCATCAGCCCAAGGTTTTTAGTGGGGAAAAAAGATTTGACATATCAAATCAAAATAAATTATGTGCATGAATGGATAAATAACCGTTTCAACTGAAACCAAATACAAGTTTCAACGCACATTATGCCTCTGTATATGCAATATGTGACGAGAAATAAACAAGATTGGTAATAATCAAGGATATGTGGTATTCAGTACCTTGAACATCCGGTTTAGCTGCTCCACACACTCCAGTATTAGAGTCTGATGGTTCAAAACTTTGCGGCTTTTCATGATACGCACAATTGATGCATCAATTGCATACCTCCTGTCCTTGTCCACATCTTCAATAACCTTTTTCTTCTCATCAACAGGAGGTAGGGGTATCTGCACATGATGTGAAATATGCAATCACCACACTAGCATCAACACAAGCAGGCTCTGCTTATAAGTCCAACAAAAAAAACAGAGCAAAAAAAAGTACCTTGATTTTCCGCATCCTCTCAGTAAATTTTGAATTGAACTCAAAAACATCATTGGGCGAAATTGATCTATTAGCTGGTTCTTTGTTCAAAATCTTGTATCTCGCACAAGACAGAGAATGGAGCAAACGGACCACATCATCATCTGACAGGTTTAGCTGCGCGACAATCTCAGAATAGCTAAGCCTATCAGTTCCATTGAAAAGCAGCAGCAATGCAGCCTGCAAAAGAAAAGGCCAGTCAAAATGTGCCAGACAGGTTACAAGCACAACAATTTGTTGATAGAAAATTTAGAATTACCTGATATGTGGTAACAATAAGCTCTATAGTTTTGGCCTCAAACTTAGCACTGATATTACATGTTCCCAAGGAATATATCCAGGTGAGCTTTCTGTGCTTTGTTATTGTTTGGTAAAACTCCTTAAAAACCTCCACACATCTCACCTAAAAAATTGAAAAAAAAAATAAAGAATGGCATAACAAGAAATATTCATGAGAAAAAGAGTTTCAAGTCTGGATTTCATTTTAGGTTAACATGCTCCAAGATAGCCATACAGCCATACATGACACCTTATAAGAACCTCAAAAATCAGTGGGCTTACCATCTCAGCAGGAAGGTTTATATCGAAGTTTTTATAACTTGGCCAGAATCCTGTTGTCAAAACAGTAACTGCCAAGTCTAGCCCTGGATTGGACTCCTGATTTGTGGTAAGGAAGTCTACAAATTTAGTTTGATGATCTCTTGCAACAGTAAGGTCAGTAATCATGCCCTCCATTTTTGAAGTAAACTGACCCCCACATTGCTGTTTGAGCTTTGTCAGGATGCTCCTCTCGTGCTCATCATTAGCACTCTTGTCAAAAAGCAATCTCCTCGCAAGTTTCTTCCTATATAGATTGGTTTCAGATGACACAAAATAAATACAAAATTCCAAACAAAGAACGCATAAGCATTTTGAAAGCAAAATAGCTTAGAAATATCAAGCAATATAACAAGCAGAGACCTATAGAACTCAGCAAAAAGGTCCTTATCGCTGATGTATGCAAGCAATCTCACCACCTGATAATTATAAACTACAAAGTTTAGTTTTCTCAACTCCAAATTAATAACAGAAGTAAAAAAGGTTAGAATGTACTTTATCAAGGGCATCTTCAATGGCTTCATCACTGAGCTTCTCACTGCAACCTTTCTTCAAAATGTTGTCACAGAAGGTGGCAACCAATTCAGCACTCGAACTGCCAGACACCCCCTTGTTACAGAAGACCTCAAAGGCTTCTTTAAGTGCCTGTACAAACAGAGGTGTTGAGACTGAAGCAGAATTTTCAATTGTACGTTGAAAACAGAATGCAAATGTATCAGTAGGCATACCTTATGGAAGAGTGTATGCCCCTGGAAACAGTCCGAGACATATGCAAGGTATTTGTCATGCAGCTCAATGATTTTCCAGATGAAAGCCTAAGAGCAAATAACCCACGTTAAGAAACAGAGGACACAATACAAGTGCAGTGCAATAAAGATACACACCTGTTCTTGAGTACCAACAATTTCCTTCTTGTCAGCCTGTACAAACGATGAATTTTAGATACATATTCAAGCAGTAAATCAAATAACACAAAACTTAACAATTGGAAAGCACAACAGAGAGCATTGCAGAACACCCAGAAATAGCAAATGCAGAATCATAACTTGGCACGTATGGAGGATTCTTTTTCAAAGAAGTGGCAATGCACAGAAAACTAAAGATGAAGAAATGAAAGCCAGTTGACAACAGCTACAATGGTCAGCTGCAAACTTAGGCAGGTTCTACACAACATATCATCGCAGAAAACCACAAAAGATAGGGAACAAAATGATCTAACTGCTGAAATGAATACTGCACCTTCTTATTGCTAGCAGAATCATCTGCTTGCTTGACCAAGGCTGTACCCTCATTTGTAACATGCTGCAGAGAGGTATAATTTAATCACAACTTGCAAATCGTTACAGATAAAAATGGATATGCCAAGATAGAATTGAGGCCTATAGTCATTACCGTTCTAAACATATTAGAAACAGGCTCCAGACCATGACTGATTTTAGAAAAGAGTCTGTACATTCTAGAAAGATCCTCAATCTGTAGCAACAAAGAATTGGTTGTCAATACAGATCACAATTAATGATATACTGTTACGAAATATAATCTTATACCCATCAAACCTTGTCATCACGAAGCAATGCATAACACCCAGAATTTTCCTTCTCCAACAGTTGGCTTGTGTATTGGGCAAGCAATTCGTTTTGCACTTTCTGTGAATCCAGAAAATGTAATAATATAAAATGGTATTGCAAACCATATGGGGAAATATCTTGTTAAATATTATTATAGAAAGATCATTATAAGTTTATAACAAACTGGATACCAAAGTAAGAATGTCTATCTAATATTTAATTGGAAAAGTGGAGTTTCAACAGACCTCCAATAACTTCTGTTCACTGCTAATATGCAAATAGTGACCAACACGCTCCTTCTCTCTCTTCAAGCACTCCTCGGCCTAATATAAAAGGCATCGTCCATTAAAGAAAGTACTGTCATACACAAGTATATGTACAAGCCACAAAGACCTTGAAGGTACCTTTATCATGTAATCTGGACAAGGGTCCTCAAGAATCCAGCTTTGAGCCTTGACAGAGTAGTAATCTGTAGTATCCTTAAGCAAGAAATCTTCAAAGTCATTCTCATAACAATCCAATTGACCTAATCCAATTTCTACAAATATATCCAGGACATTCTTTAGCAGGGCTCTATCAATCTGTTCGCCGTCACGCTCTTGGTTTATCTGTTGAAGAACAGCGTTGGAATAATTTTTTACATATGAACAAATCATTTATTCATTGGACATGAATTCACCATCGCATAGATGAGCAAATACTCACCAGAGCTATCACCGCATCTTTTACTTGTCCTTTGATCTCTTGAAATATCTGTTATCATGAGTTCAACTGATCAGGCCATAAAAGATTTTAAAAAAAATAGGCATGTCACAGAAGCTTGACATCAAGGAAAAATGATTATACCAAATCTCGGAAGCAAGAAAGTCCGACATCCTTAAGTGGAACAAGTGACCTCCGTGAGATGAAGTAACGATCCAGATAAACGAAAAAGCGAGAGAGCCACCGAACCATGACTTTATGGTTTGACCACCTTTGTACTAGCTCCCTCAGCATAAACTCATTGTGCTTTTCCCTTAATGAAGGTAAGACCTGTGATAAATCAAATTAGGAAATACAAATACAAAGTTCTCAAAAAATGAATATGCAAATACAATAGAGGATAATACATATGCAGAAGATGCAACAACAAAAGATGAAATAAAATTTCAATGCACATGAAACCAGTCACAAATCAGAATATAATTAGTACCCTTAACTCAAAGTCTCCATTACTTGCATCACATATGCCTAGAATATCAAATCAGGTGATAAGATCAATTAACTTGAAAAGATTCTAGGATGATCAATTACTTTTATAAATTAAAGATGCATCATCAGTCAACTTAATAAACATGTATGACCTTGAGCACACTCAACTCTTCGAATAATAGTGTTTCGCTATATACCTAAAAAAGTATGAAGCAGACAACAGCTTACCCAGATTTCACACATTAAAGGACCATCAAACCATGCAACTCTGCAAGTAACAACTATCTACTTTCCCACAAGTAACTATCATAAATGAGCAGCCATGAACATGCAGAAAACATAACAGGGCAAGATAATCAACAGCTAGCCCTTGGCGGTAGAGCAGAATACCAAGACCAACTATTTCATTAGATCAAGATTTGTGCAAATAGAAATAACATTCCAAATTATATGGCAATTATCAAGAGTGGAACAGATGACCATTGCTTTCAGCACGGATAGCAAAATTATTGCTACTTCAAGAACAACCAAAAGGTCCATTCAGAAAAAAATAATAAAATTAAAATGTGGGAGAAAACATTATGCGCAAAAGTGTAGTGTAGACAGAGGAAACTATTTTGCTGGATGAAACACATCCCAATTGTGCAGTCCATGCTATTGCCATCTTAACATGTTTAGCCCAAACAAGACGAGCCATGCTACCATAAAAGCATGGCATGGTCACCGCACTAATGCAAGTCATTCAAGTTAATCTCAAGAGTTGACGACCGGTCACCTCATTGACTCTACCCTAATAGAAAGAAAATCTGCATAAACACCAACTGAATTCGCTTCCCAATCCCCAATCTAGCAACGTCCAGAACTCCAGATGCTAGCCCAACCGCATCCATCCACGAAGTCGAAAAAGAAAAAAACCTATCCGATACACCATGATTCCTGGGACTAACGAACCCAACCAAACACCAAGCACCCAATCATCCACAAGGTGGGGAGGAGTCGATCGATGGGCTCACCATGGTGTAGATGTACTCCTGGAAGGCCTCGCGGTACTTCTCGTAGAGCTGCGGCGAGTAGTCGTGCGGCGACTTCTGCGTGCACATGTTGTAGATCGTCCTGCGAACACGCGCAGAGGGGGAGAAACCCTATATCAGGACCAGATCGAAGCGAGGCCAAGCGAAATGCGGCGAGCCAATAGGTCGGCGGCGGCGGAGAGCGGCGGGCGCGCGTACGTGTAGAGCATCATGTAGTCCTCGGAGCAGAACTGCGGCTCGGGCTTGCCCTCGAGGATGTTCTTCAGCTTGGTGATGCCCTTCTGCATGAAGGACCACCCCTCCTGCAGATCGATCGTCTTCCGCTCCTGCCCCGCCATGGCCGGCGCCGACGCGGAGACCTAGGCCGGAGGAGGAGGGGGAGGAGGAGGCTGGCGCGCGCCGCCGATCGGGAGGGGGGAGAGAGAGCAGCGGCTTGGGGTTGAGGAATCGGGCGTAGGAGGAGGGAATGGGAGGAGGCGGCGGCCGACCCATATACAGGGCTTCGAACCGACGAACATTTCAATATTTTATTATTTTTAATTTTCTCAAATAAATAATTAATACTCCTTTATTAAAATGTAATAAAAAAAAGACGTCTATCGCCGTTTCGTCCAACCGGATATAGATCCCGCCCATACAAAGCCACTAACAGGCCGTAGTCTCGTGCGTCCACGTCGCCGGAAATCGGCCGCCGTCCGATCGTGGCCACAGGCTCTATCCGGCTGTCCGTTTAAGACTCATATATAAAACAATTTTTGCTGTCAAAGCGAAAACAATGCGGCACGTTTGGCCAGTTGGTCTTCACCGATGGATTTCAGACAATATGGCCCTCTTTGATAGCTTGTTTAGTTTTAGTTTAGTTTTTGTTGGTAAAATTTGACCACCTTTGAAAGTGGTATGAAAAGGCTAAATAAATTATTAAAAAAATATTTTTGAGATCTTTGAGAAAAACTCTACAAAGTTATACAAGAATTATTTTCAAAAAATAAATTGAATTGTGTATATAAAAATAACAAAATTTACAATCCCAACAAAAACTAAACTAAAACAAGGTATCAAAGAGGCCCTATGTCTCGAGTTTCAAGTTCGGACACCTGCTCTTTTTTCAGCCTTTTTGCTGCTTATGGGTTTCCATTTGCCCTTCGTGTTTCTGTTTATTACGAGCCTCATGCCATTCGGTTCATATGCCTACGTGAGTCATATCGTCATTCCCCTTGTCCTCCGCCTCCCGTTCACCTTAGCCGCACTCCCCATCTCTCCCCGCGTGGCCGGCCGCTCCCCTCCTCTCTCGTCTGTGCCGCCACCTCTCGCTTCCTCTTCGCCGGTGCTGCCCCATGCTTCCTCCTCGCGCCGCCCCTCCCCATCTCTCTTCACGCCCCGTTTCGTCTCTGCCGCCACCGTCGATGTCGCCCCGCCCCAACTTGTTTCCGCCTCCCTGCGGTTGCCGCTCCCCTCCTTTCTCGTCTTTGTGCCACCTCTCTTTGTTGTTGCCTGCTGCGATCCATGGAAAAACTTTACCGATGAACCAGTATCGTGCGATTCGGATTGGATCCTTCATAGGCCTGATAGGGATTTAGTTCCTTTGCTGTTTGTGGTATTGATCTCTGATACTATATTTTTCTAAGCTGTGATGTAATCCAGAGACATGGACAGCAAGTTATAACAACCCGTGCAAGGCCACAATCGGCGCCGATTTCCTCACCAAGGAGGTCAGTTCCAGGATAGGCCCTTCACTTCCCAAGTAAGATTTTCCTTTTTATCGGCGAATTGGTGTGGTTTTGACTGGCAAGCTGTATAGATGATCATACAACTGATAAACTAAAATTCCCTAATTTATTTGCTTTCTAGCTTGATGACTGTACTCCTTTTAAGAATTGAGTGAAAATAATATGCAGGCTAATTTTACAGTACAATAATAGCACAAAAGTGCAAATTTTCCAATAATTTCTCTTTCAGGCATTATTAGATGTAAAAGGCCTGGATGTTATCCGTTTTTCATAGTTTATTAGGTCATACACCTTAACAGTTGTGCTCTTTATCCTAGCATGACATTGCTTTTAAAGCACATAGTTTTTATTTTACAACTGGACTTTAAGAATAGATATAGGGCCTTTTATAGCACATCGTTATTTTTCTCGGCTCTTAACCCCCCTCCTTCGGTATTGAATAGGTATTCACAGTAATTCCAGATATTTAAATAACTATCCATTCCCTTGCAACACCCTCATACCTTGATTCACTCTTCTTTAAGCATCTTTCTGAATAAATGCATAAGAAGGTTGTTTGTTGAGATTTACTGATATATGTTTTATGGTTGTATCTGTTTTATTCAACCAGTACTTTGGTATTCCTTAGTTGCTTATACATGATGCTTAATCATATGTTTAGTTGTTTACTTGTACATATGGGATACTGTTGGCCAGGAAAGGTTTCAAGGTCTTGGTGTTGCATTCTATGGATCAGATTGCTATGTTTTACGCACAGTATTTACAATTCCTAATTCTGCTTACAGTACAAACAAGCCAATATCTTCCAACCTGAAAGCGAATTTCTTCCTATGATTGATGAGGTGCATTTCTTACCTTCACATGACGTTAACAGTAATGCTTTGATCACTTCGATGATGGAAACTACAGGCACATCCTTTAACTTTGATTCATGTAATTAGCCTACATTTTTTGCAACAGGTCTCCAAGGCTCTCTTAACAGTTACAAGTGGAATCAAAGGAGCACTGGTTTAGAACAGGTTCAGTGTCTATGTGCACTACCGCAACGTAGATGACAAGGTAAGAAAAGATTATACCTCCAACTGCCTGTTCTACGTTATCTCCTCTACTTCCAAGTACATGGAAGTTCATCTGATAGCATTTGGACCAATATAAATATTACGTACTATAAATTCTATATTAGCGTTGTGCTTTTCACTTCAGCTTTTGTTATGGCTTGCTAAATATTTTCTAACCTGTTTGGCTGAAATTTGTTCAAACTTATGTTCTAAATATGAAGCTGCTAAAACTATGGCTCTGAACTTGCTAGGGATATTCTGAAAATTCTATAAACATGTCTCACAAACACAGGTTTGGATAGGTTACTTTACATTATATATGCTATTTTACATGATAAACCCATTAGGCCATTGTCGGCGCCCGATTTACAAGATCGGATTCCACCTGCGTAAACACGTACTAGTCCCAAGGATCATGACTAGTACACACAGTTATACAGAAACGGTACATTATCAGCATTCTGATTATTACAAAGAGGGAACTTAGTCCGATACAAACACAAGCAACGGCTCGCAGGCTGCAATACAGAGTATATAACAAAACAGGCCTAATACAACATCTAGAAATTTATTTATCCCATAGGCACGAGGGCTGTAGGAAACGCGTAACCCTACTCTTCATAGTCTTCCTCGGAGAACGCGTCCTCATCGTAATCAGGATCCTCCTCCTCGGACGGCGGGCCATACTCGGATGGACCAGCTGTTGAACCAACTGACATTCCCACGGAGACGCTGGTTCTCGCGAACCAACTGACGGATCCACTTGCGAAGGTGGACCTTCTCCACCAAGTGGTGCAAGTCGGGCTTTTTAAGGTCGCGGCTCTCCTTCTTGGCCTGCTCTAGCTGGTGGTTGGCGTCGTAGGTGGAGTTCAGCTCCCGCAGGGCTATGGTATACGCGTCGTCCAGGGATTGGACGAGCTCAGCAAGGTGGTACACCGTCGGGTCGCTCTCACCCTCGGCCGTACGAGTATGACTGAACAGCTCGTTCGGCAGACGAGAGGGAAAGTAGCGAAGCGGGGAGATGTGCAGCTCACGCATGAATAGACTGCGGAGTCGGTGTAGAGCAAGTTGAGACATGTCTTGGATGGCGTCGGAGCAGTTGACGCAGGTGGCGGAGTAGCGGAATGGTCCACGGGTAGGCGGTGGACCCGCAGCAAAGATGGTGACGCACACCACCCAGCAGGTGCGTCCCTTGCGTGAAGTGGTAGCCCCATGATACATGGGGTCACCGAAGCCAAGTGTGCCAGCATCAGCAGCAGCTGGCGCATGAAACCTCCGTAGCCAACTCCAAGGATGGACGCGAACGACGGCATCTACAAATTTTCAAAAGATCATCGGTTAAAATGGATTGCGAAGAATAAGAATTTATTTAACAACTATTCCTTTTTAAAAATTATATGGTCTTTATTTTAGGGCTACGTCCTAGGACCAATAAACCTGGCTCTGATACCAATTCTGTCGGCGTCGATTTACAAGATCGGATTCCACCTGCGTAAACACGTACTAGTCCCAAGGATCATGGCTAGTACACACAGTTATATAGAAACGGTACATTGCCAACGTTCTGATTATTACAAAGAGGGAACTTAGTCTGATACAAACACAAGCAACGGTTCGCAGGCCGCAATACAGAGTACACAGCGAAACAGGCCAAATACAACATCTAAAAATTTATTTATCCCACAAGCACTTCATAGTCTTCCTCGGAGAACGCGTCCTCATCGTAATCAGGATCCTCCTCCTCGAACGGCTTGTCATACTCGGATGGATCAGCTGTTGAAATTTTGAAAAGGGAGGGGAGAAAAACGAGGATGAGTACAAATTGTACTCGCAAGTCGGGAATTATGCAAATGTGGTTAAGTACAAGGAGAGCTTAGGATATTTTACGGAAATGCATTTATTGGCCTAGTTTTGGCAAAGCAATTTGGAAACAATAAATCTTAACATTTTCTTTAGGCTCTTCTCAACGGTTCTCGCCACTTGGCCTAAGTGCCATAGCGAGAACGAAATCATTTCTCATTTCTTTTCTCAAAACTGTTAGGCCCATTCCGCGCGACATTTCCCGGTAGGCCGACCCCCAATCCGGAATGTAGCCGGTGGCGCCTAACTCAAACAAAAACTTTCTCGATCCCTTTACTCATCTCAAATCCTTCGTTTAAAACCCTTTTTCTAAGACTGGTTTTAAAAATAAACAACTACCATATGATCAGTCCCTTCGCACGCTCATAACAGCGAGCAAGGCTATCAAGATCGTTTTAACTCTGCAGAGTGGGTACGCTTTACCCTCGAGAGGCTACGCACCGAGAGTGTTTCACTACAAGACCGCTAACCACGAGGGCCAACGACCGGGCCTGTCCCATACCGGGGCTCGAGGTTGTACTGTCATGGCTTAGTTCGTAGGATCATAGGACGAACAGTCCTTAGACTAGGAGAGAGTTGATATTTTAGCCCAGTTTCAAAATGGTGCCGCACTGCACCTACCGACAAAATATCTCTCCCTAGTCGGAAGGTTTTTGGGTAAGAGGAAAACCATTTCCTTCTAAGTACACCCTTGATGCACTATCTTTAAATCATCCTTTTCCCAAACATTTCTCCACAATATTCTCATTTCACACAAATGATTATTTCACTTCGCATAAAGATTTTTAAGCATTTATCCTACCATAACGAGGTATCTAAATATGAGCAATCCATATTTTAGCCTTAGGTTTAATCCTACCATATTTCTTACCTTGTCTATTTGGCATGATATCTAATTCTAGTAAATACGGCAATTGTCATTTTAAACTAGCATGCACATTTTCAAGTCTAGTAAATCTTTTCTAAATAACCAAAATGGCTTCACGATATGATCGAAGGGGGACTTGCCTTGATCGGTTCCGGGGAAAACGAAGAGGATGTCGTCGATCGGGTCTTCGGGGCCTTGACCTCCTAAAAGCGCACACGCATATGCAGAACAATACAACATACATAAGCCAAAATTTCATGCCTTGTTGTTTTTAGGAAAAGAGAAAATGCAGCAACTTCTAATGCATTTTTATTTAAAAGAAATACCATGAAAATGGTTCAAGTTCACATGAAATGATGCCATTTCAAAGGTACTTACTTAACTAGAAATGATGCTACAGGGATGTCGTGCCAACATATAATTTTCTTAGGGTCCAGGAATGATTAAGGTATCTGTACAAATTTTTACAGAATTTAAATAGCACAAAAGCTATTTTTGCTTATTGCTATAGAGTACTTCCTCCGTTCCAAATTATAGGTCGTTTGACTTTTTTGACACGTACTTTGACCATAAATAATTAATACTCCTTTATTAAAATTTAGACCCAATTCTTATCAGCTTAACGGTTTAACAGCTTAACGACCTATCTACGTTTTGAAAAGACATATGTTTTTGAGTTTTTTGAGTCTATTTTTTCGTTGTTTTGAAGGTGGGTCCTAAGAGCATCCCCAGCAGGGGAGCTATTAGGCCAGGCCGGCATCAGCGTGAGTGGCGGGAGAGTGAAAAATTTGAAATGGAGGCACTGCGTAGGTGAGCGAGCAGGCGCGAGCGGCGGGAGTAATTTGCCCATGATGCAGGCCGCAGAGGCCGACTCTCCTGAACATGCTCTAACGCTTTAAAAAGCAAGTCAAACGAAATGGATTTGAATCTCGAGATCACCTCGACAAGCTCTCGAAATTCAGTCATTTCAACTATTCAGTTGTTCATATTAGCTCAAAAGAACAGAACCTTAATAAAAAAAGACGTGCATCGCCGTTTCATCCAACGAGATATAAATCCCGCCCATTCAGCTAGCGGGATTTATAATTTACACTAAACGGTCGGACAGAATGGGTATTAAATCCTACCAAATAAAACAGGATTTAATTGTTCTAAAAAAATATATGATTTAAATCCCGCCAAACCAAATGGCAAGATTTGCCCAAACAAACAAAGTGACCAGAAAAGGTCAAGAAATGTTGCAAAAAATTGTTAAAATCATGCCAACACAACGAATCATCAATCCTCCAAAAGCAGAAGAACATCTCACACCACGTTGAGGGTTGAGGTAAGAACAACAAAAGATTTTAGAAGAGCCTAGAATACGCCAAACTGTAGGAGAGAGAGCACCAAAATCCTTTATGTGCACAGATGCATAGAGACCGAAAAGAGGAAGTTTTGATGTTAATGGTAATCACGCGTCTGCACCATCTTATGCATCGGCTCCGTGTTGTGTGGTTACTTGTAGCTTTGCGGTCTTTCAACATTCAAATTTAAATCTCACCAAACCAAATGGTGGGTTTTGTCTCCATATAGCTTTTGGCTACCTTGATGCCCATTTTGTCTTACCATTTGGAGAAAAATGTAAATATCTCAAATTGAATGGGCAGGCTTATATCCTGCCCGATGGAACGACGATGGACGTTTATTTATTTAATTTTAATAAAAGAAATATTTATTTATTTATATCTCACCAATTGAATGGGCAGCATAAAGAAATCTTAATTTTTTTTTGAAGAAAAATTGTTCAGTCAGAACAATAATATCATCAAATACGAAATGTGAATTAATAGCATGACAGAGGTCATCACAAATAATAACATTAATTTGTAAAGTAGTATGGTCCATGACACTCCGATCTCCATCGCCGTGCTTCCTGGCTTGCTGCCCACCGAGCCATCATAAGTCTCCGTGATCATACACCTACAAGACGCTCCATCTACAAGACTGAGATATTATCCAACTAGAGGAAGAAAAAGAAAACTGCTCACAAGTATCCAGGATATTTCGAATTGGAATTCGGGAGCAGCCACAGCCTCTACGGCTTTACTGGTTACCGAAGAGTGGAGAGAAGACAAGCGAATATGACCTACCAGGTCAAGCTTACTGGTCACTCAAAAAAAATGGTCTATGACCGGTTCATGCCGATTTCACACGATTTCGACAATGTGGCGATATCCATCAATCAATTATAGTAATAATCCAAAATGGTTTACGATTTCGTTTGAAGCCTAAATCCAGCCCTTTGTGTTTAGAGAATTGAAAAAGGCAATCGGTTAAAGTACGATCATCCATCTTGCATGATATATTCTTTCGCATTATCTCGGCGGTGTTTGGATATTACAACAAAACTATTCGGTGAAATGGAGGATACAATCACACAACATAGCAGCCAATAATACATGGTCTGTTCAACATTACACTGAGCCCTGTCTCGGTGAACACCATTTTCTTTTGCCAAGGTATTCCTCATAGTCATATCGACAGGTCAATTACTGGATCGGCGACTTTCATGTACAAACTGGGAGGGATGTCCATGCTGCAAGCAAGAGCAATCACCAACAGCACCATGGCATCAATCTGGATAAGCCAACAATGGCGGTGCCATCACACGAACATAGCATCCATAACTAGCAGGATGCATGACAGGGGCACAGATCCAATGATCAAGCCAAGTATCTGTACATGTTCGGATTCTCCTTGTCCCTCTCCAAGTAATCCCTTGTTATAAGATCCTCAATTCGCTTCTTTATTGCTTTGAAGTCAGGCTGCAAAGATAAAAACCAGCAGCTATGGTCAGCTAAATTTGGGTGGACTAGCCAAGTAAAGATAAGGAAAGACTAAACAGTACCCTTTCATCTATGGAATCCCTACAAAAGCAGATCAAATGCATGCGGCCAAAATTATCATCTGATCAGCTAACAGAACCTGACGAATGTTTCCTACCTTGAACATGCGACCAAGCTGCTCCACACACTCCAGTACTAGTTGCTGATGACCCAAGACTTTGCGGCTTTTCATAATGCGCACAATCGATGCATCAATTGCATATCTTCGGTCTTTGTCAACGTCTTCGACTACCTTCTTTTTCTCATCGACTGGAGGTAGAGGAATCTGCAGATAGCAATAAAACCAAATGCGTACATCACAAATTGTAACACTAGAAAATACATGAGTCAACATAAAAACACGTAGAATAGACAATACCTTAATTCTTCTCATCTTGTCAGTGAATTTTGAATTGAATTCAAATACATCATTGGGAGAAATAGACCTGTTATTTGGCTCTTTATTAAGAATCTTATATTTCGCACAAGAGAGAGAATGGAGCAATCGCACTACATCATCATCTGACAGGTTCAGTTGTGTTACTATCTCAGAATAACTAAGTCTATCAGCTCCATTAAACAGTAGTAACAATGCCGCCTGCCAAAGTAAAGAAAGGAATCATTTAGGAAAATGCATCTAAAAAAACACAAGCACGTACAAGTCTATACTAACTTGATAAGTTGTAACAATGAGCTCAATAGTCTTGGCCTCAAACTTTGCAGTGATATTACAGGTCCCCAAGGAATATATCCAGGTAAGCTTTCTATGCTTGGTTCTTGTTTGATAGAACTCTTTGAAAACCTCAACACACTTCACCTGGGAAAAAAATAAAACCTGTCAATTTTAACCAGCTCAAAGAGAGTAAATCATTCATAACAGATATTTAAAGAGTTCAATATGCGAGGCCAAGTTAGTGGTTGACGAATCCAACTTGCAGCATTGAAGAGCACAAGAAAACAATAAACTTACCATCTCAGCAGGAAGGTTTATATCAAAAGATTTGTATGTTGGCCAGAATCCCGTTGTTAGAACAGTAACCTCCAAGCCTATCCCAGGATTCAATTCAGGGTGTGTGCTTATGAACTCTGAAAACTTAGTTTGGTGATCTCTTGCAACAGAAAGATCAGTAACCATGCCCTCCATTTTTGAAGTAAATTGTCCCCCACACTGTTGTTTTAGCTTGGTCAGAATGCTTCTTTCATGTTCATCATTAGCACTCTTGTCAAAAAGCAATCTCCTTGCCAGCTTCTTCCTGCAATCATTCCATGAAATTTTATGATCCAACACCAAATCACCATAACTCCCTATCTTTATGAGTTTAAAATGCACTATGATTATCATACAAGGTTATAACTTATAAGTATACCTGTAAAACTCAGCAAAAAGATCCTTATCACTGATGTAGGCGAGTAATCTCACCACCTGACGAATAATCGGTTTGTATTAAAATCCAACTAACCATAGCGTAATAATGTTAGCATACAGAAGACAGCACAATTCAGTGAAGGATGTACCTTCTCCAGGGTGTCTTCAATAGCTTCGTCACTGAGTTTTTCACTGCCACCTTTCTTTAAAATATTATCGCAGAAGGTGGCAAGCAATTCAGCACTTGAACTACCAGAAACACCTTTATTGCAGAACACCTCAAAAGCCTCTTTAAGTGCCTGTACAAAGGGATACGATTGAAAGCAAAGTTCAGCATTCTCTTTCCAGATTCAAAAAAGCATGGAACAGAAACAACAAATGAAAGTATCATCTGGCAAACCTTATGGAAGAGAGTATGGCCCTGGAAACACTCAGTGACATATGCTACATACTTGTCATGCAGCTCAATAATTTTCCGTACAAAAACCTAAAGCCATAAAACACCCTCGGATAGTAACAGAAGGCAACAAAAATTACATAAGTTGGGTTGACAGAAATACAATATCAAGGCACCCACCTGTTCTTGCAAACCAACAATGTCCTTCTTCTCTGGCTGTATGAATGATTAATGTTAGAGATCTACTACTTAATATGATAAATAAAGCAATAGAATAGATTACATGAAAAAAGAGTCTGAAGTTGAGACTACTAGAAATAGCAAAAGAAGCATAAAAAACCCCGAACAGCCCATACTGCAATACCCAGTTTCTAGATGTAGCTCTAGCATACATGCCTAACGGGGCAACACTTCACCTATGCTACAAGCTGGGCTGAGTATAGCTGAAACATATCAATATCCATGAAAACTATCAAACAAATTGCAATGATGAATAAATGTGCACCTTCTTATTACTAGCAGCATCTTCTGCTTGTTTCACTAATGCTGTCCCCTCATTTGTAACATGCTGCACAGTAGCATCACTTGATTAAGATATCCAAATTGTTCCGAGGATAGACCGATAGAGTGCAGTTTGCATTAGTAAGTACCTGCTTAAATATTTGCGAAACAGGTTCTAGACCTCGAGATATTCTGGAAAAGAGCCTGTACATCCTTGAGAGATCCTCAACCTATGATGATAGATGCAAAACAATCAAAACATGTTCCTGATATTTACTGTTCAAAGATAACTCCTCCGGCCAAACCTTGTCATCACGAAGCAATGCATGACATCCAGAATGCTCCTTCTCCAGCAATTGGCTTGCATATTGAGTTAACAATTCATGCTGCACTTTCTGTAATAAGCCAGGAAATATAATAATTTTAATTGGCATGTTACATAGGGAAATCATGCTAAATGTTCTTTTAAAGATCAACTAAACACTGTTGAGTAAACATTTGGTAAGCAGGAAGCATATAAATAAACAAACAAAACAGAATGGAGGAGTGAGGGAAAATGCAAAACAAACTTTCCACAAACCTCCAATAACTTCTGTTCACTGCTAGAATGCAAATAATGAGCAACTCGTTCCTTCTCCCTTTTCAAGCACTCCTCAGCCTAGTGGAAAGGGCATCCAATACAAATATATTATTATTGTTCATGAGTAGATTATAAGCAATAAAAGAAACCCAAGACAACCTTTAACATATAATCTGGACAGGAATCTTCCAGAATCCAGGTTTGAGCCTTGATAGAGTAATAATCAGCAGTATCCTTCAGCAAGAAATCTTCAAAATCATTCTCATAGCATTCCATACCACCTAAGCCAATTTCAACAAATATATCCAAGACATTCTTCAACAGGGCCCTGTCAATTTGTTCACCCTCACGTTCTTGATCTATCTGTTGAAGAAACACATACCCACAATTACTTGTATAGGCAAATCATATTATCAGGCAACTATTTTATGCTAAGAGTCAAAGACTCACCAAGGAAATCACTGAACTCTTCACTTTTCCTTTGATTTCTTGAAATACCTTTACCACAAGAAAAAATGGTTTGAACTTCGAAGTCAAAGCAAGTATAGACCCAAATCTTACAGCTAGCATACAAATTTTACCAGATCTCGAAAACAGCTAAGCCCAACTTCTCTTAACGGTGGAAGTGATCTCCGCGAAATGAAGTATCGGTCAAGGTAATGGAAGAACCGCGACAGCCATCGAACCATCACTTTGTGGTTTGACCACCTCTTTACTAACTCCCTCAACATAAACTCATCATGCTTCTCTCTTAATGAAGGTAAGACCTGTATGGTAAACAAAGAAAAGTAGGCTGAAACTTAACTGAAATGCTCATGTTATATAAATCAAGGAAATGCAGCTCTTTTGTTAAAGCCATTGATTATAACCAACATCAGAATAAAAGTCTGAAGAAGTCAGTTCAATGACAGGATCCACAAATTTGAACAAAGGGGGATAAAGATTTCTCCCGGATGTGACATCAAAACAACAAGATGCTGTTTTAGATTAAACTACAAAAAATTGTTCAGTCCCAAGGAAATTTAATTAATGATTTCAGGTGATAAAGAGATTGCAAAATATTTTTTCCTTGAAGTTAAGTTCAAACGGTATGCTTCAACAAAAAAACTGTCCAGCGTTCAGTCCCCATGGTCTCTCATCAGCCTGCAGTTCCCTTCAGTAGATCCTGAATCTACACTTAGCAACCCCCACCCCACATCCCACCCCCCAAAAAAAAAGTAAAAAACATATATGAATAAAAAATTGCCAACCAGCTGTCCTCAGTCTGTCGACCAGTCACCGGTTTATTGCCCTCCGCCCCTCTCATCCTCATGGCTCACCCCCTTGGTTGTCTGCTGCACCTCATCACATTCATGAAGCTGTTTGCATCATGAGGATGCAAACAGTGACTAGATCCAACTACCTACTCTATTCATTGCTTGGGATTAGAAGATACATTAAATGCAAATACCCCTTAGCATCTCTGCTGATTGTGCCCTCTGGTGATAATACTTAGAAATTAACCTCAAAAGTCTCAAAACAGTAAAATATGATCTCTAACAGTAGTTAAAACTACTATCAGACCGTTAGTACTATGCAAGATGGAATTGATAGTTCCAGCTGTTCCTTCTCTCTGTATGTTTGCATCAAGCGTACCTTAAAATCAGCTTATCGCGTTTCTTTCTTCACACATAAATAAGTACTACATACCATGCAAACCATTTATACAAATTTTGCAGGTTTCATTTTGTACTAATGTTAAAAACCTTTATATTAATTAGTATCCACAAAAATATATCAAATGCAGATCTTACGCCCTCTATCCAATCTATATGGGTATTTGACTATGTGAAGAGATAAAGGATGCTATTAGAATAGGAGAAATACAAATAGGAAATGACTTTAATACCCTGCTATATGCATATATATAGACACATACACACTCACACATTGAGAACAGGTGAGGATGCTAGCATAAATGTTAAGAATTTTGGTGTACATGACAATGTTCATAGCTATTGAAGAGAGCAGGAGAGAGCTAAAAAGGACCAAAAAGGGGGAACTCATGGGATTTGTACAATACATTGTGAAATTTTAATCCATAAGCATCTCCTAGTTTGACTCTTATATATCTGTTCCTCCATCTCCAGTGTATGAGTAGTCATTTCTGCTTACTATTTTATACCTTGTTCTTATGACATTGATAGAAGGGCATTAAGTCATTTCCCCTTGCCATTCTCTTTGTACAAATTTCCTTAGGCCTTAGTAGGAACATGGTTATCCCAGAGAATAGCCTACCCCAACTTGTTTGGGACCTAAAGGCTTTGTTGTTGTTGTTATCCCAGAGAAATGGTACGGTACCCTGGAAAATTCGTGTGTTCCATTGCCAGCCCTTAATCATTGTGCATGGTCAAAATAAAATCACTTCCAGAAATCCATAAACAGAGTGCTAGGACAGAAAGATGCAAGGAAATCCTCGCCCACACCCACCTAATGATATGAATCATGCAACATACCCCTGTTAAGTTGAAAACTTTCATTTTAGTAGGATGCTGTTACTTTCGAAGTCATATTAATTAAAATGGAAAATTTCATCTAATGTGCATTCAAGAATAGCACACACCATTACAAAAGCTAAGTAATGCACCTCTGAAGATATCATCATGTGTTCCTAACTTGAACATAAACTCACGCAGTTACAGCTTATTCAACCAACCAACTCAATTAACAACATTAACGTTAACAACACACAAACAAGGTTATATTCTACTGTACAAATAGGAACCTGAGTATAATACACTAATGCTTATCAGGCCAAGTAACTAACTCCAATTTACTGATTTGTAAAATACCCCTATTGTATGTTTTTTCAAACCAACACAGGAGGAAAAATGTAGGGAAAATTAATTATTTTTCCCTTGGTTGGACTTTGGAGGCCGATCTATGCTTCCTTCTCTTCAACTTATCTTATTTACTTATCTAGTTATCTTCTTAATTGCTTATAAGCAAATTTCGAGAGCTTCCCGAGGTAGCTTGAAAACTTCAGTGAGCTTTATTTGACTTACTTCTAAGAGCTCTAAGATGTGGTTTCAAGATAGGAAAAAAGGGACCGCAAAAGCCAAATCATTTGACTTTTCGATTCAGACGAAAGTAGATAAGGTAAGAAAATAAGTTGAAGTGCCATCGAGTTAAGGCTAATAGATTATATGCCCAACAGTTGCCGAAGCTCTTCAGTTTCTGCCACTTATTAAAGTTATTGAACGAATCCCAGCAAACTGATGTGCAAAATGACCTTTCTACCTTGCTCTCTCTTTAAGGCTAATAGTCTCGGTGATAAGAGGTTGTTGGCTTGTTGCGTTGTGTTGGTTAAATTCTGCTAAGGAAAGCAGCTCACAGGGACAAGGCAACACCGTGGTGGCTAGCGACGGTGCGTGACGTGATGTACGGCGCCGTCTACCATTGCCTGGCGGCACACCGGCACAAGGGCTGGGAGCAGCAGCACTGACACTAGGTGAGATAACCAGCACCAGGATCGTTGAGGCATTGTGAATTTGCTAATAAGGTCGTGTTCCTCTGATAAACAGCAGCACCTAAAGATCAGTTCTCACAACCATACAAACCACCATCAAGCATCATCGCTCCTACCAGCCTAGCAAGAAGCAACATCCTGCCACGCGCAAAAAATAAACGCCCTGCAGCTGATGTTAATCAAGTGCACTAAAATCAACAGCGCAAGCAGCGTCAGCGCAGGGAAATGGTATCACACATAATCGCCAAAAATTCCAAATTGTACTGAAGAGATCAATATTCATTGATGCTCACCATGGAGGTGATGTACTCCTCGAAGGACTCGCGGTACTTGTCGTAGAGCTGCTGTGAATAGTCGTGCGGCGGCTTCTGCGTGCACATGTTGTAGATCGTCCTGCGAACGCAAAACCTCACGCAAAAAATCAGGCCCAGGAACGAAGCCGAGGAGGCCGCCGAGCCGCCGCCGCCGCCGCCGCCGGGCCGCGGCGACGGCGACGGCGACGGCGGCGGGGAAGAGGAGGAGGAGGAGGAGGAGGGGAGGCGGTACCGTACGTGTAGAGCATCATGTAGTCCTCGGAGCTGAACTGCGGCTCGGGCTTGCCCTCGAGGATGTTCTTCAACTTGGTGATGCCCTTCTGCATGAACGCCCACCCCTCCTCCAGATCGATCGTCTTCCTCTCGTGCGACGCCATCGCCGCCGCCGTCAGATCGGGAGGCTCCGCCGGAGGAAGAGGAGGCGGTCGGAACCCTAGCACACCCTGCGACTGCGAGAGCGGAAATGGGAGGAGCGGCCGAGCGGGGTAGAATGGGGAAAGGAAAACGAAGAGCAGCTTTTGCTGCTGCTGAGCTGCCCTCGTTCCCTCGACGCACGAGTCCAACCTGTGCACATATGGCATGATCTCGTATTTTCTAGATATCTTTTAAGGGAAAGAATATATTCAAAATTAAATCCTATCGTGATAAACAATTACACTTTCTGCATCCTTATCTGAGGTGGGTTAAACTTATTCATCTAACCAGCTTATTCATTCTACCGACACACATCTAACTTCATCTCAACTACATCGAACATGCTTTAAAACATAGATCAGTATTACACTTTTTGGGTATGAAAATACTTTACAAATGAGACTATTCTAAAATAGAATATTCACAATTGCACAATAATATTACATTTCGACCTACCAGCTTTTCAAAAAGATGCAAACACCAAAGCATAAAAAACAATAAGGAATATCTCAGATTGATGGCATTATGACCACTTTCTTGGCTTTTCCTTTATTTACTTTTCTTTTCCACACATTTGAGATATGAAGTGACCAAATTGCTTGTACTGATGTTATTTCTAAGATCAGGTGCTATTCCATGTATGCTCCATGTAACGATGTGCTCATCTTTGCGGCCTGAATTTGATGTTAGCTCCAGTCAAAAGATTGTTTTTTGATTAAAATTATTAATGCAAATTGGATTACAATTTAATTTTAGTCTTAATACAAATTTTGTTGTTGTTAAGAAAATTTGCCGGAGGTGACGCTGGCCGCTGGAGATATCCACCTCTAACTACAACTCATGCCCGCCGGAGATATCTACATAACCCTATATGGTGCGGTTCTACCAACTTGGTATAGTAAAGAAAAGCCGATGAGGTCAAGCCACTTCATGCGGGGGCAATTTGATCGCTTCATGTCCCAAATGAGTGGAAAAGAAAAGAAAGCAAGAGGGAAAAGTGAGGAAAATGACCAAAATGTCATCAATAAAATAAATTGGTGTGTCCAGTGTTATTAATCAAAAGGCATATCAACTGATAGACTATTTGATTACCTCCATCTGTAACATTCCAAATTTTTAAACCCGATTTGGCACGCTAATAATTTCTTAAAATGCATGATTTAAAAATATTAAAACATTCATTATATGTTGCATCACGGCATCTCCATCATCGCATGCATCATCCTTTAATTGAACTTGTGCATTTAAAATTTCCTAAGTAAAAATATTTTGGCAAGTTATAGTAAATTGTTAATGCAATATTTCATTAAAGCCAAATCCTAAAATTATTAATTTTAAAACTATTAATTTAATCTGAGGTAACTATTTTCTAAAAAGGCTAAAGCCTTTGCTTATTCAAAATAGTATTTAAAAATAAAAGCCCTTTTGGAGCCGGGAAAAATTCAAAAGAGTTTTTAATTCACTCTCGGCCCGAGCCGGCCCACTCCCCTCTTTTCTCTCTCTCCCTTCCCCGCTCCTCTCCTCCGCTGTTGGGTCGTGGTCGCCGCGCCGGCCCATGCTCCCGCAGCCCGTCTCCGTCTCCCCTGAGCAGCGTGGCGCCACCGATAGGTGGGCCCGCCCCGTCAGTGTCTCTCTCTCCTTCTTCTCCCCTGTTTCCCCTCCTCTGTTCACCGGTCGCCGCTGCTGTGCTCGTCCTCCCTCGCCATGCCCGACGCTCGAATCGAACTGAACCCGAGCTGGTCGACTAGCAAGTTGAAAATCTGATAGGGGTGTGATCCGCAGTGGTTGAGCGGAGAGCACGCCGTCACCATGTATGCTCCATGTACCGATGTGCTCATCTTTATGGCCTGAATTTGCTATTAGCTCCAGTCAAAATATTGTTTTTTGACTAAAATTATTAATGCAAATTGGATTACAGTTTAATTTTAATCTTAATACAAATTTTGTTGTTGTTAAGAAAACTTGTCGGAGGTGACGCTGGCCGCTGGAGATATCCACCTCTAACTACAACTCATGCCCGCCGGAGATATCTACATAACCCTATATGGTGCGGTTCTACCAACTTGGTATAGTAAAGAAAAGCCGATGAGGTCAAGCCACTTCATGCGGGGGCAATTTGGTCGCTTCATGTCTCAAATGAGTGGAAAAGAAAAGAAAAAAAGAGGGAAAAGTGAGGAAAATGACCAAAATGTCATCAATAAAATAAATTGGTGTGTCCAATGTTATTAATCAAAAGGCATATCAACTGATAGACTATTTGATTACCTCCATGTCAATTGCATTTAGAGATATAAAAGTAGAGTGTTTGGTTGCCTTATCACCCATTTAGGGCGTGTTTGGTTGGCTGTACGCGGGCTAGCCAGGCTCACCACGTGTAGCCAACCGGTGTTTGGTTACCTGTGTGTCCTCCAGAGCCTGGCTGAACTGATGCAAAAACACTGTGCTAGTTAGGCTCCGTGCGAACGCAAGAATCGCCCGTTTCCGACCATGCAGGCTCGCATGCAGGCACGGGCAGGACCAGCTACAGCAGCTTGCATGCAGGCACGTGCTTCCATGCGTGTTTTCAATTTTTTTTTGCTACATCTTTTTATTAGTATCTCCAGTTTCAAAATTGGGTTTGTCACATTTTTTGAACAAAACTGGACCACACTTGTCATATAAATTTTAAAAAAATAATTTTTTTATTTTTTTATTTTCTATTTTTAAAATTTAAAATTTTGTTTTAAATTTATAGATTTTTTAGAATTTATCTTTAAATTTATTTGTCGCCCTCTTAAATTTATACGTATACAAGTCTAACGTGTGTGGTCAACCAAACAACATCTTCGCTCAGCCTGGCTCAACAGGTGCAGTGCAAGGTAACCAAACAACATCACCTGCATCTACTCAACCATGCTCATCTCAGCCTTGCTGACTCATACGGCCCAGGCTCAAATCGTTCGTGCAACCAAACAACCTCTTAGGCTAGTCTCTCCAATTGCAATTACTCCCTCCGAGCCAGGCTCTAAAGATACGGCCAAATCGGATGTTTTCCTGTAGCCAGACTCGCGGGATGCAATTGAGCACATCGCACGACTCCGCAAGCCCCAAATGCACCCAACAAAACATTTTTATCTTCTCAATCTGTCTCAGTTTATGCAAACAATTAAACAACTTCTCTTACATCTCACCAACTTGGTCGAGCTCAAGGTTCACAAAAACTGCCGGTTAACCGCGCCTCCACGGGCCCGGTTAGATAAACTGGCGGTTTAGGGTTTAGGGGGTTTAGCCAAAATTCGTATAAATAATTTTTTAATGTGAAATATACATAAAATTCATAAAAATACTATTAATTGTAATCATTTTGGCTTCATTTTTTTAAAAAAATTAAAATTCTAACGTACATTTTAAAAGATTTTATCAATTTTCACCGATTTTAATATTTTTTTCTTAGAAACCATGGTTAACTGTGAACAAAACCACAAGAAAAAGTTTTGAATTAGGGGGAAAACCGTATGGAACCACGGGTTAACCACGGTTAACCGGTTAACCGACCCCGCGCCATTGTAGGGTTGGAGAGCTCCGACGGCTTTGTGAACCTGGTTGAGCTGGTACTAGCCAGGCTCATTTGAGAAGGCAGCCAAAAAGCCTATGAATTTTGTTTTTTGTAAGGCAACAGAGTGGCTTGTATATTACAAAATATGCTTCTGGAAAAAGATATAAAAACCTAGTTTCTTAGATCACAATATAATTTGGGCTTTTACCTTCTTGGAAAAGTTGGTTATTTGCTCCAGCTTTGGCTTTCGAGGCTAAGGCCCTGTTTGTTTGAGCTTGTTTGAGTTGCAGCTTCTCTAAAAGCTGCTTCTGAGAAAAGCCATAAAAAACTAGCTTCTAAAAAAAGCTCAGATCATAGTATAAATTGGGCTTTTGGTGGCTTTTGGCTTCTTTGAAAAGGGTTTCAAAAGATGGCTATTTGTTTGAGCTTCTGGCTTCTGAACCTAAAAGCTGGCTAGAAGCTTAAACAAACAGGGCCTAAGGCCTAGTTCTTTTCATCTTAACGGCTTAACAACTTAACTATTTTAAAAAATACATATGTTTTGAGTTTTTTGAGTCCGTTTTTTCGCTGTTTTGAAGGTGGGTCATAACGCTTTAAAAACAAGTAAAACAAAATGGATCCGAATCTCGAGACTACCTCAAGAAGCTCTTAAAGTTCAATTATTTCAGTCCTTCATCGGATCAGCTCAGAAGAACATGGCCTAATACAACCAATTTCCCAAAATCGAATCGGCTCACTCGGCCACCAACCCGACGGCACCATCGTCACCCCCGCGTGCGCTCCGATCCGCCGCCCGTCGTAACCCACGATGAGCACGGCCTCCGGCGACTGCGCGGACGCCGGAGACGGCGCCTCCTCCGCGGGGGCGGCGGCGGCGGCGCCCGCCGGGAGGCGGATCCCGCCGGCCTCGTCCATGCCGTGGGTGCGCAACCTCCGCCGCTTCGTCGGCTCGGGCGCCGGCCTCGGATCCGAGGCCCTCATGGGTCAGTGCCCTCTGCTCCCCACCTGCGGCGATGTGGCTGGTCAAAATTTTCTTCCGCATTTCGTCATGCGCCGAGCTCTGCGAAATGGCAGTAGGATTAGCTAGGGTTTACATGTGTACTGTATGAAACGGTGGTGAGATTGGGTGAGTAAGGATGGTGAGGTTTTGGTACGGGGCGTTGTCTGGTGGCGTTTGCGCATGACATCTCTTTGCCTCAGCCCCATCAGGATGTGAGATGGCGTAATGCAGCCGCCAGCTGGTGCCTAGTGAATTCGTGAAAAAAAAATTCGCTCTTGGTTTGCACTGACTATTTGGACGCAAATGGGAAGGCCTGGGAACCAGTTAGGAATTCGGAAGGCAAAAGGTCTCAGTTGATACGACGGCTTATTGAGCTTCTACTGGTGTTTGGACAGCTCGTGGTTAGTGTAGAACCTTCGCCAAATTGAATGTTACTTCGTAATTTAATCTAGTTGTTGGGCAAGCTTTGCCCCTAACTGTGACTAGCTGTTATTCGTTTAGATCAATTGCTATGCATATACTCAGAGTTGAGACTAATATCAATTACATTCGGTGAACAAAGCAATTTACAAAGTTTGGTATTCATGGGGGTGAACTGTATCCAGAACTGGTTCTCTTTCGGTACAAATGCTACACTAAGATGTCTGCTTTGATTGATCAATATTTGCATTTGCATTTCTGTGCCAACAATTTGCCTTAAACTACAACTTGTAGAATTGGAAACAAAACGGATATTGCTTGAGATTTTCAAGGAGCGGCAGCGAAAGAGTGCTGAAGCTGGTTCAATACCAAGTTTTTACAAGAAGGTCCGCAGCTCACATTTCTTTATTGGACACAGAGATTTCTTGTTCTTCTATGCATGATCAAGACTTATAGCATGACACAAGAAATGTTCGCTTTTTGTATAGAAACCTGAAGATGGATCCATTAGCCATAGGGTTCAGAGGTTGGCAAAATACAGGTTTCTAAAGGTAATAGGTTGTTTTTTCATTGGTGTTTAGACATGTTGTGAGTTGTTTAGCAGGTTTGTTGCTTTGGTATATAACCTTCTTAAGATTTAGGCCTTATGAGAACTATTCTAAACATTTCGCAGAAACAATCAGAACTCCTGCTTAATGCTGATGATCTTGATGCAATGTGGGTTTGTCTCAGAGAAAATTGTGTTATTGATGATGCTACTGGAGCTGAAAAGGTAAGATCCTTTCTGGGTGGCTGTATTTGACACCACATGCAAATATGGTCAATTGTATGCTTTTGATTCAGGTCATGTTCTCCTTAGCTTATTGGACTTATCTGACTTATCTATCTATTTATTATCTTTGTTTAATTTTTTTTAATCCTTTTTTTTCTATCTTGAAGACTTGTCTAAAAACTCTAAAACACAAGTCAAACGATGTGGATTTGACTCTCTAGACTACCTTGAAAAGGTCTTGGAGTTGAGAAACATGGATAAGTAGATAATAAGTCAAATAAGATAAGCTGAGAAGAGTAGGGCCTTAACTTCACCCTAAATTTCTGTTCATTTTCTTGGTATGATGATGAATGCTTCATGTTTATAATACAAACACAGAGCAAGTTTAAAAATGAAAAGTTTTCTTGTGCTTTGCGTAACATCCATTAATCAATTGTTTGTTGCTGCTTGTTTGAATTTTGTGTGTGGATATTCCAATACGAGGCTAAGACCTGCACACATGCACCTTTGTCTGTGTTATGTTCATGATGTGGCATTCCACGTTTGAATTGCTATCTTTTCTCATTCGTTTGTTCTGGAGCGCTGCAGATGAACTATGAAGATTTCTGTCATATTGCCACGGTGTGCACAGAGCAGATTGGCCAGAAATGCAAACGTTTTTTCAGTCCATCAAACTTTATGAAGTTTGAGAAGGATGATTCTGGGAGAATTGCAATCCTACCATTCTATCTTTATGTTATGCGAACAGTAAGTTATTTTCAAAACTAAACTGTAAGCATCATGAATTTGATTTGTATGATGTCTTTGGTTTTTTTCTGATATAATCTGGAAGTAGCTCAAGCCCATAAGTTACATTTCTCTTTTCCTCTCTCCAACTGTTATCTGATGGAGTTTTTCGTGCATAGTTTCATGGAAAAGAGGGTTAGCTATACGTGTCTATTGTATCCTGTGCTTGCACCTTGATTTTTAGTTTATTGACATTTTTTTTAAAAAAGAATCAGGTGGTGTTCCCCCATTTTTATTAGAGGTATACTAGTATTTTCAGAATATTATGCATTAAAATGAACAACTGGGTACAGCGGCATCAAGACAGCTAAAAAACATACCATCATGACAGCTGAAAGCATAATTCCCTGTTACATCAGAATGTGAAACATGTAACCCTGGATTATTACATGACAGTATCACACAATTTCAAATTTCTGGCTCAGTAGCCAATTTTGATTTCTCAAAACAAGCTGCTTCTATGCACTCATATACAAAAAACTGTATGTTAACGTATCATTTTGATAATCCTTACTTCCATCAGGTTTCTCTTACTCAAGCAAGAATTGATATGAGTGAACTTGATGAGGATTCTGATGGTTTTCTTCAGCCTCATGTAAGGACAACCAAATATGTTATTAAGATTTAGCATCATAGAATTACTTTACATGCCATAATTATATTTGCAGGAAATGGAAGCATATATTAGAGGGCTTATCCCTAATTTAGCACAATTGCGGGACATGCCATCGGCATTTGTTCAAATGTATTGCCGCATAGCTGCACGCAAGTTCTTTTTCTTCTGTGATCCACACAGACGGGGTACAGAACTAAACTTTTAACGTGCAGATTATTCTTTATAAGAGGAAGTATCGGGGCCATAATTGTTTATTCTTGCAGGGAAAGCTTGCATAAAGAAAGTATTACTGAGCAATTGTCTTCAGGAATTAATGGAACTGCACCAGGTAATAGGGAAAAAAATGCATAGATGAGCGTGCGAATTCATTAGTTTTGTACTTTTACAATATTATCTGGCTGCATCCTTCAAAGACTATATTCTGAACTGTAATGCTCTGTTGATTCTTATGAACTGTATTTTCAGGAGAGTGAGGAAGAGGTAACTGATACTGAGCAGGCTGAAAATTGGTTTTCCTTGACTTCAGCTCAGCGCATATGTGGTATTTTTGCTGTCCTTATTTGTCCTTTGCTTTTTAGGTGAATTATGTTTTGGGCTAGTATAGTAGACAGTAGTTTTGTTTTGCAAAAAAAGTTTAAATTTTTGTCTCTCTTGTGCATTACATGCTCTTGTGTTTGATCATTACCTTATGCCCATGCAGATATGTTCCTTGCACTAGATAAAGATACAAATGGTACATTGAGCAAACAAGAGCTTAAGGAATACGCTGATGGGACACTAACAGAGATCTTCATCGAAAGAGGTTAAAATCTGCCATTGGTTATTGTGATGCTTTCATTGTTTCTCCTAAATCACCTTGACCAAAAAGGAAACAAAAATTGTCAGCATACTACCCCAATACATCTGTGTATATGAGGTATTTTATGAATCTTCAGTCATAAATAGAGAATAACGATCTAGTTTTGCTTTCAGTTTTTGATGAACATGTACGGCGGAGCAAAGTTGGAGGTGGCAACAGTCGTGAGATGGATTTTGAAAGCTTTCTCGACTTTGTTTTGGCTCTAGAAAACAAAGATACTCCTGAAGGACTGACATATTTATTTAGATGCCTTGATCTTAATGGAAGGGGGTTCTTGACGACTGCTGATATCCATACTCTATTTAGGTATGTATTGAATAGTTCATAATTGTATTGTGTGTTTAATTGGTGGTGGCAGCTCTTTTCAGTTGTTAGGGACACCAAATGACCAAAGGCCTCCGCTATTTCTCTCTATCAATCCAAGAGGTGGAAGGGCAGAGTTTTTTTTTTCCATCTTTTATCATGTTGTGTAGGGACAAGGTTCAAATCGTTCATTCGTTAGGATGCCTCACCTGCATACATCACTGCACTTCCACTTTTTTTTTTGCACCTGGGAGGATCGGGGGAGAAAATCCCCCTTGCATATGGGCAGGTCGATCTCGAACCCAGGTGGGGGGCAGCGCATCCCTCGCCCCCCACCACTGAGCTACGCTCAGTTACCCATCACTGCACTTCCACTTAACACCTATATAAACGAACCACTTTTGGACTGCTTTTGTGCTCCCTACTTTGTCATTTACATTGTGCTAAAACTATCTGCAATGAATATCTTATGTTTTGCATAAAATTAAACCTACTAGCTTTGTTCATTAAAGTTGAGAACAACGTCAATAACAGTTTGAACAGCCAGCCGTTAATGTCTCTCTTTCAAACTTTATTTTGTAAACAGTATTGATTAAAAGCAATAGTTTATTCAAGAAGAAAATTGTGTTAGTATTACTTTTGAATAAAAAAATTAAAGAGTTCTATATATTTTCTATTTATTTTATCAAGCAATTATATTCTAGGAGACAAGAAAGGAGGCTGTGACAGTTAACAGTTATATTTTGTGTGCCATTTTGTGTTTGCTGAATTACTAGATTGTTCTGCTAGCCTCAACAGGCAGACATCATTGTTTTAACAGTTTCTTTAATACTTGCAAGTTATTGTCTAGTTTTCCCTACTAAGCAGTTGCACCTGTGTTGGATAAGAAAACAGAAATGATTCGTGATATCATCCGCGTGCTCGAGTAGTTGATCTGAATGAATAAGATGGCTATATTCTGGAAGAAAAGAAAGGAGGCTGTGATAGTTAGCATTCCTGCCTGATACCATCTTCCTAGATTTAGTGTGCCATTTTGTGCTTGCGGAACTACTAGATTGTTCTGCTGGCCTCTAACAGGCAGACATCATTGTTTTAATAGCTTTTTTTTACTTGCAAGTTTTTCTCTAGTCTTATCTACTAAGCAGTCGCGCCTATGTTGGGTAAGATAACAGAAATAATTTGTGATGTCATCCACATTTTCATAGTGGTTGAGCTTTATGAATAAGCTGGCTGGACTCTGAACTTTGAAAGTTCAATCCACTTCTCGAAGTTGGTCTGCTTTGTTAAATGTTATTTTTAAGAGTTTTTAGATGTGGTTCTGTAATAAAAAACTGTACTAAAAAAGGTAAGCATTTAGCTTTTCAATTCAGCTAGGCTTAAGCTTTAAGCCTAAGCATGCAACTATGAACATACTCATCATGAAATTCCAGGGCTTGTATAATATGATATTATGATCAACAACACATTCTAAAAAAAATATTCCCATTCTAAAGAAAAGTATGCAACTACCATTCTAAAAAATGTTCCCATTCAAACATGTACTGTTAAAAAAAAGGAATTGCTCTTCGCAGTTGTTTATGTGCATGTGGGCCCCAATGGGCATAGGCTTAGGGCTGCAGTGCACATAAATTTGTTATTGGTTAGGATTAGTATTCTAGATTGATTTGGTTAGATAGTTACATGCTGTTAGTTAATCCTCTATTGTCTAGATCAAGTTGTTAGAAGACAGTCCTATATAAATGACTAGCCAGGCATTAGACTAATCAAGCAAAAAGTATCAAATTCCTTAGATTACTTGTGCCATGCAACGCACAACACCGTTGCCGGCGAGGGTGTTCAGTCTCTCAGCTCCAGCTGTAACAACAGTATTAAATTATTAATTACTTGATTCATGATAAAGTTTTAAAACTGACAAGATTTCAAGATTGGTATTAAAATCTGTCATATAATGAACATGCTCGGAGTGGCATCTCTTAGACTTGAATCTTAGCCTAGCTGAAGTGAAAAGCTATACGTTTTGGTTTTAGTTTTTTTAATTATGAAGCCACTTCTAAAAGCTCTTAAAACAACATAAATGAAGTGGTCCAGCTTTGAGAAACAGGTTTAGGAACTTCACGAAGTTCAGCTTAACATTCGGCTGCCAGCTTATTTGTTCAGCCCAACCCAGCCACATGAACATGCTCACACGAACGCGGTATATTATAAGTTATAATTCGACCATTACATATTAACTTCACTGTTCTTGCATGAGATATGTGTGTAGCACATTTGCATATAGCCATATTTTTAATTGCTGTGCCATTTTACGCGTAACACTATGTGATAGCCCTCTCAATATATTAATGATAGGAAATTGGAACGGTTTGAATAACCAGCACAAGCAACCTAGAAATTTGATGTGATAGTCACCACATTTCTTTATTCTCTTTAATCATTGGACAAAATAGTGGTTTAATTCAAAAACGATATTGGAGTAGTACTTTGTATTGAACTTGATGAGTCATGTTTCTGCCCGCCACCCCACCCCACCACCCGTCAACCCATAACCCATTGACTGTTACTTAAATCAGTCATTTTTATCATGCAACTTTGTTGTTGTTTACAGAGATGTCCATCAGAAATGGATTGAAGGCGGGAACTACGAGCTTTGCATTGAAGACGTGAGGGATGAAATCTGGGACATGGTGAAGCCGGCAGATCCCCTTAGGATCACGCTAACAGATCTTCTTTCTTGCAAGCAAGGCGGGACTATTGCCAGTATGCTTATAGATGTGCGTGGTTTCTGGGCCCATGACAACAGAGAGAACCTCCTCCAAGAAGAGGAAGAGCAAGTGGAAGAGCCTTGAGCTCTCGGTCGTCCAGCTGCCAAGACACGGGCAATCGCTTGTACCTCTGTATGTGTTATTATAATTATTGTAGCTCACATAGTGTATTGGATCAATCGTCACCGGTTTCCTTGGGACTTGTTGTAATTTGTAAGTGTGCCATTTATGTAAGTGAAGTGATGAAGCTAAATCTCATGAAGGAGATTTTGGTTAAGCGTGAGGCAGTCGTGCCAACTAACTGTACGCTGTAGAGCTTGATTGAATGCTCAAAACCTGTCTCTTCCTCTCTGGCACATGTACATCCGCTGTGTTCCGTTAATACGAACTTGTGGAATTTCATGGTTGAGATTGGTGCCTGAAGGCCTGGTTGATCTCGCTTTGGAATCGTGTATAAACGATAGCGGCATTGCGTTGCCTCTGAAACACCTTTCCTTGTTCAATCCTCAAATTCGTGTCTTTCCCCATTTTGTGCTTAAGAACATGCTCGTTCACGTTTCATGATAAGACACTTTCTTTGATCTACTTTTATTTTGAAGTTTGGCAAATTTCGGGTGAAGTTTTTTTCATTTTCCTTCTCATTAAACGCCGATGACCTCTGGCTTTTGGAGCTACTTCCGTTCTTTATAATTAATGGCCAAACTTTAGCGCACAACATCAAACAGATCGACGAGATAAGAAGGAAGGGCATTTAGGCGCTCTTCAACAAGAATATCTAAATTTGATCCCATATAACCTTATATATAGCATTCTTTTTAAAAAAATCTCTCCCTATATTTCTCCAATTTTCAACAGTGTTCCCTATATGGAGAATTGTATAGGGAAAGGAAAGAGAACCCTATATATAAAGGAATGGAGAGAAAATCTCTATTTTAAGGAACGAAATAGGGAATGTTGTTGGAGCACAAAGGGAAAGAACCCGTCTCCTATTTTAAGGTAGAGGCCTAGGCTCTCTCCAAGAATTCCTAAATTTGATTCCCTATAGCCTCATATATAGGTTTTCATTAAAAAAAATCTCTCCTTATATTTTTTCCATCTTCAACAGCGTTCTCTATATAGAGAATTGTATAGAGGAATTAAAGAGACCCCCTACATATAAGGGAATAAAGAGAAAATTTCTATTTTAGGGAACGGGATAGGGAATGCTGTTGGAGCACACGGGGGGAGAATTCGTCCCCTATTTTGGGGTATGATGTGACCATGCACATCATAGATAGGACCAACACTACGTCAACATGGTGGTCATCAAGAGTTTCATTCAATTTTTCGCCAGCATGGTCGTCGATGAGCTTTCGATCGACTACTTCATCTTCAACCTCTTCATCTACGACAAGTTGGCGACACTTCACGGCATCCTCTACATCATCTACATCAGTTATGGTGTCATCATCAAATATATGGCATCATCGACCCGCACCATGGCCAGGCCGCGTGCATAGCAGGCAAGCTTTTCATGCTGATATCGCGATGTCGCCGCCAGCTGTTCGGCCTCCACCGTGGCCACCTCCCCAAGCTCAATACGTATTAAAGGAAGGCGCGTCTTCACCTCTTCGGCACCCTCTGGTCCCACATATCCATACCTGTCGGAAGATCGGGACCCCCGTCCCCATCAAGAGGGCGCTTTAGGGGGGCTGTTATAGACAGCCTAAGCCCGTGCTGAATGGCCACTGCCAACTAAAAACGGAAGTTCGCTTGCCAACCAATGGAGCAGGGCGCCCTGGGAATCGACCTAGCCTGCTTTGCTCGTGCCGTGAGCCTTTCTTGGCTACGATTGACCAAAACCTAATCCTCCATATCTTGGATAGGCTCCGATCCTTTCTACGGCCCCGTACACCGTCACTTTTTTCGGATGGGCACCACTATCTCCATTTGGAGATGGCACCAATTGGCTCTCAAATCTGCGCCACCATTCTCTCCGTCCATGACGATGGAACTAGTGCAGATGTGGCGGCTTCTCCGGCCCCGTAAAAAATCTCTGGGGGTTTCTGACCGGGTTACATGGCGTTTTAACTCGTCAGGGGACTTCTCGGTGAGCAACAATCATCGTATTCGGTTTGTCGGAAGCACCCGTTCCACCCTTAACGACATCATTCGAGGGAGGAAATATATTATTGGGAGGATTGGTCCTTTTGAGCTCCGTTATTTTGAAAACTAGGTGGTTTTCTAGTGTCTTCGAAAGATTTGATTACATCCAAAAAGATAAAAACTATGTATGTATGTTTATATAGTTGTTTAAGTGGTTCACACTAGACCTAATTTGAGGTTTTTTTGTTTGAGCTCTTGCACCTAATTTTTTTTATATTTTAGCCCTCCACTTTCTTCTTCACCCCTCTCCATGCTATTCATTGATAATAATAGAAGATAAAATAAATTTAGAAAATTATATGAAAAATCACGTCGGGCAAAATCTAAATTCCAAATAATTATAGGATTTTATTTAAGTGAATTTGAACTCAATATGAACTCATTATGATGAGAAGGTTGCAATGGACATGCACAAAACTATCGGGCCATGCACGGGTCCGGGCCTGGGCCAGGACAACGCAGCCCTGGAACCTTCCGGGCCGGGCCGGGCCGAGCTGGCCCGTTAGTCACCCTCTGGGGCTAGGGCCTGCATCTATAGTGTTCGATTTCAAATGGAACCCTCCTGCTCTTGTCCAGTGACCAGTGTCTCCGCTCGAATTCCCAATTCGAAATCTCGTAGCCAGCGCTCGCGGATCGCCGTCGCCGGAGATGGAGGCGGCGCGGGAGTCGATGGCGGCCCTCCTCGACGCCGGCCTCTTCGACTCCGCCCAGACGCTTGTCAGTAAACCCCCCTCCCCGCCCCATTTCCACCTCCAGATTTTGAAATCACTAGGGTTTTGCTCCGCCGCTCCCCTACCGAACTAGCTGCTGGTTGCTCGCGTCGCGCGCATGGGCGGGGCTCCCCAAGATGCTCCGTCGCTTGTGGCACGCGGGGATGCGAACGCTCGCACGCGTGTTGACTGCGGCTCCGCTGCGCGCGCGTGAGGGGGAGGCCGGGTGGCTGGCTGCGCTACGTTCAGTTAGCTTTTACGCTCCCATGTCGAGGCCTTGTGCGGGAATAATGCCTCTGTGATTTGCAGGGATGCTTTCTTGTGTCATCGGCCGGAGCGAGCAACGAGGCTGGCATGTCCATGAAGGTGGAAAGCCTGGTAAATAAGTCCGCTTCTTTGATCAGCTTGGATGGTGATGCTAGTACTATCCATTCTAACATTAACCTACAACATTCCATCAATTGGAGAACTGCCCCTAGGGCAGGTGGTAAGGTGTTTGATTGTAATGCCCATGACCCGGGTTCAAATCCACAAGGGAAAATGAAAATCCGGGTCTCACTTTAAGGGTCGTGGGACTGAATCGTCGGATCCCTGCAGTACTAAAAAGAATTCCATCAATTGTCTTACTTGCGTTCCCATTTCAGAATCACACCATCAAAGTAAAATAGTTACACTTAAACTCAAATTTTATCCCAGTTCATATAAGTTGAGATGCATGTATTGCTCTTCACCCAGAACACTCTGCATTGGTTATTTCTTTTGCCTTTAGGTAGTCCAAATTTTGCATATCATATCTGAGGTTTTGGTTGGTCTATCACAGGTCCTGCATGGTGATGCTTTATATGGTGAGAAAGAATTTCGCAGGGCACTGGTAATATTGCCTTTCTGAATTAGTTTGAGTTGGGGAATTAACACATGTACCACATTTAGCTAAATACTACTTTCAATTTTCCTTTTCGCTATGGTAGAGCGCATTCAAGCAAGCTATGCAATACAGCAAAAGCGTCCCTAGACAAGCAGCAAATAATCCTAGAAGCTCAGTATCCACCACAGGCCGGTCACCTTCTCCAAATTCTTCAAATCTTGTTCCATTCAATGAAAATGAGGTGTGAACAGCTGAACAGGCTATTCTAAAACTTTTTGCGTTTATCATCTCTAGCAAATAATCCGTTCTGTTTTTCTCTATGGTTGCAGGTGAAATTTAAGACCGCCCTTTGCTATTCTGCTCTAAGTGAGCATCGTGAAGCACTTCAAGAGGTTCTCTGTTTCCTTTTATTTCTCTTTGGGCTTCTTTCTTTGTGTACTTTGGTTCATATATTGTGTAACCTTGTAGAAGTAATTTATAATGATCCTGATGTGGTTGCTTCTTCTTTAATGACCTAAAGTGATTGACCTATTATCTACCTATATGTTTTCTGACCTAAAGCGATCCTGATGTTGTCTGTAATGACACGGACAGCTGATGTGAAATATTACCTATTGACCTATATGTTTTCTGCAGATGGAAGGGATTCCTTCTAAAGCGAGGACTCTGAAAATGAATCTGTTGTTAGGGAAGCTTAATCGGATATCTAGAAACAACCGTGCAGCTGCTGTATGTTATAAAGAGTGCTTGAGGTACAACATACGAAACAAAATTTTCTACGACTTTCCGCTTTTCATTTAGTTGGCAAGTTGACATAACAATCAAATTCCTTTCGAATAGCAATTTATTATGAACTTTGATACATAGGACACTAAGTTCTTCTGCTGCTCTGAAAAAATATTGCTTCTCAGTCCTTGAAGAAATAATTTGATGAGGTTCTTCTTCATTTTCACACTTGTCTGCCAGGCAAAGTCCTTATGTTTTCGAGGCTATTACAGCTTTGGCTGAAATGGGGCTTTCTTCAAAGGAATTTTCTCTATTATTTTCACAGGTAAGCATGCTTTTCTTTTGTTGAAGCTCTAAAAAGGCAAACATGGGCTCCAATCTTTTTGAGGTCTATTGGTCTCATAAGTTAGATTTTAAGATTTCTGTGTGCTCGATATTGCTATTTCCTGGTTATTAATTGTGTTAGCCATGTATACTATGGGTTTTCCAATTCGGTTGATACACTGTTGGCAAAGTAGCCTAGAAATGTTGATAGGGCAAAGTCGATTGTTTGCTCTATTGTCAAACAAAGAAATCATTCCTTTTCATTCTTAACCAAAAAAAGGGTTACTTTCTTAGGAAGAAAAGGTGCACATAATTTAACATAATTAGCTAGTGGCGTATTACAGACTCATCATCCTGACAATTTTTTTCCTCTTTTTACTCTTTTTTTGGAGATGTAACTTCATCTGGACAGTTTTTTTAATCTATTAGCAATGCATGTCCCATAGAAATTCTACAGATATAAAGAACATGTATCAATTTGTCGTACAATGTACTCAATTTTTTTGTTGATAGTCACAACCCTTATTTTAGCTGCAATTCTAATTAGTTCTCTCTACAGGCACCAAATAGAGGTGGCAAGCTACTGGGTGACCCTTTGGATGCACAACGTTGGTGGAATGTAAGTGATCTTAGTCATATCTACATGATGCAGTTTTTAATCTTTTACATCCTACTCTGCCAAGTAATCATCGTCATCATCATCATACCCAAAGTTTCTGAGGAAACTCTTGCAAAAGAAGGGGGGGGGGGGTCAGCGGACGAAACCTTACCCCTAAGATTAAAAATCAAAGAGAGGTTGTTTCTATTTGACCCTTGGTAATACTAGATAACTCTCTATAAGGTTGTCTCCAACACTACCCCCCTAAATTTTACCCCGTAAGGCTATCTCCAATAGTAATCCCTAAATTCGATCCCCTATAGCCTCGTATACAGGCTTCCTTTAAAAAGATTCTCTCCCTATATTTCTTCCATCTCCAACAGCATTCCCTATTTGGAGAATTGTATAGGGAAAGGAGAGATAATCCCTACATATAAGGGAATGGAGAGATTCTCTATTTTAGGAACGGAATAGGGAACGCTGTTGGAGCACATAGGGGAAGAATTCGTTCCTTATTTTGGGGTAGAGGATGTTTCAGGGAAGCCTGTTGGAGACAACCTAAACCTATACTATACAGAATCCCCTAAAAGAATCCTTTCCTATATCTCTCTCATCTCCAACAACATCCTGTAAATCCCATCCCTCCACTCCCTCTTTTTTCCTTCCTTTCATTTTTCCCTCTTTTTCTCCTCCCTCCACTGGCTTCCCTCCACGCGTCCTTCACTCCAACCTCCACCTCTCTCTTCCTTTCTCCCTAGCCCCCTCGGTCTCTCCTCCCACTCTCCTGGCCACCTCTTCCCTCCAGTGCTTGCCCGTTGCCAAAGCTCCGCCCGCCGCCGCCCGTCTCCGGAGCAACGCCGCCCGCCATCGGTGTCCTCCTTCCTCCCATTTTTCTCTTCCCTCTCCCTTCCGGTCTCTCTCTCTCTATCTCTCTCTTTTCCTCCCTTCCCCACTCGGTCGCCACCGTGCCACTGCTTCCGCGCTGCTGCTCCCGTGCCGCTGCTTCCCTGTCACCGCTTGTCAGGTATTCCTCTCCTCTCTCTCACTCACGAACTGAAGAACACACACACAGAGAGAGTTGGTGCTGCGTCCAAGCGGCAGCTTTTCTGGGGGTTTTACTTCTCTTATTTATACTCTAAGTACACTGCGCATAGAGCGCTTCACACGCTGCACAATAGCCACCTCCATCCCCATGACCCACATCGTGTGTCCTTCTCCCCTGCGCAAGATTAGGACTCAACAGACTCAACTAACCACTAACAGCTTCGGCATCCTATGCCCAGAAGACTAGGTGCCCAAGTAACAAAACTTGCCACTACCACTTCAGAAATTATATGGCTTCGCTGGTTGTTAGCTGATTTTGGTATTACTTGTGATACTCTCACACCTCTTCTTTGTGATAATACTGGAGCCATACAGATTGCCAATGATCCTGTGAAGCATGAACTTACAAAACATATCGGCGTTGATGCCTCTTTTACTCGGTCACATTGTCATCAGAAAAAACAATTGATCTCCAGTATGTGCCCTCGGAACTGCAAGTGGCAGATTTTTTCACTAAAGCACAAACTCGAGAACAGCATCGGCTTCACTTACTCAAACTTAATGCTTCAGATCATCCGCTTCCACCTTGAGTTTGAAGGGGGGTGTCAAGTATATTAAGGCCATATCAAGGCCCATATATATTATTGGCCCATATAGCCCAGGAGGATTCCATATATATATATCGATCACCCCTAAGGGGTTACTGTTCAGAACTGAAATCTTCAGGTTAGTGACAGCCGCCTCCTCCTCTGTGTCTTTCTCCTCCACCGCCTTCTTGTCTTGGAGACGAACCAGCCTTTCCAAGGTCTTCTGGATCTCCGTTACAGCGGCTCTGGTCTCCTCCACAGCGGTCTCCACCTTCTGGAGTCTCTCCTCCGTTGTGCCGGTGTGACCAGCCATGGCCTTCCTACGCCGAGGCCGAGAATCGATCGGCTCTGATACCAGTTGATATGGCTGCTCCGGATGGTAGCGATGATACGCCCTCGTTCCCTGCCGGAGACCGGAGAGGGAGCTAGATGATCCCGTTGTCACAGCCGAGGTGGCTGCCGGTGGCAAGACCTAAGGTAACTTGGCTATAACGGAGCCACCGACCGGTTTTCGTCGGCGCGCCTGAGACTAGATTTTGGTGGCAACTAAACGTCCCATTTTCTCCTGCTTCCTTTCTTTTTATTCCTGCTCCTTGAGCTGCTAACTTACTCCCTAACAAAGTGGATCACCGATCCAAACACCACGCACTCCCTAACAACCACAGCCGACTAACAGCTGCCGCAAAATGGGAAACAAAACAGAATTGAACTAATCCAAAGGACTAACTAACCGGCTGGGGTTTTGGCCTTGCCCTTGCGGTAGTAAACCCGATCAAACCCACCAGCACGGCCTTTAGACACATCATATAGGGGACCCGTTGGAGCCCGCAGAGTACCGAGAATCCCCTAACTTACAGGTTCAGGGCCGTTTACGGTCTCCCTTTGGAGACAGCCTAACTTCATGACAAAAAGAAGTATAGATAGTTTGATATCCATTTTGCTTTAGCCCATAATAATTACTCTGCCAAATAATCAGATCAATATTTTTTTTCTTTTAGATCATATTCTCTCACAGTTTACACAATCTCCATTTGCTACACTATACTAGCTGCAGCTTGTAGAACTGTGAATAGAGTCCTTTCTTCTTTTGGGCTCTATGTTCTACCCTTGCAACAGTGTTTGGCATACAGTTGACAATTGTTTGATTCTTTCTGTTACGCAAAAATTGCCAGAAGTACTTGAAGCCTGCAATAAGTTTTCATATGCATGTCTGTTATTTTTGTGGACCATCATTAGCACCACATAAGTGTGATACAGATGATAACATTGTCAAAGATAATATCATACCTTTCTATAGGAAATTCAATCTCTGCAGGGAAAAAAATCCTGTGTTTCAAACTGAGCCTTATATTGTAAATTTTTAAACAATTTAGCCTTAACACAGCTTTATTATTTCTGCTATTGTGTTTTAGTGTATACATCAGGGGAGAGCACTAGATGCACTGCTGTTAGTAAGCTATATTAAATTATTAATAGAAATTAGAACTGCACAGAGTTAATAAACAAGGATAAATAAAATTGTAGCATGGTTTGGATTCTATTTCATGTTGGTTACTTGGTTACTTATTAACTCTATGTGGACTCGATCAGGCATACATTTTCATCACACATTTTTTTTTGTTAAAGACAGGGTTTTTTACAATGTTGTTAAAGATTGATTTAGCAATCATTCATTTTGATCATTTTTTTTTTCAGCGGTATGTTGAGGCCCAATGTTGCATTGCTGCACATGATTATAAAGGTAGTACAGCAGCATTTGTCTAACATTACATTTGTTGATCCTAAAATAAGATATACTTTTTAAAAAAATTAGTCAGAGTAGTTTCACATGATTACAGCATACAAATACTAGTAATCTGTGTTAACACATTGCTTCCATTATATGCCTTACTTTGGCTTTGAATTCTTCTGCATCTATCGTGTCGAACCTTATAAACTTCACTTTGTTGACTAGTATCGGCTGATGATAAAGTTGCAGTCTTAACACACTAGTGCTGAAATAGCATTTATTTATGGTGATTTCATTATAAATACGCTTACTTTTCTTTACCCTTTTTTTAGGTGGGCTTGACATATATCTAGAACTTATGCAAAGATTTCCCAATAATGTGCACATCTTGCTGGAAATTGCAAAGGTTGTATTTCTTTAGGTTTTCTGTTCCTGTTGTCCTCAGTGTATAGAACCTGTAAAATTCTAACTACTGGGCATATTACCTTAGTTTATTATCTGTTTTTGTGGTTCTTCAAGCTTGCTGTCAGTGTCTCAATAATGGCCCTCAAAGTAATGAAAACATGTTGAGTCTGTGGTTCATCTTTGAAGTTTGTTTTGATGGATTAATTTATATTTCTGTATGTGTTAGTCCTGACTTTTTTAATCTATTTCAAGGTTGAAGCCATTATAGGCAGGAATGATAAAGCAATTATGAACTTTGAGAAGGTACATTGAACAAGTAGGGACTTGAAAGTTGGGACACACGCTAATAAGTTACGTCTTATACTATATATTTTATATGCATTAAAATAATTTGATGCCTTGCAGGTTCGATTGAGTGAGCCAAACATTATGACATATATGGATGAGTACGCAATTCTCCTAAAATCAAAATCTGACTACACCAAGCTAAACAAATTGGTGCATGATATGCTGCATATTGATCCTGCAAGACCAGAAACATGTGTTGCTCTTGCAGCACTATGGGAAAGAAAAGATGAAAGAAAAGCTCTGACATATGCTGAAAAGGTATATGCCTGCTACATATTTGTTTTCTGCAATAGTAGAAGCTATCATTCCATGTAATGTCTGTTGCAATGTTTTCCTTTTAACAGAGCCTCCGAGTTGATGATAGACATATAACCGGCTATATTATGAAGGTAATACTGCAAAAGCTTGTCCAGAGCTCATATCAACTGATTTTGTATAATGTGCATTGATATGGAAGTATTGTTGCAATGAAGCATTGTTGGGTGGCATTACAACAAAGCTATGTGCGATTGTTGACCTGTTTGCTTGGGGAATTTCAGAACTTATGTGCATGAGAACATTTTTGTTTTACGTTATCAATCTGAAGGAACTTATTGTTTACTTATTAGGGCAATCTGCATCTTTCATTGAGTCGGCCAGATTTGGCAGTGACAGCTTTCAGGGGAGCTCAGGAACTAAGGGCGGACCTTCGTTCGTACCAAGGTTGTCAGCCATCAATGCCTGTAGTTGTTATACTCAAAATGTGCTGTTAGCCTAACGTGCACACAACCTCAGGTTTAGTGCGTGCATATCTGGCACTTTCTAAATGCAAAGATGCATTGTTCACTGCACGTGAAGCAATGAAGGTTATGCATCAGTCTGCAAAAGCGCTGAAGTTAGTTGGTGATGTGCATGCTATTAGTTCCACTGGAAGAGAGAAGGTAACCTTTTATTTCCCCCTTTTGTCTTCACTGCATAAATTTTATATTTTCTTATTTCAGAATGAATGCTTCCTTTCTCATCTTTTGTGTTCATTTTGTTAAACAACGGATACCCTTACAGAAACAACCTCTTTTATGGGAGAATCTTCACAAGGCCATTTTGTTTATGTTTAATTTTGTTTTTTAGATGGTCTGCACTTATGTTAGTGCTGATCAGTTCATAGGTGATTAATTGAGCATAACCTGATGCAAAAAAGAGATATTCTCTCTGTTTTTTCATAAGGCGGTTTGACTTGGCATGGTCTCCTAAACTACACTATGACCTTTGATTTCTTTTATCCTATATGATTCATAGTAACAAAATTATAATCATTAAAAAATACTTAAAAGTATGAATCCAACAGTACCTTTTTGTATCACAAAATCTATAAATTATTAGACAAATTATTAGTCAAAGATTACGAAGTGCGAATCTTGGAATGCGTGAATGCCTGATAAAAAAAGGACGGAGTACTATTATATAATCAATAAAGTTACATATTAGTCAGGTCTTATCCAACAGGCATATTTTTTAGGGGCCTTCCCCATGACTCCATTGTGGATATCAGGAATACAGAACACTACAGTACCACACATTTGCTATTGATGTGATTCACTGGACACTGGTGCATGATTAACTTTGGGCTATTTGGTCATTGTTTATGTATAATGTTCTAGCTAAAAGGACTTCTGTTAGGCTGTTTTATACGTGTAGATATGCATGGTTACTTTGGCTAATGGTTTAATGTCTTTTCTACAATATAAGCATGCATAGTTCTATGATTTCATTTTGTATGCATTCCCTTGATAGAGCTTGTGCTGGTGAGTTATACATATAATCACATTATTTCCAGGCAAGAAAGTTCTATGAATCGGCCATTCGTCTTGAACCTGGATTTTTTGGAGCTGCTTTGGCCTTGGCTGATTTGCATGTCGCGGAAGGACGGAATAAGGATGCAGTTTTGCTGCTTGAAAGATATCTAAGGCAATGGGCAGATGATTCTCTACACATCAAGTTGGCTCAAGTATTTGCAGCGACAAATTTGCTTTCTGATGCTCTTTCCCATTATCAATCTGCACTAAGGTGCGTTCTTTTCTTGGAGATGAACTGTGAAAAAGCAATACAGCAAGTGCATTCAGCCATTCACTCTTTCCTTCCATAGTTGTTGGTTGTAAGCCTGAATACTACATTGGTGGTCAAGTCTTAATTCATTAATATATATTAAATTAAGATTTGTCAATAGAGACAAAACGTAACTATAGAATTAAGATTTTTTTCTGTACACATTTTCCTTTTTTTTAAAAAAAAATTAATATACACAGTAGGGACTTCCCTTTATATTTCAGTAAAAAAGGGGCACAATTCTAATGCTAATCTATAGACTCAGGTTTGGATGTCGTGTGTAAATGCAAATAGCAAAATGGTTGGAGGGCTTCATGTAGAATTATGTACCCTTTTTGTTAAAATTGACTCTTAGTGGTATCTTACAATCCTGGCAATGTGTTCTTCATAACATCTATTTATTTGTTTATCTCCGTTTCAAAATACAAATTCTTTGGTTTTTAACTCTTTTTTGTTTTGCTTTTATTCTTGACGATGTGGCTCAAAGCTCTAAAAAATTAAGTTAAGCGAATTGGACCTGACTATAAAGGCTACCTCAGGAAGCTCTTGAAATTTATAAGATAATGCAAATAAGTAGATGAGACATCACATATGTACATAAGCCGTAAAGAATAGCCAAGGCTTGGTTCATTTCCTTCCCAAAAAACTATGCTACCTGTAACTGGTTATACAGACCAGGGCCAGATTGTGTAAACTGATAGATTTGTCACAAAATTGTTTAAATCATTGTTTTGCTCTTTTTGGTAAATTTTGACAAATTTGAATTTCTAAATGTAAGTAAATATAGTGTTTATGTAAGGAAATAAGTGTCATTATTGTGTGTTTTCTGTACATAATAGACCGAGCTTAAATATCCTGCTGTATTCCAGTTTCCAGCTGGCTTATTTACATTGCGTCTTAATACAACTTGGTATTAATTGATTTATTTGGCACCTAAACTGCTGTTAGCTGTCAGGGGGGCTCCACCATTTACCGACTGGCTGGTGGGAACCTTTTAGAACCTCTGTTTATACATCTTCAGTTGCTTGAGATATAACTTTTTTTTTTCTCCTCCTATAGTGTTAATGTTGTAGTCAAAATGTCGTTTGCTCATGTTGCAGGATAAACCCACATAACGAAGCTGCAAAGAAAGGACTGGAGCGCTTGGAGAAACAAATGAAGGTTTGTGTTTCATTACCAGGCCGTGGTTTGCTTTAATTTGGCAAACAGCAACTTCTCTGATTTTCATGTGCAGGGTGTAGACCCAGACGCCCCTGAAGAGGATGAAGAGAATGAAGTCGATGATGCTGACGGTGACCAAGACGACGCTGAGCTGATATAAAAGAACACTGTTGACTTCAGGTTAAGATGGTCCCAATATCTACTTTTCAACAGTCAGTTTCAAAAGAGATGTAGCTTGGAGCCATCGACACTGCCGAGTTGATCAGGAAGACAGGAACTAAAAGGGCACGGCGATTTGGGGATAGGGACGCATGTTGTTTCGCCGTGTGTTTGCAGCTGCTTCACGGAGCCGGCTCCAGGATTTCTTTGGGTTTCGACTTCGTCATCCCTGTGTAGAATTGTGTTGTTGTAAGCTCTCCATCAATTCAATGTTTGCATAGCATTGGCAAAAACCAGCAATTGTACAATTGGGATCCCTGCCCTGCTGTGCTACCAATGATCGTTATTGATGTATGTAAACCTCAAGCTCGCGATGTTGCAAAACTAAATTTCTGCATGACCAACGATTGCAATTTTCCTCTATTTAAAAGAGTTTTTTTTTTAAAAAAAGGATGGTGGGAAATTGGTGCTAGGACACTGAAGGTGGTAGTGGCTTTTTTCCTTTATCTTAAAACAATTCAAGGCTGTGTCGTAGACTCCTAGGGCCCTATAAATTCAGGGTATGTCACTGTATTCGGTAAGGGTGTTTTGTTGTGTTGAAATTATTAATTTATTTGCTAAAACTGACCTTTGATACTTCCAAAAGTCGAAGCAAGGCATGTTCTGATCGCGAAGACGTCCTACAGCGTGGCCAATTTCAATTTGTTCAGATCGCAAAATCTATCCTTTTGGCTTTTGCTATTAGTCGGCACCAATTTTCCAATTTGATTTGGATCATTTATTTTACCCGAACCATTTACAATCTCTTACCCAAGAGACAAGATGGAGATACATTGAAACTTTAAGACAGATACACTTTACGGGTTATTTTTTCTTTGCGAAGAAATTTTGATGTTTCAATAGAATTTATTCGCGGTGCTCTTCTCTTCGTGTATCCCCGTTAGGAAAAAAATTATCTCTTCTTTTTTTTGCAAATTTTTTTGAATGGATTCTGCTGAAGACGATAGGAAATGAAGATAAAAGAATACCAAGAAGGAAATGCCTGGAGATGGTTTGATAAACGGTGCGGTGATCTCTTATCCGTCGGAAAAGCGAGACAACGTAGCCAGAGTCTCCGTACATATCCCGTACTACGCGTAGTCCACTATACTCTTATTGCCACGGTGCAAAAAAACCATGCATGGACGTACATACGCATATACGTAAAGCTAGCTAGCTATAGTGATCGTACATACGCACGTACGCATATACGTATGCTAGCTCTAGTGATCGATGATCATCACACATACGCACGTACGGGCCGGGGCATGCATGCAATGGTGGTCTAGGCCTAGCTAGCTAGACCCAGAGCGCGCCGGCGTTGCGCAGGAGCGGGACGAGGTCGCCGGCGAGGTGGAGCGCCATGACCTTGTCGGTGGAGCCGACGAGCCTGCCGCCGATGAACACCGCCGGAACGCCGCGGCCGCCGCCGAGCACGCCGGCGAGCGCCTTCTCCATCTCCCCGCCGGCGGCCTCCCCCTGCTGCTGGCCGTCCAGCTCCACCACCCACGCGTTCACCCCGAGCTCCCGCAGCAGCCGCGTCACCGTTTGGCACATGCAGCACGTGCTCTTGCTGAACACCACCACCGCCCGCTGCGACGCCATCCTCGTCACCCTCTCCATCTTCTTCTTCTTCTTCTTCTTCGGCGGCGGCGGAGGCGAGCGAGGGAATGCACAATGTAGGTTGCCTTGCTGCTCTGGTGATCAGTGTCGCTGTCACTAGCTGTCAGTGTCTAGCTCAGTGGTGGTGCTGGTTTGCTTGCTTCGTTGCATTCTGAGGTTAGATCGAGGAGGCATATATGGGTATATATAGAGGAAGCAGGACGTGGCCATGGACATCTCCATGCTCTTGCTCCATGCATCTTCTTGGCACCGCACTGGCGACGGAGGGGACGATGGAATATTTTCGGAAGGGATAAAGATATGATATGATGGTGCACCCGGCGTATATATATGACACTCGGTTTTAATTCTCACGATTACAAGCTGCCGCATGCATGCACACTTGGCGTAGAGGTGAGAGGAGGTGGTGGTGGAGAGGGGAGGAAGGAATATTGGAATGTTTTTTTTCAAAGTTTTAGATTTTTTTTTTTTTTTTGCAAACAACCAGCTACCTATATATGCTTGCACGGATCTTAATGCATGCATGACCATTGGTGTAGGATAGATCGAGAAACTCCATAGTGGAGTGTGGACCCATTTTTCATGGTCCAATGCCAAACAACGACACAATCTAGAATAATTAATTATGATAGCAAACTATGTGAGACTAGTATTTGGTAGGATGCTGCACTCAAGACGTGCCACACTTTCTTAGCCTATTGGTTCACGAGTTACACTCATATTTTTTGCTACATTTTACCACCAATAATCTATTGGCCATACTTTATGTGGTATATATGCCATATTTATTATAAAAACTTACGTTATATCTTCTATAAAATGCTATGACTTTAATTGACCAAAGATCCTCTGAGTGTCCTTAGATCTAAGGGATGGGAGTGTGCCTGCAGTTGCGGCCATTTGCAATCGTGGGATCTTATTTTTTAATATATGGCAAAATGCATGCATGCTCGACTCGATGATGAATGGATTGAGTTTGGTGGCTTTGTTAATTTTGTAGCAAGATACATGATGATAGGCTGAGGAATATGGAATATTCGGACAGCGACGGCAATTTGCAAATGGTGCAACTGACTGCATTTTGATAAGGATTGCAAACAGCCGTGACTGCCTTTTACTGCCTTTTGCAATTGTTGTAATTCTGCTATGAAAATTACAAGGGGGATCAGAGAGAACATGATGATATTTACTGCTTTAAATTAATTACTATACCTGTATAAAAAAAATGGATGGCGTTTTGGATACCGATATGGCCCTGAAACGTGATTTTGATCATTTAGTTACTATTGCAATATATTCGTATAACTTGAAAATATTTGCAGGGTCAATTTTAAAACTTCTGTGCTGTTGCATTTTTTTTAGACGATGCTGTGGCAATCTACAGCCTTTTGAGGCGATATATCAGTACTAAAATGCAATTTTGGTCATTTAATCAATGTTGCAGTTTAGTTACAGAACTCAATAAAAAAAACTAAATTACATTTTAGAACGCATCTACATGCATGATTTTTTTTATTGTATCCAGTTTAACTATTTAAAAAGAGAGAGATATCCACGGTTTTTGAGAGTTTAGATGCATATACACCAAAATGTCATGTTTTTCATTGGTGGTAGTAGTATACAGGGGTTTGGTTACCGGTAACAACAGTACAATTATTTTTTGCAACGGCTACTTGTCAAACATAACTTTTAAGTATCATTTGCCAGTCCATATGTGAAGCACGAACACAAGGTAGATATGCTCATGCTTATGTATAGCACTCTGGCGAGCAACGGTGATTATAGCGAGTGAACATTGAACAATGGCAAGTACTCCCTCCGGTTACAAAAAGAAGTCGCCGTTGACTTTTGGACACGTCTTTGACCATTCGTCTTATTCAAAAAAGTTATATAAATATTATTTATTGTGTTATGATTTGGTTTATTATTAAATGTATTTTAAGTATGACTTATATATTTTCACATATTTGAACTAATTTTTTAAATAAGATGAATGGTTAAAAACGTGTTCAAAAGTCAACAGTGACTTCTTTTTGTGACCGGAGGTAGTATAAGCTAAAATCCAAATAACATCCCCTAATTCTCTCTCCTGTGTTGTGGTAGGATGCTTTAGGTAGACTTCTTTTCACTTTATATTAACTTATAAAAAGATAAGATAAACGAAAAGAAGAACACCTTAGTTAACCCAGATTGAAACATTCATGCAACTATGGAATTCTATTTTAACTCTGAAATTCAAGCTAGGAACTGATGAGAGGAAATATTGATCAGAGGAACTTGCATTGCATATTCAATTCATCTCACCAGTGCTGGGGAAAATCAGTATTCTGGTATCTGGATTATCATGTTCGTTGCAATCTGTAATTGAAAACCTTCAAATTCAGATAAGATCATTCCTACCGGTTCAAAAGATCGGCTCAAAGACAGTGTTTCAGGGCAAAATCAGCAGGCAGAAGCAAATAACATCCCCTAATTCTCTCTCCTGTGTTGTGGTAGGATGCTTTAGGTAGACTTCTTTTCACTTTATATTAACTTATAAAAAGATAAGATAAACGAAAAGAAGAACACCTTAGTTAAGCCAGATTGAAACATCCATGCAACTATGGAATTCTATTTTAACTCTGAAATTCATGCTAGGAACTGATGAGGAAACATTGATCAGAGGAACTTGCATTGCATATTCAAGTCATCTCACTAGTGCTCGGGAAAATCAGTATTCTGGTATCTGGATTATCATGTTCGTTGCAATCTGTAATTGAAAACCTTCAAATTCAGAGAAGATCATTCCTACCGGTTCAAAAGATCAGCTCAAAGACAGTGTTTCAGGGCAAAATCAGCAGGCAGAAGCACCCCAAGAACAGCAATGGCCACTTGCCACTCAACGTTGCTCTTCTTTATCATATTGCTCCAGCGAATCCCAAAAGCAGAATGCTTCATCCCCCAGATCTCACCAGATAGGGACAGCATGCGATGCCGCGATACGAGATTGCTTTTGCTATGTATTATAGATCTGCCCTTAATCTTCCAGCAGAGGCAAGGAGGGTAGCTTTTGATATGGATGAGGAGCATCTGATCTGAAGGAGGGTATGGATTCCAGGTGAAGTGGTTCTCAGAAGATCTCAGATATGATCCTGTATGTGGCAGCCTGTGGGAGACACCAGGCATGGGACCTTGGGCACTTGGGGCATCATATTTGATGAAAGGAATGGGTTGGATGCATACTGCGATTGGAAGATCAATGGCACTGTACCTCCATGCAACTTGTATCAACAAGAAGCCTGGGAATTTCATCTAGGCTGCCTCTCACCATTCAGTGCTGCTGTACGAATAGTACGGTCCTGAGGACCTTGACGAAGAGCACAGATTCTGAGCAATTCACTGGAAGCATGGAATGCCAGAATTACAGAGGGGAAGAATGGTGCCAACAGATTGCAGCATGGAAAATTTCACAGGAGATAAGAATGGCATAGGATAATTCACAGATCATCGCACAAATGATAATTTCCCTTCACATCCCATGTTAATGAGCTCCACACAAGGAACATAGCTTCTGTTGGTGATGAATCATGAACACACAGGTGTGAATCGCTTCGCTATCAAAGGAGATAGTTACTAACATGAGAACCATAAGGGCATCAAGGCATATTTATAACAGTTGACTCCAAAGACAGGTCAAATGCATTAAAGTTAAAGATTGTCATGCATGGAATTGTCCTGATTTCCTTTCACTATCCCTTCTCATCTTCTGAAATGCTGCCTTGAGTTATCAGCATGTATCTGCTCCTAGGTTAAGTGAATATGGCCTTTAAGTGAATGAAGAGCTAAAGTGGCCCTTGAGGGGACAGACCTGAAATATGTCCTGTGTTGCTTGCACAAGTCAGTGGTTGCAAAGCATATATGCTAGAGGTCCCTTCAGACTTCAGGAATGATCCAGTAGGTAACTTTTTTGATATACCAACTAAATGATATCTGAACATTTATACGGAAGGGCGTAAAGATGAATGATGAATCATTTGGAAGTACAGGAGGCAGAACAAAGATGGATGCCAAGTATGGGTATGATTCAAGCCTGGAAGTACGGTTGCAATATCATAAAAATGGCAATTACTTCTAGGGCTGTTCATAGGATGGTTGTTGATCACAATCATTAAAGAATTCAAGAGTATTTCCTGTATAGACTATTGGGAAGCTATGGATGAATTACAGCAAAAGAACCAAGAATTGGAGTCGGAATTCCTGTGCTGCCTAAATGTTTCATAACAAAAACAAACACCATGACAAACAATATCTTATTCAGGAGTATTAATGGCACCTTCCACCTGATGTAATGTCAAAGTGTACAATGTTATCGAAAATGGGTACATATTTATTATCAATATTGCATCTGTTGAGTAGAACCGTACACACACAATGCATACAACGTCACAACAAAACCTGTAGAATCATCCTAGTTCTTCTTTGGGTATTCTCGTGCACCAAATATGGTTGATCCAACTCTAACATTTGTGCTACCCATTTCAATCTGCACAAACACAAAAAAAAGGTGCATGTCATTAGACATTAATTATGCAGCTATCACATCTCTTAGTTCTCTTCTTGCAATCTGCTCTTACCGCTTGCTCAAAATCAGCAGACATGCCCATTGACAGCTCACACTGCTCTTCTAGTATTCCAAGCTCCTTGCATACCTCCTTACGACAATTAGACAATGTCTAGGCACCGACAAATGAGCCATACGTGTTAGCCCTATGAAGCATATCAGTTCGACTATGAAGCATATCAGTTCGACTAAAATTGTGTTTTAGAATGTGACCTTAAAATTCTCTGGAGTTGAGGAGTAATCAAGCATCCCTATTGTCATCAAACCAGAAAACACAAGATTTGGGCAACTCAATTTGACATGCTTTGCTAATTCCACACACCCTGATGGATCTACTCCAAATTTTGCTGCAAAACACTAACAAAGTCTGAGAACTACAGATATTCACTCTGGCAATGCTCATAGACATGAATGATATGCCTGCCATACAGCAAAACGGATCACTTACAAATATTTATCCATAACTATAAGCAATGTGCTGTGTACCAATGTGGAAATTATGGATCGCAAGTTCAGGAAAAGATAAATAACAAACCCAAAGTCGTAATATTTAGAGATTCCATAATATTAGAAATCAAGATTACAACTGTTTTAAGAAAAGGAAATTAGAGTACCCACATTCTTCTCCACTGGTGTTGACTTGAACCAAGACCTTAAGGGGTTTTCTTCCCAAGTCAGCTACCACCCGATCAAGACGATTAGCAATCTGAAAGAATTGCATTAAATATGGTCACAGATGCAATATTGAGAATCAGATCTGGCAACAAGACAAATGCAATCACAATGTAACTTTTCTTTCGAAGGGGCATAAAATACTGTTCCATAAAATATGATCAAAATGAGGGTCATAAATGGCACCAATCCATTCTACATTATTTAGTCCACTAGGCTGTTGATGTGCATGAAGTCTGAAATAACATATTTTTTTCACTGACAAAGAATAGGGTATACATTACTGGAAGGTAATTACAGTAAGAAAAATTGTTGACGCAAGTGCCTTAAATGCTACTATTTCATGAAAATACAAAGAAATATAGTCGAATAAATCATAAGAATGATTACCTTTTCATCATCTACACTCTCAACCATGTCAAGATTTGGGACAACAGCTGTAGGTTAAAAAAACAAGAAAAGAAACATTATCTCAACAATGAACCATAAATATATAATTGGTAACCCTCTTAATAAATAGTGATATGCGGTATAAAGTAAAAGTAAAAATATCCCAGATTTATGGCATCATATTTGATTATATACTTGGATCAAACAGAACAGTATAAAAAATCCCACTGTAGTATGGTTAACTATTTAATGGCAGCGATATGGTGATAAGAAAGGATAGGCTAATAGATTAATATCTATTGCTCCCTCTGTTTATTTTTGTCTGGCGAAAAAGCTCCCCCCCCCCCCTGAAGATGTACTTTGATCATTGAATTTCTCTTATTATATAATGTCAATTTCTACAAAATAATATTGTATCAAAGCAATTTGGAATATAAATGTATCAAAATATCTTTTGTACACTAAAGATGCATATAATTTGACTAATTATTGGTCCAAGTTTATGAAGCTTGACTTTTCCAAATGAAGTTATGCCTTTTTAAAAAATAAACAGAGGGATTATTTCTTATTGTTGATCCATAATAGATAAATAGCCCTCGTTGTATATAGAGGCCAACAATTATGAGATGAACTCCAACCCTAATAACCCAATCTTATCCTAATTTTCGTATCAGATCAGAAACTAGCATTACCCGGATGCTACAGTACGGGGTACTGTACATATGTGAACAGTAATACCCTTTGTAACTATCAATGGGCTAAGGCCATACTTATTTTGCTGGCTGGGCGCATGGGCCATAACACATGACAGTTGAAAACTGTGACTCTGGTAGAATATGCAAACAAGAATTCAGACAATTACCAAGAAGGGCTCTGGCTTTGTTGCTTTGCAGGTTCCCAATGAAATGCCACTCAATATCCTCTGGAAGCTGCACCAAGGAGATAACTTACTTAGATAGCTAAATGGCTGAGATGATCAGGTCATTGAATGCTAGGACTAGGAAGCATCCAATGAGAAAAACTGGGTAAAAAAATATATAGAAGTTTAAACTGCTTGAAAAATTTCTCCAAAAAAAATTATAAGTTCTCAATTGGCTATGATTATTGAAAAAGGATTGCCAAAATTTGGACCTAGATTGTTCAAGAATGGAAAACAAGAAACATGATCCAAGACATGATGTTCCATATAAACCCCTTTATCTGAACATTTCTTATACCCATGTTAACATGGAAAAAGGGCATATCAGTGAATTGTTAAAACGTCGTACTATATTACAAGTTCAATATCAATTATTGATCATAAATGTGAACATCAAAAAAATCTCTACATATTTACCAGGACCAAGAAAGTAAGCATGGATATTTAAATGTAACAACAAATAAAGGTATACACATTGCATAACATAGAACAAATTTCTAACACCATTTACAGCTATCATTTATGCCGTGTGAAGTACAATTGACTGTAAGGGTAAAACTAAAATCTTTAATACCCATGTGATTACAGCTAAACGGAAGAAACTTAAAGTGCACAAGGTTCTGTTCCTAATTTCCTATAAGCCCCCATCAAGAATGAGCTCTAAAGGGCTAAAGGCTATGCTATCAATCTCATGAGCCCAATGATCGAAACTAAGCAATGATTTTAACAAACCAGTGTTTATCCAATCAATTTCTCATCAACAGTGTGTCAAGGAAAAGAGAAGTTCCAAGTTTATTTTCGTATGGTCAGCAAATGGGATAGTGAGTAGCGACCTAACCTGGGGTGCCTTGTCGATGAGCTCCTGGACGTAGTTCTCGCCGAAGCAACGGTGGCCGGCGTCGTAGACGCCGCGGATGACGGCCACCGGCTTCGTCTTGCTGACCGCCACGACGCGCACCGACTCAGGCGCCCGCCCCGATCGCGCCGCCGCCTGCTGCGCACGCGACAGCACCGACCGCAGCGCCGCCGCCGCGCCCTCCGCCGCGGCCACGGACGCCATCGCCACGGATGACCCGCCCTCCTCCGTGGCCGCTCCCGCCGCCGCCGTGGTTGGTGGAAGCCGCCTGACCCAAAGGGGCGCTAGCTTCGACCCGATGACCCAACAGATCCTCTCTTTCAAAACGGGTCGGCGACCCGATGGATTTTTGTAATCCACTCCCACTCCTACTTCTACTATGGAATTTGTCGAAATAAATGAAACAAATTGTTGGAACATCGAGTTGGTCATATGGGCCGAACCAGGCGGCCTGTTACTGTGCATCGGGTCAGTCCAGTTCGGGCCTCCAAACCATGCCTGGGCCTGGGCGTCGGTCCGTCGGGCCGGCACAGTTCGGTTTGCATAGTAACAGCCCGGTGCGGTTCGTTTGGTCCATTACTGTAGATTTGTATTTTAATAATTTTGAAAACATTCCTACCGGTCGCACCCGCTTCCACCCACCCCGCTCAACCGCCGGTTCGTGCTCGCCCCCGGCCTTGCCACGCGACACGCGTCGAGCGGGCGTTCGGCGTGCACGGGCCGGCGCGGCACCGCCTGCCCCCGCTCCGCCACGCCTCCCCTCGGGTCACGCCGTTTCTCGCCCCGCCGATGCAGGCCAACGAGGTCACGCCACGCGTCCGTGGGCCCTCTCGGCACGTCGACGCCCGCGCCATTTCCCGCCCAGCCGCCGCCCTGCCCAATCGCACGACGCCTCGTGGCGTCGCTGGACCCACAAAGCTGGCAGCCCGGTTCGTTTCGTTCGTTCGGTTTGTTTTTTTTTTGTTACTGTTGCAAATATAGCCGTTTATATCCGTTTGAGGCATAAAAAATAGAAAATGAGCAAAAAAATCCCGGATTTTTTCTTATAAATAGGCAAACACCGCCTCATCAGCCAGCCACACTTGCAAACCCATTCTCTTAAGTTCTTTCTGTGCATTTGCGATTTGTGACTTGTGAGCTAGAATTTATGTGAATTCTTGGCACATTTGGGCAAAGTTTGAAATATTTCAGAAAAATTTGGCCAGATTTGTAAGTGCGTCTGATGAGATTTGTATATTTCCATATGCGTATTTATGTTATATACTTATATGTTTGATTTGTTTAGTATAAATGTGTAATCCTAAATTAATTGCTTGTTTGTTATTTCATGTACAATAGCTTTCCAAAATGGCTGATGATTGTTCTCCGTACGATGAATTTCACCTTCGTCAATTCGGATTAAAACCGCAGGACTACGAACCAATCGGTCAAAGTCTACCGGATCCGGTTCAAGAAACAAAAACTTAAGGAACCGAGGATCATCCCTATGGATCCGAATCCGGTTCAACTTGTGCTTGCAGCTTCGATACCGTCGGATCAAAGCGGGCTCGACTGAATCGATTGGATGTGTGAACGACTACGAGGAGTTGAAGCATCTTGTGGATGGTAGTAGGGGTGGCAATGGGGATAGTCCCCGTCGGGCGGTGCCTCCCCATCCCCGTCCCAACGACCCAAAATTTTCCCTGTTCCCGTCCCCTTCCCCGTCTCGGGGATCAAAATTCCCCGTCCCCATCCCATGTTCGGGTGGCTGGGCCCCGTCGGGGACCCATCCCCGCGAAAATTGCATACAAAAGAAGAACACTTAATCACCATTTTTATCCTAAAATTATGTCAAGAGAGAAGAAAAAATAGAATGA